>CM033273.1:49914631-50093453 GCA_019343175.1 Oedothorax gibbosus
AAAATAAATAAAACGTATTTCATATATTCCAAACTCCGCAAAGGAACATTTCTCGCGCGCGCTTGTTTTGTTTGTTTGTGGTGGCGGGTGGGAGAAACCGATTTTCCCCTTCCACAACCCAACTGCGTGCAGCCAGCAGCAAGCCTCGCCCACTCGCCTTCTGAGGTCTGTGTCAGTCTTTGGCTCATGTTCTTTGTTCGCGTAAAGTAATTTGTGTTATGAGTTTAATTATTAACGTAATTAACGTATTCATCCCTTGGATTGAAAGTTTTATTTCCTGCATCGAAGAACGTCTCTTAAAGCACAATAACATTTTGAAAGGATTTCACTGCTTGCTTCATTCTTATCCAGAGAATAGTTAAGAAAGTAAAGAGTTAAAAGAGGCGTTTTTGAAGTTGATTGAAGTTTATGAAGATTTGGAAAACAACAAGTTATACGTGTTGATGGCAGAAATGGAACTTTGGCAAGCTTTTCTCCAACGAAACAAAAGGCACACCACGTCGTCAATGCAATTGATTTTCTAAATATTTGTGATAAAACAATCTTTCCAAGCATCCATATCCTACTTAAGATTTTCATAACTATTACTGTATCGACCAGCACAGTAGAGCGCTCCTTTTCCCCTTTTCGGAGAATCAAGACACGATTAAGAAACGCGATGTCTGAGAGTAGGCTAAATGGCTTAGCCAATCTTATATCCACAGGGAAATTCCAGTTGACACAGACAGTGTATTATCCACACTGACGATAAGACCCAAAGAATACTCAATTTTGTTTTGTAAGACAGCTGATATAAAAAGATTTTGTCAAAATAAAACCTAAAATCTTATTTTATCTGCTGGGTTTTATCATTCATTCCTATAGTCCCTACTCCTCAAAACTTGCATTCAAAGAGCTAAAATAAACTTAAAGTAATGCCTTAAAATACCGGTTATTCTAAGGAATTTTTAAAAAGTTTTGCGTTGGTTGGCCCACGGACCCCGATCAACCCCCCCCCCCCTAATTATTTTCTGAGTGCGCCACTGATAACGCGACTGTGGTTCTAAATTACGATACCCGTCATCAATAGCCCTAGTGTAGCTCTAGTGTAAGGATAATTAAAACTAACCCTAACTCTTGATTATAACGTAGAAGAAGTCAAGAAGATACGAATAATCACTCTCGTGAAATATCTAAAGGCATGCGTTTTAAAAAAATCTACAGTTGAAGCGAAACAACCGATCGATATTGAATGCGCTTGGAAAGAAATATCCAAGATGAAGTTATTCAATGTGGACTGACCTTCAAGTGAGTTAGTGACGTGAGTGAGTGACGATTCCGTATTAAAAGTCAAATAACATCATTTTCAAAGTATTTTTTATAAGGTTTAGAGATTGTATGTTAATCTACATTTAAATGCCTACAATTTGAGACAAGTAAAAAAATTCTCGCACTTATCTATAATCAGTAAAGGAGATTGAGTGAGTGACGACTTTAAAAGACTCCCGTGATATTTTTAATACTAAAAGTACTGTAAAAACGTTATCACTCATGGATCAAAACAACTGATGGCTGATTTAGAAGCCTCAATCCTTTAAGAATAACATGACAATTGAAATTCGATTTCTTAGTCATCTAGTAAGTTTTTAATTGAACTTTAAAGCAGTGTTATAGGAGTGACTCTATAACCCAGCTAGGGACATTACATATTCATAAAATTACATAAAACTATTGATGGTAGAAAAACATCAGATACATTTTCGGAAACTACAGAAACTAATTAACCATAAATAGTTCCGCCAAAAAGAATTATATATTTAAAACGGCCTTTTTTAGGACGTTAAAAGTTGTAAAAGCATGCAGGGACAGTGTGAGGGAGGGACAAATCGGGTATTTAAATGAAATTTTATGTAAGTAAATTATAATTATTTGATATTTTTTAAGTGGGACTAGTTAGGTTGTGGGCCAGTTTACACTAATAAATCACAAACATGCATATATAATTTGAAAATAAAGAGCAAAGTATCCGGGACATCGATTTGTCCCTTTTACAGAGAATGACCCAATCCTGACTGGTCATCAGTCTTTAAGTGCGAGCTTATTGCAATTGATAAAGGTCTGGAGGCTATCCTTCACGAAGTGGACTATGGGGACCTTTGGATTTTTTCAGACAGTCGCAGCTCTCTTCAACACCTCTATAATAGGACTGCTGTTGGAGACCAGACTAGCATTTCTATTTATAAACTGAAGCTCATTTCAGAGACCCATAATATTTTTCTACAGTGGATCCCATCCCATGTTGACGTATATGGAAACGAGCAGGCAGATAGTCTTGCCAAGGAGGGTTTGTAGTCAACTGTGGGTAGTATTATCTGGTTATTGTAGTCACTCCAATCCCTCCTCTTCAGCCCTTACTTTCTTAGAACACCAATCCATTGTCAACTGTGAAATTTCGAAGGAGTGGAGAATCCCTCCCAGTCATGACTGGTATGCGGGCAAGGAGACGGGGTCTTCACTGACTCTCAATTGTGACAGACCCACCTGTACTGCGGTCGCCAGATTGGCAAGTGGCCACCTAAAATGCCTCTCGTTCTCGGAGGGCAGGAAGATCTTTGCAACTTGCTCTAAACGTCATGTTCAGCAGGCCTCTCCCGAACATATTTTGGACTGCGTCGGCCTTTCCAGAGAAGATGTTTTCCCTCTTCTGGTTATCGACTTTCTTCGGGTCAACGATCTTTTGGACTTGGTCTGACTTCGTCAGACCAAGGAGGATTAGTCACAACAACAACAGGGGTAGTATAACATCTTCAAAGATATAACATCTACAAAGCAACTTTATTCGGAGGAAGAAGAACAACATATTGTATTTAGCTTAGGCTGTGTCCTGACTACGACATCGAATGCAACAAATGCAACAAAACTTGGCGACCACCAATGGCGCCTAGCGATGCAATAGCTTGGAACCTGACTCTGCCAAGTCTTGTTGCATTTGATGTCGTATCAGGACAGACCTTAGACAAACAACATTCAGATATAAAAGCTAACATTCGAAACGCGAAGGGTATCACAGGTTGTACAGCCCTTGCCAAAAAATTTTTTGGGGTGCACAGAGGGACAAAAGCGGTACAAACAACACGGTACACACATGGCTAAAACTCTGACATTTTCCAATGGGCTAAAAACATCTAATTTTATATGTTTTTAGAAGTATGAAACCCCATTTCTCCTTATTTAAACTAAAATTACTATTTTTTTTAGCTCTAAGTTTTCCCTTTCCCTATGTGTTAGTTGTTGTGATAACAAGTCTGTGTTTCGGAAGGCCTCGGTGTCTACACAGGTGATCCAATAAAACTGCCAATCGACCAAAAATGTCCACCGATACGCATGAAAGCTAGGAACGTTCCGCTAGCATTAAAGCCTAAAATAGAGACGGCTCTTCAGGACTTGCTAAATGAGGGCGTCATCGAGCCTATCGATAACCCAAAATGGGCTACGCCCGTAGTTCCCGTGCTGAAACCGTCTGGTCAAGTTCGTTTATGCGGCGATTACAAAGTCACGCTCAATAAAGCAATGCAGGTCAAACAAATGTCTAGTTTATGAGTCTATAAGAGACATACACACTCAAACACACACAACTTCATTTTTATTGTTATAGATTTTTGATTATTAATAATTTTTTAATTATTATTTTTTATTAATTTAATTATTAGTTTTTATATACTTATGTTTATTGCCTGCAATTTACATATCGTGTCTATATAATTCGGAAGAACAGAAGCGCCCCTTAGACTTAAGTGTGAATTAAAAAAAATAATGTGTGTGTGAATAAAAAAATTACGTTATGAATGAATAAAAATTACACAAACTATTTTTTATAAAGCATTTTTCTATGGTTTCATAAAACTCAAATGTTCCTCTATCATATGCACTCCCTGTAGTTTTTTTAAGTTTTTTTTAAAACGGTCAAAAATTAATTAACATAAAAAATGCTGAAATGCAAGATGAAAGCACGTAAAATTTTAGAAAATATACGACTTTCGCTGCTAATAAAAAAGACGAAAGCTCGAAGTTGCCTACTCGGTTTAAATGAAACTTAATTATAATTAATTATTAATTTAGTTGGTTACTGAAAATGCTAATTAATGAATATTATTAATTAAAATTAATTAACAATTAAATAAATTATTACAAATAAAATTAATGTCTTTTCACAGGAAGGCAATTTTCTTCTTTAACTATTAACTTAAACTTATAGTAACTATTAATAATCACTTTTTGTAACCCTTATTGGTTAAATCTTAGGCTGCCTTTTCGAAAAGATGATAATTAACAAACAAGCTATGCATCATATACCTACTACAAATGACATGCATAAATGGTAATAATAAACAAATGCAAATAATAAATAGGAATTACATAAAATGAAACAAATTGTCACTTACATCTTGTATCATAATTAGGAAGACTTTCCTAATCGAGGTCCGTGATTTATTTTGCAAGAATTGAGTAATTTTTGGTTACATTAATTAATTTTAAATCAAATTATCATTTTAATTGATAAAAATAGAGATGAAATGCGCTTTAAACTATTGTAGTTTTCTAGGGCTTTAAGTGCGAGAATGACTGACTCTACAGAACGAGCTGCCTTGGGTATGTGTTTAGCTTCCAAAAAAAAACCACGCGCTTTCTAGTTAGTCACAGGGAGACTGGTCTACTGGCTAAAGTAAGAGAAGGGGGGCTGCACCTCAACAAAAGATTCCACGTAAAACAAGACGGGAACTTGAGGCTCGAAAAACCTTAGTTTTGTGCCGAATGAGATAGTGCAGGGCCATAAAACCGAAGACCTCCAGCACTTTTGCCCCCTTCTACGTTCCGAGAAAAAGAGTGAGGGAACCCAAGGCCTCGGGGTGAATCCATGCTGAAGGAAAAAAAATTTCCTTACTCAGTCCCTCTAGCTTTCAAAAATTAAACTCTTATCCTCCCCAGAAGAAACTAGCGTTTTCTTTTAGTTTTACAGAGAATAAATGGGGCAAACTGGACATTTTTTAATTAAATATATTGCTTTAACAATTAATGTATTTTGTTAATATTCTTGTTGCATTAATGTTGTTGTTGCAGTTTATTATATTTCAGTTTTTCTCTTATTTCAAACGAATTTAAAACACACCAAGAGCTAAAATTTTGCTATTAACATACTTTTGTATTAAATTATACGAGCACGATTAATTATTAAAACATACAATGTGAATTGTCCTTTTTCTTTAAGAATGGAATAAACATCTTTAAAAATGGAATAAAAAATCTTTAAATAATCTTATTATTTTTAAATTTTAGTAGAGGTAAATTTCGCATGAAAATTTTATTATGAGATAACCTTGTACAGAAACACTTTCAGAAAAAGAAATTGCATTACAAACAGCACAAATGGAAAACAAGTATTGTGTAAAAGAGGGCAACAATACACAATATTGTGTTGTTTCATTACAACTGTAGATCTCGAGAGAAGACAATTATTATATACACGGGCGATTGACGAAAAAATGTAAACTATATTGTCTTCTAAAATATGTATAACAAAATTATAACATTTAAAGTTTATTAATATATATATTTTAAGCTTTAGTATAGCTATTTAGCCGGAACATTAAAGAGCAGATTATGAACATTATTTCTGTAGTTCATACATGCTGCGCGCTGCGCCTTCACCACAATTTTGTTATTTACACAATTGGCCGCTTTATATAAAGATCTTAAATTATAATTAATGCACATAATTACACACCTAATCGCATTTTGCTCAGAGTGAATAGTGGAAATTAAAAATCGTTAATTATAAAATTAAATGTGTAAATTGAAAAGAAAAGGGGTACGATAATCGAGATTGTAGGAGAGTGGAGGTTATATGAAAAAATTATTACGGCAATTGAAAAAATTTAACTATTTCATGAACAAATTCTTGATTAAACCCCCGTGTCCGGCTTGGTTAACCCCCTCCGTGATTGCTGTTGTATCTGGATATTGATCTGCGTACACATTTCACCAAAAAAATTTCACATGTTCGGTATTAAATATGAATGGCAAACATTTCTAAAATTTGCCGAATGACGGTGTTTTGTTAGTCGGCATTTGCGTTGTGTCCGGATTTTGATCTGTGTACACATTTCACTAAAAAATATTTCACATGTTCGGTATTAAAATATAAATGACAAACATTTCTAAAATTTGCCGAATGACTTTATGGTCAGGAGTTTTGTGAGTTGGGCATTTACGTTGGTCCGGATTTTGATCTGTGTACACATTTCAACAAAAAAATTTCACAGTTCGGCTTTTAAATATAAATGACAAACATTTCTAAAATTTGCTGAATGACTTTATGGTTTGTCAGGAGTTTTTTGAGTCGGTATTTGCGTTGTGTTCTGATTTGATCGGTGTATACACATTTCGCTAAAATATTTCACAGTCCAAGGTATTAAATTAAAAATGGCAAATATTTCTAAAATTTGCCGAATGACTTTATGGTTTGTCAGGAGTTTTGTGAGTCGGCATTTGCGTTGTGTCCGAATTTTGATCTATGTACACATTTCTCCGAAAATTTTACTCTTCGGTATCAAAATAAAAATGAAAAAAAAAACATTTCTAAAATTTGCCGAATGACCATTTAAAAAAAAAACTTGGGGGGGCGAGCCGCCCCCTTCGCCCCCCGCTCGCGACGGCCCTGCAGGCGTATCCATACCCAATCCCTGCAATAAACAACTTACTTTCAAACCTGCGGGTGGAGGCTATTATGCTAAAATAGACCTTGCGCAGGCTTACCTCCAATTGGCCGTGGATGATGAATCTGCGGATGCTCAGACCATTGTCATACACAAAGGGGCCTTTCGAGTAAAAAGATTTCAGTTTGGGGTAAACGTTGTTCCAGGGGTTTTCCAGCATCTTATGGAAGATCTTTGCGCTGGTTTGGAGGGCGTTGTGCCTTATTTTGATGATGTACTCATCAGGGCAGAATCAGCAGCTCAGCTGGCTGAGCGCCTGCGACAATTTTTAGTGCGTCTTAAGAAAGCAGGGTTGAGGGCTAAAAAAGAAAAATGCTTGTTTGGTGTTCCAGAGGTAGAGTTCCTTGGGTTCCGAGTTGATAAAACTGGGATTCACCCATCTAAGGGTAAAATAGAAGCAATTCGAGCAGCCCCTAAGCCTGAAAATAAGCAACAGTTGCAAGCTTTCCTGTGTTTAGTTAACTTTTATCACAGCTTCTTACCAAATAAGGCTTCAATTGCTGAGCCATTACATAGACTATTAGATAGTGATGCTCCGTGGAACTGGTCATACAAAGGCTTTTAACTCCCTAAAACAATTGATATCCTCAGAAAGTGTCCTCACTCCGTTTGACGATTCTCTACCTATCGTGTTGACGTGTGATGCGTCCCCATATGGAGTCGGTGCTGTGTTGGCTCACGTCCTGCCTGATGGCCGGGAGGCACCAGTCGCATTTCATTCACGGACTCTCACGTCAACTGAGAGGAATTACGCACAGTTGGATAAGGAGGCACTTGCAATAATTTCGGGGGTTAAAAAGTTTCACCATTTTCTATACGGGCATCATTTTACAATAGTAACTGACCACCAGCCGTTGCTTGGGATTTTTAATAGGGGGAAGGCAACTCCGGAAATTATCTCGCCTAGAATGCTGAGATGGTCTCTCCTTTTAAATGCATATGACAGTACGCTAGTCCATAGATCGGGTAAAAAAATTGGTCACGCTGATGCTCTGAGTAGACTGCCCCAACCTGCCCCAGATCTCGCGGTTCCTAACCCATTAGAGGTCCTTTTTGTGGAGGATCTTTCTAGCCCTCCGGTGTCCGCGGCTGAAGTAGCTGCAATGACTTCACGTGATCCCGTGTTGTCTAGGGTTTTAAATTTCGTTCTTAAGGGTTGGCCGGAGGGAAATGCGGAACCGGAATTGCGTTCATTTTATGCAAAAAGAAATGAACTTTCTGTACATAAGAAATGTATTCTTTGGGGAAATAGGGTAGTTATACCTGGTCCGGGACGTACGTGAGTTCTCGAAGCCCTACATCTGGCTCATCCGGGTATAGAGAGGATGAAAAGTTTGGCACGTTGCTACGTGTGGTGGCCAAATATTGACTTAGACATTCAACATCATGTGGCTAATTGCAGGTTATGTCAAGAGACCAGACATTCTCCTCCTCGTGCACCCGTACATCCATGGGAGTATACTACAACGCCGTGGTCCCGCCTTCACATAGATTTTGCTGGACCGTTCCAAGGTCAAAAATTCCTGCTGCTCGTTGATTCACATTCAAAGTGGTTGGAAGTGAAAGAAATGTTAACTACCACAGCATCTTCCACCATCGATGTGCTGAGAGAACTGTTTGCCATTCACGGAATCCCAGACGTTGTCGTCTCTGACAATGGTCCACCGTTCGATTCGAGGGAGTACCAGGGCTTCCTTCGAAGTAACGGAATTCGTCAGGTTCTCGTAGCACCTCGTAGAGCCGCTGACAATGGTCAGGCCGAAAGAGCAGTTCAATCAGCTAAAGACTCTCTGCGTCGCATCGTCCAAGTGTCGTTTAAGAAGCGACTTGCACAGTACCTACTCTTCCAACACATTACTCCATCTTCTGTCACTAACCTGAGTCCAAGTGAAGTGCTTATGGTTCTTCGTCTAAGAAGCTGCCTTGACCTATGCCATCCAGACCTTGTTCGTGAACTTCGTGAAAAGCAATATACTGAATTCTTGAAGCAGACAGGAACTGTTGGCAAGTTTTCTCCTGATGATACAGTGCTTGTCAAGAATTACTCACGTGGTCCTGCTTGGGTTCCCGTCAAAGTAACAGACGTAACTGGTCCAGTGTCTTACAGAGTCATCACAAGATCCTGGTCAAGTTGTTCGAAGGCATGTCGATCAAATGCTCAAGAACCAAGCAGTTCCTTCTTCACCGTCGTTGCCATCAACTTCAGAAGTGGAGCCATCAACTGCTTCGGACCCAATTTTGTTTGAGCCTCCTTCTGTCGACGTACCTACTGACACCGGGACTGCAGAGGCTACAACAGATCCTACGCCGCAGCCTTCATCGTCAAAGGTTACGCCGCAACCTCCATCACCAAATATATTGTCGCGGCCTAAGCGGAATAGAAGACCTCCTGAGCGCTATGGTTCCTAGCTGGTGTGAGGGAGTGTTGTGATTACAAGTCTGTGTAGACGTAGATTTTCGGAATCAGCCAACAACCACCTGACCACCTGAATATGAACTATGAACTGTGACCGTAGAACTGTTACTATATATTGCTAGCGTTGTTGTTGAAACGCGCTTAGTCCCCTTGTAACAAGGGGACTAAGCGCGTTTCAACAACACTTTTACCATGTTGTATTAATTAAAGCTCTGTTCCTAAACCCTGGTGTTTCCTTTTTGGACAAGATGCACATTCAACGTCCAACATCTATATATATAATACTCTTATACGGCACCCAAATTTCCTTATATTTCTATCTCTGGAATGGCAACAATCGAAATGAACAAAAATACTACTAATTTCAAAATGGCCGACTGAAAACAACAAAAAAGTGTTTCTTCAGGAATGGCATGAAAAAGAGAAAAATAACCATAAATATTATGCACAAAATATAGATAGAATCGGTAAGATTAAATTTAAACATGCATAATATTAGAGGTTTAATGCTTGAAAATTTAAGTTATAATTTCGATCGACTGAACTACCAAACAATAAAAAAAAGGAAAAATTCAAATAGTTTTGAAACATAGTTTCTAAGCGTTGACGGCTACCACAGTTTCCAATTTATTTACAAATGGATCTTAGTCAAGCACTCAAGCAGCGAAATATTTTCGCAATAATAACCAGTAATTTATAAGGATTAATTTATAATTATTTTATGTTAAAAGGATACTAAAGGCGGTTAGCTTACAGGACCATGTCCGGATTGGCGCCAGTTGAAAAATGTCGCCACGTCAAAATGACAACAAACCGAGCGTTTACCAAGTCTGTGAAATGACAAAAAATAATTACTTTAAAATGCTGTCCAAAACTGAAAATGTCTGCTGAGAGAAGATGAAAGATTTCCTTATTTAAAAATATCGTGACATTTGCGATCGTAGATAGTAACGATATTTTAATATAAGAAAATCAGAACTCAACAGTTTGCTGAAAGTTCAAAACAATGTACAAAAACAATAATTTAAGAAACGAGTTCTTTAAATATTAATGATTAATAATATTTTAAATATATTAATACGAATTAAGAATTTTTAACTTTATAAGAAATGGACAGGATCAAGTTATAAAGAAAGTAGCAAAATAAATTCTCTAATGTAAACAAAATACATAGAAAAAACTTAACTATTTGATAATTATTCGCTTAAAATACGATCTGTGGCTGTTTTCGTAGCCAATGGCTGCCATAATATTAATTTGACAGGGTATTTTGAAAAAGTTTCAAATACTTTAATTATTCAAAAGAAAAGTTGTTCAAATCATTGAATGTACAGTCTATTATATTCTTTGAACACTGTATGGTCTTAAAGTGCTTGAATACCTTCTAACTTTAACTTCGGATTTCTAATTTCAGCGTATAACAGTTTTCTTTTTATATGACCTTTGTACAAACGAAATTTATACATTTGAGTGACTCCTCAAGTCCTCATAAAGTGATATTGGTGCCGAGACACTTGAGCATCAATTAGCAAAGGCTCCATAAGCCTAGACTGTTTCCGAGAGTTCCGTGCGTTGCTTTTCAGAAAAAGATTTGCGGTATTTGAATGCTCTGAGGGGGAACTAAAAGTCGTATCTTTTATGATTTTAGAAGCAGCGATCTTTCCACTAGCCCTCAAATTCATTTTATTTGTGTTGCATAAGTTTTGGCTTCTGGGGTGACTTTGATCGTAGATGTTCAATTTTTCTTTGTTTTGACTGTTCGCCACTATCGAGAAAATATGCTGGTCGTCTTAAACTTTTGTTTGCAAAAAATGGCATAAGAATTTCCTCGTGTATCCACTTATTTTTACAAAGAAAATTTAGCTTCATTCTATGTACGGCTGTTCATATCAATCTCATTTTAAAGGTTTTTTTAAATGATTAAAATTTTTATTTTTATTTTAAGGAAAGATTCATCCGGAAATTTGTCATTTTTTTCAAGTTTCAAAAATTGTAATTTATTATTGAAGGACAATTTTGGAAGCAAGCTTGAAAATATTTTGTAGAATTTCCCGCTTTTAATCGATATGTGACTTACTCAAGAACCTTAAATGGGTCCTTAATGGGAAAACTTTTCCTGAATGTTGCAGAAAGTTTAGGAAACGTTATCCTTTTATCGAGTACAATGCGCTTAAAGCTGAGTTTGGCTGTAATACACCAAAATAAAGTTATTGTCAAAATAGGGCATTATTTTACCTTGATTAATTCATAAGTCATTAAACTGAGTGTTACTTAAATTTTTTGAAAAAAAAAGAGCCGTAGGTATACTCATCTCATTATTTTCATTTGACAATTGAGAGTAAAATATTACGATATACATATGAAGAGTTCAAGTGCAAAACAAGTTAAATCACTTTTTGGAAAAAATTGAGTTGGTTAGCTTTTCATACAGGTATTGTAGGAAGGGATCCACCAATATTTTGATTTGCACTATAAAAAAGTGACTTTTGACAAAAAGATAACTTTTTTTGTGCAAATCAAAATGTTGGTGGATCCCTTCCTACAAATGCCTGTATGTAAAGCTAACCAACTCAATTTTTTCCCAAAAAGGGATTTAACTTGTTTTGCACTTGAGCTCTTCATATATTATATTTAAAAAAACGTGCAAAATTTGAAAGCGGTTTTGAAAACAACATTTTTAGGGGTTTCAAACTGCGTAGCAAATTTTACGTGCCGAGAAGAGCACAAACAAATTTACTGCTTTTTTTTTAATTTAAACAAAAAAATATCAATAATCAAGGAAATCATTCTTTTTCAATTAAAAAATATATACATTAAAATACTTCCAAAAAATCCAATAAAAATTAATTTATTTTAAACATACCACTAGTAGTCTGTTCCTTCATATTTTTTATTTCTTACAAAAAGAGCAAATCGTTTAAAAGTGCATCCGAAGTACACCCAAAAGTAAATCCGTACTGAAGAAAACTTTAGTGGTAATGAACTTTTCTACGAAGGTCAACTATGCACCCCCACGACAAGTTCCCCGAGGCCATAAATTTGTCAGCAGTGGTGACATATGATACTAGCTGGAAACTCAAAAGAACTACCTTCTTTCTATTTTTACCCAGCTTTTATAGGGTTTCTACATCCCCACTGTTTGGGGTGGTGGGACGATAAAAGAGAAGTTACATTACGCCGCTTAGTGGTATGCACTCAAAGTCAATTGAAGAAGGGTACGAACTACGACTGAGACGACAGTTTTGGAAAATGCTAAAACAGTGTTGAATTTTGAAACTCTTAAAGGGTTTGTTTTTCCCGACCAAAATTTTTTTCCGATATCATAAGTTAGTTTTACCCCGACTAAATTCAAAATTTCTCCAATGGGGGGGGGGGCTAGCCTTGCCCGACAGGGGGGCTTGAGCCCCCCTCTGCTGCCTCCGCCCCTGCCCCCAGCAGGATCCAGCAAAGTGCCGATTTCCCCAAACAAGCCCGCGTCAGTGAAGCAACCGACGCACAGCCAACTTCACTGAATGAGCGGCCGAGCCACCGAAGTGTCCGGTAACCGGAAAAAAAAGCACAGGAAAAAAAAGCACGGAAAAAAAAGCACAGGAAAAAAAAAGCACGCGGAAAAAAAAGCAACGGAAAAAAAAGCATGTGGAAAAAAAAAGCACAGGAAAAAAAAGCATAATTAGAATAAACTCATAATTATCGAGATGCATTGTTTATTAACGTCGTTAATGACGGTTTAGAAGTATTGCGTAGGATTGTGGCATGGACCATACACAATGGATCGTACACAAGTGGGTGAAGTAATAATCGAGATGTAATAATGTATTAATTTTTTCTGTTAGAAATTTATGATATCTGCGACCCAACTTTCATACTTTTGTCCGTCTATCTATACGTTCGGACGGACATCTGTGTTACCTAGTGTCTGTCAGCGAATTTCCCATCAGAGACCCAATTTTCATACTTTTTGTCCACCTGTCTGTACAGTCTGTCGGCAAATTCCCTATTGGATTAGCATTGAAATTTATTTTCAAGCCATTTAAATCGCTGTTTGAAAATAGTTTATTTTGGCATTTAGAAATTTAAATTATAACTGGATGGCTATGTTTGGCCATTTTTTTTTCTAATGTGCACAATTCTTGTGTAGAAACAGTTGTTGGTGACATGTACTGTTACAAGCTTATTCAAAAACTAGCTACAAACCCGGCTTTTTGCAAAAATCCGTGCTTAAAATCATGATTTCGGAATTTTATTTTCTTTTATAAAAACGTAGTGACCTATAAAAAATAACAAATGATCTTAAATATAAACAGTTATTTGCTAACAAGTATGCAAATCTACACATATATATTTGTTTTTTCAAAGTTTCAATTAATTTGGGTTTAAGTTATGCGGTCAAAAGTAATCTTGAATTGGTTGATATTTTTTAATCTATCGATAATTACTAGTGAACTTGTTTTGTTTAATAATTCATACATTTTTAATAATTTTTTTCAGCTTGTATTTGTGGGCAAACGAAATTATCTTAGGTTCTGTGAATGCCAAAAAAAATTCACTGTGTTATCAAATATTTTATAAAGCGTTATTTTTTCTCTTTGTTAAATTTTTATGGTGATTAAAAAAAAAAAACATAATTTTGAATGGAATAAAAAAAATATTGTATTAAACAATCTTGCTATTACGTTTCGGTCGATATGCTGTCTAAATTTTTTGTCAGAGTATAATCAACTGTTTTTTTGCTGCTTTTTTTGCAAAACGAGTATATATATAATTTCGAAATGGTTTTGGCCTTCTGGATTCGGTAATTTCTTGAAACTGATATTAGCATAAATATTTTTTTGGTATATAGGTAAAAAAATTGTCTACAACAGAGATTTTGATGCATAAAATTTACAAAATATTTAAAATTATTTAATTAAAAAAATGTTTTTAAAAAAATGCCAGTTTAATACACACGGCACTAGTTATTGGAGATATTTTTTTCGCATAGCACGATCAGCTCATACCAGATTAGGCCCTAGACATTTAAACGTTTGCTTATTTAAACGTTTAAAATATTCCATTTTCAAGTTTTAAACTTTACCGGTACCACCTTTGTTAGAAATTCGGTATGACAAAGTTTATAGTAGGGGTATAGGTAGGTACATATATATTCCGGCTTGTGTGCTTGATCAGAGACCCACTTATGAAGCCTTCGTAAAGTAAGAAAGACACAGAAAGAATTTTTTACTGTCACAGAGAAAAGAATTTACATCCAGGGCGAAGGCGGGAATCGAATCCGCACCCGTTGCAGCGCGCAGACTGTTAGCGTAATGGTCCAAACCCCTCGGCCATCCGGGCCCCAAGTTTATAGTACATAATAGTAAATTCATAATGGTATAAATTACCGTTGCATAAAAAAGATCTACAAAATAGGATTATTCATCATTCGTTCTGCCTCAACATTCGTTCATAATCCTTTCCAAAATGTGGACAAACCTCTTCAATACATAAGCTAAGAAATCAGTAACTTATATCTGTTTTTACTTTTTTTTTGCATGCATTATGTTTCTTCCTTTTTTTGTAATTCAACGATTCATTTCAAAGTAAGGCAAGCGTAAAATTGAAAATAAATCTCCGACTTGATGTTATTCAGTCTTTAATATGTAAACAAAAAACGTTTAATTTTCCGTAAACTTTTACAATTAATATAGCTTCCACACTAAGTTTATAACGCAAAAGGCTATGTCCATCTGTCTGTCTGTCCACCACCAACTTTCATAGCCCAAACTACAAATGCTACAGACAAGTTTGACATCGTTTACACATTAAAATGAGTACCAACTTTGGCAGCAACTAAGACTGTGGGCACTAATCATTTTAAATAATCAATGTGGCAACAATAAAACGTACTAAGAACCGATTTTCAATAATATTTAAGGGTATTTAATTTTAATATTAAACACTTTTTGAAATTGTGTTAGAAACAGCATCATACATTCAAAAACATAGTAATCTATATAAGTTAATGTTTATTACACATACAATATACATTCTATACACTTGAAACAAGAAAATTTTTTAGATATTAGACAGAAATCTATAATTTGAATAAACGTTTACCAATAAACGCTTTTCAACCACCAAACGATAATGTAAGCTATGATCAAATTTACCAAGTAATCTTTTAAACGGTCTCGAAATTTTTTTTTTCATTTTTTCAAACAAAAACTCGGCAAATAATTGTTGTTGAATTAAAAATTAAAAATCGGGATTTTAGTTTTACTTGATTAACCGAAACGTAAATTGCAAGAAAAAATATATGCTTATAAAATATTTTATAAACAACAAAATGAATTTTTTGTGAAGTTCAGAACAAAAAGGGGCTGTAGGTAGTGCCCAGTAGGTTTAGGCGTTCGCCTTGCATGCGGACGGTCCCAGGATCGGGTTCGGGCATCACCAAAATAACTGCAGATCTATAAACGGCCTATGCAGCACAAAATGTCCGATGAATAATACCCCGTGTAAAAGGAGTGCACGTTAAATATGCTCCAAAGTCCCATCGCTGCGTACGATGTCACCCTGAACGGTTGCGTTGGGTGCATGTGGTTCTAAATTACGACGCTTGTCGCCAACAGCCCTAGTGTGACGATAATTCAAAAGCTAACCTATAATCAGAACAAAATGATTTCTTCGTTTGTCCGCAAAAACAAGCTGAAAAACATATAGTTAAAAATTTATGAATTATAACACAAAACAAGTTCATTAGTAATTTTTTATAGCTTTAAAAATATTAACTTATTCAAAATTACTTTTGAACGCATAATCAAAATTCCTTGTAATTGAAACTCTCTTTGAAAAAAATAAATAATGTGTAGTTTCACATACTTGTTATCATCAAATAACAGTTTTTAGTAAAGAAATATCATTTGCTATGTTTTTTTTTTATTGGTCACTAAGTTTTTATAAAGGAAAATAAAATTCTCAAATCACGATTTTAAGCATGTATTTGGGCTATTTTTTTTAATTAAATAATGAACTTGAGCAGTAATTTACTTATAGTTTTAATCTAAAATTCATATTTTTTTTTCGTTGATAAATTGTTTTATTCGTAACTTTTATTTAAACTAGTTAATTAATTCAGATTTTTAAAAATATCTGACTTCAAGCAATGTGCTCTTGTGGATGACGCATTAGTTTTTCAATAAACTATCGACACCTAGTTTAATTATTTGGTTAAAGTACACTACAAACCAAAATGACCTATCTTTGCTGCATTTCTACTGCGAGGGACTGCAGCTTATATGGTTTTCACTACCTAGGGGAAAATCGGGTGAACACGGAGGCGACAAGTGTTACCGACAAAGGGGCGAGGTGACAAGAGTTGGTCTCAGCGATCAATCAATAAGTGTCATGCACCCCCCCCTCCGCATTGGGTGTGTAGCATTTACTGTTTCGAAACAAGAGGGTTTGTAATAGTAAGTGCCATCAACAAATGTTTCTACACAAGATTTGCACACATTAAAAAAACAAAGTCGCACACAGCTATCCAGCTATAATTTAAACTTTTAAATGCCAAAATAAACTATTTTCAAACAGCGATTTAAATGACTTGAAATTAAATTTCAATGCTAATCCAATAGGGAATCTGCCGACAGACAGTACAGACAGGTGGACAAAAAGTATGAAAATTGGGTCTCTGATGGGAAATTCGCTCACAGACACTAGGTACACAGATGTCCGTCCGTTATAGACAGACGGACAAAAGTATGAAAGTTGGGTTGCAGATATCATAACTTTCTAACAGAAAAAATTAATACATTATTACATCTCGATTATTACTTCACCCCTTTGTGTACGGCCATGCCACAATCCTAATACTAATTTCTATTCGCAACCCTTCTAAACCGTCATTAACGACGTTAATAAACAATGCATATCGATAATTATGAGTTTATTCTAATTATGCTTTTTTTTCCTGTGCTTTTTTTCCCACGTGCTTTTTTTTCCTGTGCTTTTTTTTCCGCGTGCGTTTTTTTTCCGTTGCTTTTTTTTCCGTGCTTTTTTTTCCGGGATTCGAAGTGTCCACAGCATTACGAAGAGAAGGCTGGGGTGAGTGACTCAGCCGCTACAGTAGCACACTTCTGCAACCGGCGGGAGTGGTTCAGCTCGTTCAAGACCCTCACAGCAAAGCAAGTGCTGGTTGGAGATAAGGAGGGCGTATCTGAACTAACAGGGGTATAGGAACTATTAACTTTAAAGATGGATCTAAATTTGTACATGTAGAGTTGTTAAATGTTTATTTTGCCCCCAACATGAGACGAAATTTAATGAGTGGGTCAAAGAAGGCAGGAGTTACTATTAAATGGGGAAACGATAAAATGATTATCTTATGTAGATCTGATGTAAATAGAGTAGATAAATTGTATATAGCGTCGGGATATCCAGAGGTTAAAAATGGTTGCTGAGAGTGTATTTAATACCAACTTAAATCTTGAATTAGTGCGTCATATTAATATGCCTTTAACATGAGTGATCATAATGTAGTAAGAGGTAACTTGAGTGGTAAAGTAGATTCTTGTGGTGCCACAATTAAATTATAACTATGGTATAACCACAAAATCTGTATTTCAAACAGTTCATTTAAATGTTTGGGGCCATCATTAGGGGTGCACAATACTTTCTATCAACTATCGATGACTATTCTCGTTACGTAGAAGTATTCACAATTAAGAAGAAATCTCAAGTGTTTTCTAAATTTAAAGAGGAATGAACGGCAATTGGGTACTAAGCTGAAAAGTGATCGTGGTCTTGAATTTTGTAATTCGGAGTTCGAAAGTTATCTTAAAGAAACGGGTATTAGAATGGGAAGAACCTCCACTTATACACCTGAGCAGAACGGAATTTGCGAACGTTTTAACCGTTCAGCGGCTCAAGGTATTCGAACAATGCTCTATGAAAGCGGTTTTCAAGCTAGATTTTGGGCTGAAGCCTTGCATTGCTATGTTTACGTAAAAAATCGAACAGAACATGCCCTAACTAAAAACTCCTTACGAACTCTGGACAGGAAATAAACCATCTGTTCGGCACTTACGAGTCTTTGGTTCACTAGCGTATGTAAATATTCCCAAAGTAAAACGTAATAAATTGCAAGTCGATGCCGGAATAATAGTGGGTTACGCTGCTAGAACTAAAGGGTATCGTATATGGTTACCTAAATATCGACGTACTGAAGAAACAATCCATGTTAGAATAGAGCGGCTCAGTGGCTGAGAGGTTAAAGGTGTCCGCCTCATAAGCCCAAGATCGCGGGTCCGAGCCCCGGCTGAGTCGTTGGATTTTTTGGATGGGAAAATCTTGGGCACGCATGTCATATGATTATGTGGCATGTAAAAGATCCCTGGAGGGCCCATTTGGCTTGGGTTCTCTCGGCAAAATTAAAAATCTCGGCATACTTTAACATCCACAGAGAGCTCAGATTCATTGTAATCTGGGCGTCCAAATTGGTAGCGAGAGTCGCCTATATGGTGCCACAAAGAAATGACTCTCAGTTCTGGGGAATGTGCCGAGTCTGCAAAAGGCTTTACCGCCAATATTGCAGCCCCATTAGAGAAATAATAAAAAAATGTTAGAATAGACGAAAATAAAAACGGCGTTAAAACTTTGTTTAATACTCAAATGGCTATTTTTGAACTTAATTCTAGTCCGATTATATCTGACGAAGGCGAGATGGAAGAGGTTAGTCCGAAATCTGAGCAGGAAGCTAGGGGTAACGAGCCGTCCCCAACGCTAAAACCGCTAATTATTTCAGACTGGACAAGAGTGGAGGAACAAAAGTGACCGTATCGACGTGTATTACTATCCCCCGTTAGATAAAACTAGATTGAGGTCAAACAACGATGACAAAAATTACTGTGAAAAACATAAGATCGAATACGATCGTAAACAATTTTGCTTTAAACCTATAAACGTGAGCAACGTTCCAAATTCAGAAAACTTGCCTAGTGACAATACAAGTAGTGAAGATGAAAATAATTTAGCGTTCAGTGATATCTTTCAAGAAGAGGTATACAACATCGAAATCCCCAAAACCCCAGGTAGCACACCAACGTCGGCCAATATTAAAAAAAAAATATTGGCCGACATTGGTGTCAATATTGGCCGACGTAAAAATGGACCCCCCAGTAAATATTGTACGACGTCGTTTTACGTTTTACGTCGTTTTCCAATGTCGCATATCGACATTGGCCGACATAAAAATGACACCCTTGCCGATATTGTACTACATCGGTTCACAACATTGATCAACATCGCATATTGATATTGACCGACATAAAAATGGACCCCCCTAGCAAATATTGTACGACGTCGTTTTACGACATTTGCCAATATTTATCAACGTCGTACAATGTCGCATAAAAATGACACCCTTGGGAATATTGTACAACATCGGTTTACGACATTGATCAACATTAGTCGTACCACATTCATGGGCGTTCTTTTACAGTACTTCTCAATAAAACATTTTTCCATTCCCTTCGCATAACTTTTTAACTAATCTGTTCGTTGAGTAGAAAAAAAAAATATTTACAAAGGTAATTTTCTTTATATTTATCTAACTAAAATTTTTTTAATTAGATAAATATAAAGAAAATTACCTTTGTAAATTATTTACTAAAAAAATTATTATTAATATAATTATTAATTTTTTATTAAAAAAATTATTTACAAAGGTAATTTCTTATATTTACTAATTAACAAAATTTTTGTTAATTAGATAAATATAAAGAAAAATTACCTTTGTAAATAATTTTTTTTCTACTCAACGAACAGATTTAAAAAATTATGCGAAGGGAATGGAAAAATGTATAATTGAGAAGTACTGTAAAAGAATGCCCATGAATTTTGTACGACTAATGTTGATCAATGTCGTAAACCGATGTTGTACAATATTCGCAAGGGTGTCATTTTTATGTTGGCCAATGTCAATATGCTATGTTGTAAAACAATTAACAATAGGTTAAATAAATCAAAATTAATCAAGAAATATTGTATTATTAGTACTATTGTAATTTTAAAAACTAGTAATTCAGACAGCTATATAAAACACTACATCACGACATAGCTATTTTTTTCTGTACCGCTTCAGAGTCAAATTAAAACCAATTTTACGTATTATTATTCATAGATTAAATATATATGATACATAGCACATATTTTCCCAGATTGTTTAAACTTAACTACACAACAGCTCTGGATGCATTTATATAGGGATGGTCGATACCATTAAAAGACGAAAAATTACTGTATGTAGAGTTGAATAAAAATATATTTACGTAACCTCCATTTGTGTATACTATAGGTTTTATTTCAAATAATTTAAGTGTCTCTACACTTAAATTATTTGAAATAAAACCTATAGTATACACAAATGGAGGTTACGTAAATATATTTTTATTCAACTCTACATACAGTAATTTTTCGTTAAATTCTTGTCAAATTCAAAACTGTTAAATTCTTGTCAAAATCTGTAAATCTTATGCACAAACTTCAATTAAAATATTTTTTACATGCAACTTAATTAAATTTCATGTTTTAGATTGTTATGTATTTTCTACTTCAATACATTAAAAAAATAATTATTAATTCATACAGAAGCTTTAGAAATATTGCTAAAGCTTCTGTACGAAAGGTTTCACAAAAAACAAATCATAAAATTAATAACTAATTAGACTGTTATATATTTACTCAAGTCTCTATTTACTATAGCACTGAATACAATATGTGGGATTTGATATTTACACTTTACCAAGAATAAAATTGATCAAATAGTCCATTAATTTTTATGCCTGATAATTCACTAAAACATCTTACACAATTATGAAATAATACATATTATTAAAAAAAAATTAATCCAACATTATCTTAACAATCTTTACTAAGGTTATCATTATGAATTTTTTGCACTTTATAAACCATATGTTAAATGTTAATGATAATACTTATACAGGAAAGTAGGAGCTTAAGAAATTTTTAAAATATCCGTTTTGAAATTTGCACACACAATATTTGTACTTTTCAGAAAGTTTTATTTCTACATGAATATATAACCACGTTAGAAGTATTTATATTATTTTAGACATTATTTGAATATAGTTTTCATTCCAATATTCAGCACAACCTCAAAATAGAAATTAGCTTAAGATTATTGCTTAAAATATAAAAATGTTATAATCAAATTACAAGATTTTGGTTTCAAAATTATTTTCTCATTTAACAATGGTTATAATTATTGTTTAACCGTTTTATTTTGAAAATTATATTTTGATTTATGAGTAAATTAAAGGAAAGGTATTTGTATTTTAAGCTCCTGCTTACCTAAATAACCCACACGTTATTAGACTGGTCCCCGCGTCCTCTCAAACGCTCATCACTATTTTGTGTAACTATGGTCTGATGATCAGCAATATCTTTATTTTCCAAATTAATTGTTGCTAGACGCCTTGTGTTGCTACTTACGATATCCTGTGCTGTTAATAAAGAATTAATCATATTGTTTTCTACCTTAAGTATCCTTTAGGTGGCCGTGCTAAATTGTAAAAACTTAGACATTCTACAATTGTCAAAAACTCAAAAGATGCGAGATAATCGTTGCAGCCTTTACATTGACGAATCACTGCAAATAAACTTTCAATTTTATCTTGACTTATACGTGAAGTCATAAGATATTTGAAATTTAAACGTTTGGTCAAATACTAGACAAGTGGTAAAACAGTTGATAATAAAACCAACTTCATTAAGAGCATGGATTTCCCAGTCATACAAATACGAAATAAAGTCTACAGAAGTAGCAAAACTTCCCTTCACTTTCTACTGTCCCTTTGCACTTTTTGAAGCGAAGGACCTCTCCGTCAATTTCAATGTTTCCATCTAGAATATCGGAGCTAAATTTACAGTTCCAACTCCTTCACATACACTTGTCTTGTCGAGTTCTTTGATAAGGCCTTCTAATGTCTTGGATTCTACCGGTTTTGTAAAAATAGAAATGGTATATGTATCCCGAAACTTCTCAACATCAATTTGTTTGCAGGGCGAGAATTTTTTGGAAAGGAAAGGTATTTATATTTTACGCTCCTGCTTACCTAAATAACCCTCACATTATTAGACAGGTTACCAGAATGTTTCTCAAATTTAAATTTATTTTTCCTACAAATAATGCAGATTTTTGGCAGCACATTTTTGGATGTTTTAGGAACTGAAACCACATTACTGCGGAGTAAGGGTTCGGTAGGGGTTTCCTTGTGTTCTTTAACGTTTTTTGCACCATCGGTTGTTGTGTGTGCTTGACTTTTTGTACCCTTGAGTTTGCGTTTGCTGGCAGAAGATATTCGATTCTTGTCTGTAAATTTCATATAGCATTTTCCATGAAAGTTAATTATAGATAGAGCATCTTGATCTTCAATATCCCCTTTGAGTTTTTTAGCTATATCTTTTTCAACATCGTCTGTTGAAAGCCACTCAGTGGCACAGTGTTTTAGTTTTTCCAAACTTGTTCTGGAACATCGTTCTAAATTATCCGTACAGTTTTTGAGAACGTGAATACTGTAGAGATCAGACTTTGTCCAACTCATCTGGGGGCGCCAGAGGGCGCTGTGATCGTCATTGTAAGTCTGGAAAAGAGTGAAGCAAAAATAACTGTGACCGTGTCGTGGGTATTGGAAACTAAAAATGGATGAAGAGATGTTGTAAAATTGAAAGGACGTTTATTTGTTTAATTGATATGGGGTTTGCATTAATTGATATTCTAAAACTAACTTAAAATGTTATTAAATCGAGCTACTAATTTTCATCTTGTTGGTTTATGTTTCGAGTCAGCTTGAATTTCTATCACATAAAAAGACGGACAACCACAGTGGCGCAGTCGACAGGATAATTATGTGTTCTGAACAGAAATTGGCTGATGAAATTGAAAATAAAACGGACGAGGAAGAATCGGCTTTGAAGGGATAGTGAAATTCGTATTATTGCCGCCGGCTGAAGTGTTTACGAATAAGTAGTGTTTTAACGTGCAAGTGTTTCGGTTTGTTCCAGAGCAAGGTGGCGTCATACTGGAAATGGCGCATTCCACGATGCTACGAGGTATTCGTTCTGATGATCAGTGGTAGTGGTAAGCCGAAGAAGATATTTAGTAAATAATAAATGAACCACTTGATTTTTGTAACATAAACAGGGGGGAACATACTTATTTAGTTATTTGCTGGTTTGAAAAAAAAAGTTAAATTAATATTGTGTATGTATACCTGTTTATTTTTTTTTAATTGGTAAAATAATACCATGTATTTTAGATTGTTTATTTAATATGCATAGGTTATAATTTAAGATATTTTGAATGCTCTTATGTGTGTATAGTACAGTTCGGAAACATATACTTGTGATGTGGTGAACCGGGGTAATATTATGGTGATATAATTCTTGGTAATTCGCTATTAATTTTTCTTGTGGTAAGAATTGGGCGAATAGAATTATAATAATATTCTTCACTACAAATCGCTGGAAGGTATATTTGGCCGACTGTGGATTACGTATTCGGAACACGAATACCGGAGTAAAGGTTGGTGGTTTGTTTATTTTAACTAAAAATAAGTTGTTATTATGCATGATCTTATTATTATTTTATGTTGAAATACAGTAGATATAATAATTTTTAGATGCATGATATTATTATGGTATTTTGAAATACAGTAGAAATAATCGTTAGACACATGATCTTATTATTGCATGTTGAAATACAGTGGAAATAATAATTTCTAGGGTGTTTTTTTTCTATAAGCTTTATTTCTGTGGGAAATAAAAAAAAATATTGTTTGGAAAAAAAAGTATTATATTTTGAGTTAATTTAGAAATGAATAATTTCTAACGATTCGGATATTTATGGAAAGAAGTGAAATTTTTGATAATTTCATACTATATTATTTTGATATTTGCTATAAATTGATTTAATTTAGTAATCCTAGAAAAATTTAAAATGTCTTCATTTCTTGGGAAATTAAGAAAAGAGGAATTGATAAATTTGGTTGTTGAGTTAGGTGAGCAAGTTCCGGTAGATGCAAAGCTTTTTAATTTAAAGAATACTATAACTCAATCGCCAAATTATGATGAAAGTTTTGTTAAGGAGTGGGTTAATAGTGTCCTATCGGAGCGTGTGGAGAGAGAGAGGGTCAGGGATGAACGCGAGCGAGAGAGGGTCAGGGATGAACGCGAGCGAGAGAGGGTTAAAGAGGAACATGAACGGGAAGAAAAACAGCGAGAACGTGAGCATGAATTAAAAATGCGTGAGTTGGAAGTGAGAAGTGCGGAAAATGGAAGGGTGGAGGACCCAGGTATCATCAGTCCGGGGGTTGGAAGGGATAGATCAGGAAATTCCTTCCTTGGGTATTTGTCAGCGTTGAAGGGAGTTATCCATGATCCACCGGAGAGGGCTGAGGAGTGGCCGTTTTTTTTTCATCACGCAGAGAGGATGTTCAAGTTGTTTGAGGTGCCTGAACAATATCAGGGTAAAATTATCTTGAATAGTTTGAGGGGTTACGCCAAGGGTTTAAACACGATGCTATCTGATGAAGATATTGACAACTATGAGATGATAAAGAAATTTGTTCTGAAGGAGCAGAGGATTACCCCTATCCAATACAAAAGAAATTTTGATCTCTGCAACAAATTGCCAAGGGAGACTTATTCACAGTACGCGTCCCGCGTAGAAACTGCCCTTGAACTGTACCTAAAATCCAGGGAAGTAACAGACTTTGAACGATTGAAAGAGTTAATTGTAGCAGACAAGATCAAAGATACTCTACCTACGCACGTCAGATCCCACATAGTGTTGCAAGAAACCGATAAATGGTTACCAGTATCAGATCTAGTGGGGGCCATTGATAATTTCCTGGCATCTGTTCCTAAGAATTCTAATGGCTCATTTCATCAAAACCACAATAATAGATTTAACGATTATCCTCAAGATTCAAAACAAGATTACTTCGAGAAGAAAAAGGTGCCTTTTCAGAATAGGACTTTTCCAAGCAAGAACTACAATGAAGGAAAACCCTTCCAGGGGAGGAATAACGAGGAAGAGAAAAAACCGTTGAAAGGCAGCAGAAATGGGGATCAACAAAATAATGGTGCGCTTCCTAAGAAGCCATTAAAGTGTTTCGGGTGTCAAGAAGAGGGGCATATTAAGAGATTTTGCCCGAAGGGTGCCACTACAGTAGCCCAGATTTCCAAGACTGAAACTGATGAGTCAGAGAAGAAGGGTCTAAATGAAGTTAGCATTCAATTGAACCGTGCGAGCTTTGATTGGGAAAGTACAGTGGAAGAAGCCGATGGAGAACTTCTAAGAATTGATTTAGGAGTCGGGGACCACAGGCGTAGTGGAATCGTCGATAGTGGTGCTGAGATTACAGTGCTGCGGAAGTCGATAATCCCTGAAGAGTGGCTAGAATCCAGTGGAAAAATAATGCTAAGACCTGCAATAGGAGCTCCAGTGGAAGCCCAGCTTACGACAATTCCGCTCAGTCTATGGACAGGAAAGGAAGACATAAATCCTTTTGTCCGGGTGGAAGTGGCTGTAGTAGATGGATTGCATGAAGAAGCCTTAGTTACCCCAAAGGTCTATAAATTGCTGAAAGAGCAAAAGGCGAAGTATTTAGGGGAAGAACGGGAAATCGGGTCTGCAGATGGAGCTGTGGAACGGACGAGATGTAATCAGGAGGGAAGGAGCTCTGAAAATCAGTCTTCTGAAGAAGAAATTGGGACTACGCAAGTGGAAATAAATATCTTGCCCGAAGATATACCTGAAGAAAGAACCGAAAAATCGATTTCTCCAGTATCACAAGTTCAGAAGCTCAGAAAAGACCAATTATCATGCCGACGTTACAAAACTGTTTTGCAGAGGCTAGACAGAAAAAGAATAATTATTGGATGGAGTCCGAATTATTATACCACACCGGGGAAGTAGGAGGCAGAAATATGTACAACTGGTTGTACCGGAATGCCGCAGGACAGACATTTTGAAGCTAGCCCATGAGACTCCGACAGGTGGACATCTGGCTGCAAAGAAAACGAGAGATAGAATTGCTATGTCTTTTTGGTGGGATGGGCTGTTGAAGGATGTCAAGAAATTCTGCGAGTCTTGTCACCACTGCCAGTTGAGACGAAAATCTAGAGTGAGAGATCGAGCACCAATCGAAGCTGTTGGAAGGCCAGAATTGCCATTTCAGGTAGTTAATGCAGATATTTTGGGTCCGATAGATCCCAAATCATCTCGGGGTCATCAGTACCTGTTGTGTGTGGTAGACCAACACAGTCGCTGGCCAGAAGCAATTCCCATCAAATCCTTAACTGCTAGAGCAACGTGCGATGCTTTTATGGAAGTCTTCATGAGGACAGGGATTCCAAGAATAATTGCCATGGACAATGGAACTAATTTTGCTGCAAACCTAACTCAAGAGTTTTTGAAACGATTGGGTTGTGCTCCAAGGTTTTCAACCCCTGGCTATCCTCAGGCAAACGGACTGGTAGAAAGATGGATAGGCACTATGAAATCCATGCTGCATCATGCCATTAGTTCTCAAGGTAGAGGATGGGACAAGCAACTCCCATTTCTATTGTGGGCGTATCGAGAAGTACCGAATGCCACTACGGGTGTCCCTCCTTTCCTATTAGTTCATGGACGACCGCCAGTGGGTCCCTTAGCGATTCTTAAATCCAGTTGGGAGGAAGAAGTTGTACTACCACAGGGGACTGGCGAATCAGTGACCGATTACTTGCAGGAATTACGCAATCGTCTGACAGATGCTGCAACATATGCTGAAGGTGTCACTAAAGTTCAACAAGAAAAGTATGTGAGCCATCATAATTTAAGGTCAAGAGACATTGAATATGAGGTTGGTGATGAAGTGGTTGTCTTAATTCCAGATTCCACCAATCGTTTATGTTCCAGGTGGAAGGGACCAGGAGAAATAATAGAAAGAAAATCGCCACATTCGTTTACAGTAAAACTACCAGATGGAAGTATTCGTCACCTACATCAAAATAAACTTCGGAAATATATTCAGCCTATAAGGACAATAGGTATCATTTACGAAGCTGACCAAGAATTTGGAGAAATTCAACATGCTCCATTGGAATCTCGAACTGAAGGAAACGGTCTAAATCAGTTACTTGAAGCTGATAATTGGAACAATTTGTCACCGAGTAAAAAGTCGGAACTTTTCGAGGTTATTAAGAAATACCAGACGGTGTTTGACGGGAAATTGAAGCGTTCGCGAGTGGGAGTTCATCATATAAAGTTGAGGCCGGGAGTACAAAGGACACAACCCCATTTGTACAAAGTTCCAGAATCACTGAAACCGAAAGTGGAAAGACAAGTGACAGAACTTTTGGAACAAGACTTGATTGAACCGTCGACGGCGGAAATTGCTTACCCCATTGTATGTGTAGCAAAGAAGGACGGAACGATACGTTTGTGCTGCGACTACCGGGGTCTAAATGCCGAAAGTCAAGTGTCACCCTTCCCTATGCAGAACTCAGAACAACTTCGCTTCAAAGCCGGTGCGGCCCAGTACCTGACTACATTAGACATCCTAAAAGGCTATTGGGAGATCTCGTTAGATGAAAGTAGCAGAGAGTTAACCAGTTTTGTCTCTCCCAGGGGGCAATACCAATGGAAGGTTATGCCCTTTGGACTTTCCGGTGCCCCTGCTACCTTTCAAAGAATTATGAATCAGATCTTACGCCCACACAGTGGTTTTGCTGAAAGTTTCTTAGATGATATTATTATCTATTCGGATAATTGGACTGACCATCTAACGCATATCGAAGCCATACTGAAGACCTTGCAAGAAGGAAATTTCTCCGCAAATTTGGGAAAGTGTGCATTTGCCAAATCCAAGGTCAAATACTTAGGACATATCGTAGGATCCGGGGAACATGGTCCTGATCCAGAGAAGATTGCGATTATTCAAAATTTAAAGTCACCAAAGACGAAGAAGGCTCTACGATCTGCGCTGGGGCTTTTTAACTACTACCGGGAGTATGTCCCGCAGTACGCAAACCTTGCGAAACCACTCACCGATCTGACCAGGAAAGCGGTACCATCTGATATACCGTGGTCAAGGGAGGCAGAAGAAGCTTTTTCTGCTTTGAAAGAACATTTGTGTCGGGTTACATCGTTATCTACACCTAACATGGACAAACCCTTCGAACTACATACTGACGCTTCGTTGACTGGGATAGGAGCTTGCTTGATGCAGAGTGACAGCTGTGGAAGACCTCAACCTATCACATTCGCAAGTCAGAAACTTACCCCTGCCCAGTCGAAATGGAGCACAATCGAGAGAGAGGCATTTGCGGTTATTTGGGCTCTTGGAAAGTTTGAAGTTTGGACATACGGAGCTCAAGTGAACTTGTACACTGACCATAATCCCTTAAAGTTCTTGACCGAAGGGGTTCCTAAGAATGCTCGATTGCAGCGCTGGTCTTTGGCTCTCTCTCGTTACCAAGTTACAATTTCTCATAAACCAGGGAAAAGTAATACCATAGCTGATGCTTTATCCCGCTTATATGAAGAAAGTAGTAGTTGCTAAAAGAATGAGTATACTCTATTTTCATTTCGAATTAATATTATCATTTGAATAGCTTAGAATATTAGCTATATTGTATTGTGTATTTCTAAATTTGTATTCACTTATATGTAAGTCTTAGTAATTGTGTTATCTTAAATGTGAATATTTTAAGTAATAGTAAATTGTGTACACATTATTTAGTTAAGTTTCGTGTGTATCTTGTCAGCTCTTGCATGTGAGAAATGTAGGGGGACGCAGACACTTACACACACCTATACACAGTGGTTCGGACTATTTGGAAAGACTTATAGACTGGACTTCGTCAAAAACGGAACTTTAGTTTGACAGATCGGAACATGGTTCAGCCTGTCAAACTGGAGGGAAGGTGTAGAGATCAGACTTTGTCCAACTCATCTGGGGGCGCCAGAGGGCGCTGTGATCGTCATTGTAAGTCTGGAAAAGAGTGAAGCAAAAATAACTGTGACCGTGTCGTGGGTATTGGAAACTAAAAATGGATGAAGAGATGTTGTAAAATTGAAAGGACGTTTATTTGTTTAATTGATATGGGGTTTGCATTAATTGATATTCTAAAACTAACTTAAAATGTTATTAAATCGAGCTACTAATTTTCATCTTGTTGGTTTATGTTTCGAGTCAGCTTGAATTTCTATCACATAAAAAGACGGACAACCACAAATACTATATTCCATTGTAAGGACGTTATAAAATATGCAAATAACTTTTCTTTACGATAATTCTTCACCTCTCATAAAAGTAAAATAAAATAAATGCGAAATATGTCAATTACGAAGCATGTCTTTTCGTCGTCACCGGCTCGCCGCAAAACGTAAACAAATAATTTCTGCTCACCTGCTCGCTTTTAATTGGTTACACGAAAGTGCCGTTCTCGCTTTTCTGAAATGTCATTCGCTTAAAAAATTCTAAAATTCTGCTATTGTTTTTTGTCATAACTAATTAACGTGCACATGTAGAAAGCAGAACTTTGAATTTTTTTACTCTCGATAATATTTTCTATTTTTTAATATCAATGAAAACTACGAACTTGAACGATAGCCGACCACATCTTATGGCCTAAAAACCCGTTTTTAAAAAACCTCACATCCCTAAAGCACTCGGGGAAGTCCTTTTTCCGCGTTTTCTTAATAGGCTTAACAGTCACGTGAATCTAGTACCTAGTAAACATCGATCAATGTTGGCCAATGTTGTTTTATCGACGTTGTACCCACAATGTCGCCAGATGTTCCCACAATATTCGAATATTTTCAAAAATTATTATTTTTTTAAATAATGACTAAAACTTGTCTGCATTATTATTAACATTATTGTTTCATTCTTCCAACATCAAAATAAAATTAATTTAAAGTCATACTAATTTTAAAAAATTCAAAATACCTGCGAATGTTGACAGATGTCGCGATTACAACGTTCAACATTCCTCGACTTTCGCAATGTTGGCCGATGTCGGTAGAATGTCGGCCAACATTGTTGTGCTACCTGGGACCTATGAGGATGCTTTAAAAGTTCCCGAGAAACAGGATGGCACAAAGCCATGTTAGATGAACTAAAAATAATAGAAGACAGAAAGGTGTGGGAATAGGTCGATAAACCACCAAACGTTAATTTGATAGGTAATCGCTGGGTATACACTGTCAAAAAAGACGATAAAAATGAGGTTAAAAGGTATAAAGCTAGATTGGTAGCTCTTGGTTACAAACAACGGTTTAAAATTGACTATACGGATTGTTGTAAATATATTTAACTATATTTGTAACACCAAGAATTGTAAAATTAATTTAACTGAAATTAAAGATTCTGGATTAGTAGCTTTTTCAGACGCAAACTGGGGAAGTGATCTAACAGACATTCCACCTAGAGGTTACATGATCACATATTGTGGCGTCCCAATAGCCTGGAAGTCTACTAAACAGAAAATGATAGCTCTGCTGAGCTCGATGGAAGCAGAATTTGTCGCACTTACAGATAGTGCAAAAGAACTTTTATGGTTTAGTAACATCATTTTTGAGTTGAATGTTAATAAATTTGAAAAGCCAATTCAACTATGTGATAATCAGGTTGCTATATATTTTTGTAAAAATAATATTGAAAATGCTAAAACCAAACACATCGACATAAAATTAAAATTTATTCGGCAGTTATTAAAGGAAGAAAAATTTACATTGTTAGTAGCGTCCAAGGGCGGATTAGAGGGGGGGGCGGGGGGGGGGGGCCGCCCCCCCCGAGACCCGAGATTTTTTAATGCGTAATATATCGAGCTACATATCACGAAATATCACCAGGGGAGGAGAGTGGTCAAAAAATTTTCACGTTATTAAAAGACACCGCCCCCCCCCATCAAAAAATTAAGACCCCCCCTCCCCCCCCTTAATAAAAATTCCAACCAATATCAGTGAAATGTGCCCTTTTCTGGAATTCGGTCCTCCGAAAGGGAGAATTTAAACAGACACGGGGAATTGGGAAGTATTTACTTCTACTCGGCGGGCGTTGATGTTTTGAATGTTCTTGGAAAAAGATTTCCCTCGATTTCAGTACTTCGGATTGGGGGGGGGAGGTTTTTTTTTCTAGGGGGGAGGGGGTGGCGTTATTCGTGCGATAAAATTGGATTAAGCACTGCCAACAAAATTGTGTAACGATACCATGATTTTTTCTTATAACATTACAACAATTCTGAAAAATCTGACTAATTTTTCAGAATTTCATTCTAGTTTTACTCCCGTTTGGTGCAAGTTTACACCAACTTTGAAGTGTAACGTTACTCCATAAACTTCCATATTTAAACGTGTCATTTTACATGTTGAACCCCTCTATTGAATCCCGGGTATAACGATTCTCCGTTTTTTGCTCTCCTTTCAAATGGTCCCAACGAAAACCCTATATCGTCAATGTATTTTATTCTTGACCCCTTCATGGAAATCCTTTTCACTTAATAATTTGTCCGACTCTTCGAAATAAAGGTGATTTTAAAAAGTAATAATAATATAATATACTTCAGACGCTTAAACTGGGTTAAAGAACATATTGATACTTTTTAAAGAATGGGAAAATGGTTTAGTCCATGCAGCATGACCATGTCCAATTATTCCTTTCTTATATTCAAAAGAGGGTTAAAACAAAGATTGTTAACTCTTCTAAATCTTTTATTATGGGAAGGAAAAAGGCAAAAGAAGATATAAGAGCGGAAATTTGATGTAAGGATATATCCGCGTGACCCTTCATTCTTTTTGTGTGCAAAAATAGCAAAATCCGAATATGCGATTAAAACTTCTAGTAAAAATTGATTTTTTTCTGAGAAGTCTATATGAATGTTTTCGAAGGTCCTAAATATGAATATGAGGTTAGATACTTCGAAAAAGGTGAGCTTGTATAATTCTAAGAAAAAAATGCCACATAATAATTTGGTTATGGTATTTTTTTCGTCAGATTTGTTTCTACGCATTTTTTAAAGTCGAAAACTTAAATTTATTTTCAGAATCTCCAAAACCATATTCGTGTATACATTTTGAACACAATACATATTTTTTTATACAACGGGCATTTTGAAATTGATGAATGAAAATTCTGCACATATGAAATTGTTAAATTTCATTATTAGTAAAAAACACCCTAATTTGTAATACATAAAATAAGTCATTTAAACTTCAAAACTTAATTATTGAATATTATATTATTGTTCAATTTCATTATAAAACTTTTTTAAAAAATGTCTATCATGTACTATACAGAGATTACATATGCTGATTGTGGAGTTACCACACGGCCCTTATCCATGTATGATCTTAATACTATTTTTATGACTTAAAACTACTAATACTTTTGTAATACTGCTTTTTGTCTATGTAAAATACATAATTGAATAAGAAAAACGAGCTTAGTTACCTGAGCTATTATTTTAAATGAATTTATTTTGTTAACGCGTTTTTTCTTGAATAAGTTTTGGATGTAGTATATTTTAAAGATATACAGTAAACTCCCGATAATCCTCGGGTGGATTATCCGAGGGCCCCTGTCACCCTTTCCCCCCTGCAAAAATAATAATTTAACTAAACGCAGACAAATGAAATTTATTTGTTTCAAAACTTGTTGGAAGAATGTATTCCAAGAACAACGAACCCCTTTGAACACATTCAAAAACGATAAATACATTTTGAGACCGAAGAATGCATTATAAGAACAACGAATGCATTAAAAAATAAGAATGACCATAGAAAACTTGGTGTGTGCTAAAATGTGTTCGGCCAGGTGCACATCACGTGCAGATTTTTGTCAAAAAGCGTCACTTGTAAAAGAGACTGCTCGCAATTTTAATTTAACTGCTTTGCGTGATTTTGACAGTAACGAAATGAGTGAGAAACGAAAATAAGTTGTGATCAGGAGCCAGAAGACAATATATTGAAGAATAAAGTAAGTCATGAAAAAGCTCTTTCTAACATAAGCGAATTGACAAAATTAAACAGTTTACTAAAGATTGCATATTTTAATATACCCATTCCATTGAGAACAAAAATCATCGGCGGCGAAAGTGTTCTATTAATCTTTAGTAGACAAAAATTCAATTTGTTCTAGGAAGTGTGAGAAAGTCAATAATTTGTAAGCTTATGTATATTTAAAAAAAAAGAATGCTTACATTTGAAATTTAGTTCTAAATTAAATAAATGTAAGGTTATTAGTCTAATTAGTAATTAATAATTTTTAAATAGTAGTTAAATTTATTTAGTATTTAAATTAATCCACAACTAGTAATTAATGTAATTACGGGTAAATAGATACTGCTAGAATAATTAATAATATAAATTGATGAGGCGCCAAAGCTAATTTATGAGGGCGTCTAAAAATGAACAGTTTTAAGAAAATCCCCCCCCCCCTTCTGGTTTTGCTGACCGCCCCCTCCGACAAAATTTTATTAATCCGCCACTGGTAGCGTCTAAAAGTAATTTAGCTGATTTCTTAACAAAGCAAATCCCAAAAGAGAGATTGGAATTTTTTTAAAACAATGTGTTTGGTTAATCATGGAATAATCTAATGTGATTTGGTCGACCGATGGGGCCGATTGTTGAGCAAGAACTACTATTTCGGTCGCCCTTATCAGTGTGGAAGGTGCCGTATGGGAGAGTTGTACATACTAAGATTAATTTTGGCAACGCTGGTTGTTGACGCCAATTCTCAACATGTTGTAATAGAACAAGACTCAGGAAATAGCTCTTCAGCAATTCTGTTTAATTTAAGTTGCAGACACACACAAGTACAGGTTTACTAGCAGAGATTAGGATTCATCACAAAGTTTCACATGGCGAACACACAAGTTAAAACAGAAGTAGTAGTAGTAGTAGTGGTATAGAGATATTTGCTCGCCCGGGTTGGGCTGCTTGATCTCTATGATCCTGGGTAGAGAAGTTGCTAGGGAGCTTGAACGCCCGAATTGGGCTATTTAACCATGGCTCAGGAAAGTGGTGAAAAAGTATATATTAGACTCTAGGCAGAATACAGTTCGTCGGCAATGGCTCTTATAAATTCGAGGATGGCTTTAGTCTTGGAGATAGGGTTGTCAGAGAGATCGAAAATCCAAGAATATGAGAGGGGTATAAAACCCAACTTCTGTCTTAGTTTGTTGCGAGCATGGGTGAATTTGTTGCATACGAGGATGAGATGCTCCTCCGTCTGAACCTCCCCGCAGAAGGGGCACGCCGGCGAGTTGTCCAAACCAAACCGAGCTAATCTTGCTTTAGTGGGTAGTGACTTTGTACGGAATCTAGTGAGGAGAATGTCAGCTCTCCTATTGGGAGGAATGAGGCGATGCTTCTGCTTTATTGACGTCAGATGAGAAAAGTCCCTAGCCTTAGGGTATTCGCTCCAGAGTTTTTCTTTCTGCAAAGCCATTTTGTTTCTGATAGCCGCGAAAACGTCCTCAGGGGAGATCAGCCTCGTAATGACCGAAAACGGGGCCGCCTTGGCCGCTTTGTCAGCCAGCTCGTTCTCATGAATTCCTCTGTGCCCCGGAGACCAAACCAGTGAGATTGATTGGTAGTCTATAGAAGTAGACTGCACTAGATCATCGATAAGGGCAATAACGCTAGGCGATCTCTTGGTACCTTGTTGGTTGAGAGAGGAGAGGGTAGAAAAACTGTCTGAAAGAATAAGGTAATTTTTATTTGACGTGACAAAATTCTTAATTGCCACATAAATCGCTAAAGCTTCCGCCGTGAAAACGCTATTGATGCAGTTGACATGGCCAGAAACAACCTCTCCCGAGAGCTTGTTTACCGCCGCAATCTTGGTATAGAGATTGTCTTTTGATGCGTCCGTCGAAATGATCACTGTACCAGGGCTGAGATTCGCTTTGAAAGCTTGAAAAAATTGATTAATGGTCTGATCAGGAAGGTTTTTATCTTGGAATGGGAGGTCCTTGAGATGGATTTGGACTCTGCTATGTTCGAGTATTTTCGGACAACTTTGTGGTCTGTATCGAATGAGATGCTTGAGATCAATATTGAGTTCTGAAGGGAGGTCTCTCAAAAACCACCCCAAAGACACTTGTCTTCGTAATCTGGGAGGGATGGCTGCATCATCCATAATTTTGTACAAATAAGGGCTGGAGGTAGGGTTATACGGTTGGTTGTGGATGCGGTGAGGATCCACCTGGCCAAATTTCAGTGCAGCCTGTTTCACCACGAACTTCTCCGCGAGAAATTGAAGCCTCGTCTTAAGTGGAGGCTCGTTAGCCTCGGCGAAAATTACGGGGATGGGTGTCCATTTAGGAAGTCCACAGGCAAAACGAAGGCCTTGGTTGTAGATAACCACAAGCTTCCTAAGATCCGTTTTATTGGTAGTGAGGAAGACTTGACACCCGTACTCTAGAGAGCCTCTTATCGTGCTGTTGATTATATTAATTAAGAACTTGGATCTTGCACCTCCGAAGGTAGAGGCAATTGCTCTAACTGCATTGAGTTTCTTGAGGCATTTCTTTTGGAGATTAGAAAAGTGGTACGTGAAGGAAAAAACAGAAGTAAAAAAGGGCACCGAAACCAACAACAACACTTATTTTTTTACCGCTACTCTCTTACTTCACTTCGCTTCATTTTACTTAGCCCGGCGGTTACACTGGTTCTCCCCGGCAGGTTAGCTATAAGATGATCAATGTTGTGGAATGCTATGACAACTGTGACCATAGCCCCCTACATATAATGCCATCCAAGCTCGATCAAAATTGGAAGTCATGAGAAAGCTGTCAATAGATGGCGCCATCACGCAACAACGTGCATGTGTTGTTGTTTGTTTACATCCAGTTCGCTGTGATAAAAAATTTTGGTAACGAGTTCGAAATTTATAATTTTTTTTGTAAACTTTTTTAAATGCTACAAATAATGGCTAGTTTTTTTGCATCATACCATCCTATAAATCAAAGAAAGAACACGTTGTTTCTATATAGGAGTACGAAATGGAATATATTAGGTAAAGAATTTTTACAATTAGTATTCTTTTTTGGTGAAAAAATGTATCATCTATTCTAAATATTTTTACTCTTAAAACTTTTTATAATGAATTAATTATTATTATTTGTTTTTCCCTTCCTAATAAATAGTTTAAACACACATTTGCTTTTGTTCTTCTTTAAATGCACTTTATAGTTGAGTTATAAATTTAAATGATCTATCTCATTTTAAAATTTTGTTGTTGTTCGAAGTTATGGTATTATTATTCAGGGACTGTTATTCTTAACAGAAGCATTTTTAATAAGTGTTATAGTATTTGTTAATTTTTCTTTAAGAAGCCAAAACTATTTTTTTTTAATAATGTAACTACTGAACAAGATTATCATTACTTGTGTTTTAGTCTCCAGTAGAATATTCTTATACGGGGATTTTAAATGTATGGTTCTATAGCGTTTTTTTTTTTAAACAGTTAAAAAAAACCAAAGAAACTCGTTACATGATTATGTTTTTTAAAAAATATGTGCTTGCTGTTTTTAGCTTTTTAATCTTAAATTTCTAAAAATTGTGATTTTTGGCAGATATATTCTGTAACAGTTTTTACACTATTCAAACATTATGAAGACTGAAGAGAGATTTTTTTTAAATTTAAAATGGTATTTTATGAATTTCTCTGGTAAATAATATTGCTTGGAAGCAGAAACAAAATTAAAAAAATAACTCATTTGTTTATTATGTTACTCGTACCGAACGGTATTCGAAATAGCCCGTTGGATTCGTCATTCACCGCGAATTGCGAATACATTCCTACTAAAATATGCGAACGACTACCAAGAGATGGCGCGACCAGAGTACTTTTTGAGGACAGCCTGTGAATCCATGTTATCTCTCCAGTTTAGATGGCATTCTATGTAGGAGGCTATGCTGTGACTTGGATTATCTTTCTTTTGACTTTACTGTTAGGTACGGTAATATTGCTCATTATTATTAAAGTTATTATTTGCTTGAAACTTGCTTTAAAATAATAAATGAGGACTTTCTTTGGAAAAACTGGTTGTGACTTTATTCTACACTGCGGGCTGACTGATGCAACAATTTTACTCTTCGGTATCAAAATAAAAATGAAAAAAAAAACATTTCTAAGATTTGCCGAATGACTATTTAAAAAAAAACAGGGGGGGGGGGGAGACGACCCCTTCGCCCCCCCCCCGCTCGCGACGGCCTCCCCCATCATTGGAAAACTGGTGAGAACCGCGCAATGATTTCATTCATATACGCGCCCATTTCACATGCGGCTGAAATTCCGAAATTCACCCGAGTCATTCTCTGTAAATAGGACAAATTACACTTTTAAAAACTGGAGAAAAAAATATTTCTCTAACTGAATAATTTTTACTATATGTGTTGCATACATTCATAAATAGTAAAAAAAATGGTTCAGATCCATTTGATGATTTTTTCCCCAAAAAATATATTTATTCCATACTGGACAACACCTTTACAGGTATAGAACATGCGCAACAGACAATATATGAGCATGCGACACCGAAAACATTGCATGCCTTTTTGACTTGCCTTATAAGTGTTACGGTTTTAGTTCAAAACCACATGATTCAAATCTATGTGGATTAGGTTTGGTTGAATAAAAAGCGCAACTAAACCAACAGTAGTCAGAGTACACGATATATATAGGAATGTGGTCTTTTCTGTAAATAATGGGAAAGTTAGTTTGAACATTTTTAAGTCCAAAGTAATAATAATAAAATGCTTTAGAATCACTTAAAGTAAGATTTTATGGAGCAGTAAGAAAAATAGTGTTACGAAATTAATATAGTTCGGGTATTTTTAAGAATCTGATTATATTTATTGGTTGAAAAAGATATATTAAAATATGAACTTTTCAGTGCAGATATAACAAATTTTATATTTATGCAATTTGTATACTTGAAAATGAAGTTTCAAAACCCATTGCCATTTTTCATCTTTAAAGTATTTACAAAAAATCCCCCACAAACCCCCACGTAGCTACTTTTTATATAATGTTTTTAAACCATTTTAATTCGAACTATCTAATTTTTAGCTGCTAATCGCTGCGACCTTAATTTTGGCGAATTTTTAATAACGCGGCGCAGTGAAGAGCATAACTATAGATTTCAACATGTTTTGCAACGCAGCCTTCGAAATTGTAATATTTAACTCTTTAATTTCAATAATGCGACCTATTCATGAATATTTTAAACACATCCAGGTATAGACGAGTCGTAAAAAGAAGCGAAATGTTACAATTAAATATATACGATAATTTTTCATAATTTTCAACCAAATAATAAAATTTTAAAAGGGCAAATAACTTAGTTAAAAAAAGTGCCTAACAACCTTAACCGACCTACCACTTAACCGATTCATGAAACTTTAAAATAAACCAATCACTACTGACAATTTTTTTTTAGTTTTTGATCATATATTCAAAGATAATTTGAACATGACATTTATTTTCACTAAATATAGTTTACACGATGTCTGAAACGTGACCTATTAAATAATAAATGATTCTAATAAATTCTTGGAAAATAAGTCATTTTTTATTAGAAAAGCACAAACTTAATTTTTTTTTTGAGTTTTTGATCATAAATTCAATTTGAATATGACCTTAATTTTCACTAAATATATTTTAGATAACATCTGAAACTTATCCTTTGAAATAATAATGAATTTAAATAAAATTGTGGAAAATAAATAATTTTTATTGAAAACGCACCAACTTAATTTTTTTTATCATAAATTGAAACATAATTTGAATATGACATTTATTTTCCCTAAATATATTTTTAATAATATCCGAAACGTACTCTATAAAATAATAATTGATTACTAAAATTTGAGGAAAATAACTCATTTTTACTAAAAATTCACAAACTTAATTTTTTTTTAGTTTTCGGTCATAAATTCAAAGATAATTTATATATGACTTTTATTTTCCGTAAATATATTTCATATGATGCTTGACGCGTGACCTGTACAATATATACCTATAATAAGTGATTCTACTAAATTTACGGAAAATAACAATTTTTTTTGAAAATTCACAAATGTAATTTTTTTGAGTTTCTGATCATAAATGCCAAAATAATTTGTATATGACTTGTAATTTGTATATCACTAAATATACATTTTTAAATATAATAATATAAATATTGGAATTTTGGGGGAAGCTAACGGTGTAAAGTTATAATCTAAATACATACACTCCAAAATAGACATTAAACTCCAATGACAGTGTCATTTTTTAAATTACAGGACAAACGGCATTAAGAAACAGAAAAAAAATAAACTCATTACTTCTCATAAACTATATTAGAAAGATGCAAAATTTTAATTGACATTTTCATGCATCCATTTTTATGTAAATCTATTCATAGTCTCTTTTAATCCGGGCGCGGGACGACACATTTTGATGGTGATTATTTTTTCAGGGGCCGTAGATAAATTTAGGACATAAGTGGATTGAGTGACTTTCTAACCAATTCTAAACGCTTTAGAGAGAGAAAAAAAAGTAACCTAAGAATATTAGTTCTAAAATTCCTTGGGGTTATAAAATACCCCCTGCTGTGCCTTTTGCCGGGTTAAGATCAATAAAAACACCTTTATTGAAAGTGAAGGAAAAGTTCCTTGAAGCATTCCAAACAAATATCAACCAACAAGCTGGCAATTCAAAACAAGGCGACAGCTGCAAGATTTAAAAATTGCAAAAAAAAAGAGTAACTCTTTCTACTCCTGGAGATTGTTTCTGCAGGCATGAATGTTTGATGACGCACTTTCGCACCTGGAATAATAACCGACTGCCTGAAAAAACATCGCTTTCCCAGAAAGCTATAAGCTCATGATATAACTAAAGATTAAAAAAAAAAAGAGTTGTGCGTGTCGAGTTCATTTTTACAACCTTTGCAAAAAAGGAACAAACATAACTATAGGCGCGAGGCTGGAAAAGCACTTTCATTCACCCACCGATCAGGACTTTCATGCGCATGATTTCTTTTTGTTGATTAATGTTTAAAAGCACTGATAATAAAACTTCACCTACTTACTCATATTAGATATTCCACAGATGTGGGCAACATATTCGAAGAAACTAAGCTGAATTCATTTGTGCATATTCGGCGGGACTGATTTCTTGTATACTTTGAGTGACAACAATTTTTAGATGAGCTTCTGTTTGAAGATGGTCTTTCCAAACTTCGTCCTTCGATTGCCCCATAGAAGAACAAATAGTTCTAAAATAGCCTACTTTCCTGTTGCTTAAATACTCACTGAAATTTTTATCGGAAAATAAGTAGGTTTGTAACAGTAAATGTCATCAATAACCGTTTCTACACAAGATTTATACACATTACAAAAGAAATCGCTAAACACTGCATCCAGCTATATTTAAACTTCTATAAGCCAAAATAAACTATGTTCATTAATTTTCTTTCGCAAATAAAATTAATATTTTTTTTTATCGTCTGCTTGATTTATTTGTAGTTTGAATAATCTATAATAATAATGAAGTTATGTATGTGTGTCTTTCTTATAGATTCATAAACTAGACTAGACATTTGTTTGACTCGTAATTTGGCACAAATGCGTAGTTCATACTTAGATTATGATTTTTGAACTTTCAGGTTTCAAAATGTTCTATTTTTAGAGAAAATTCGAATTTTCTGAAAAAACTACACACTTTGGCTCAAATCCATAGATATCATAATTAAAGTATTAGATTGGCTGATCACGTGACCTCCAATGCTAACGACGGGACGCGCATGGAGGCTTTTTTGGTGGGCATAATGGCCAGTGTTGCTGCCACTTTAAGGAGAAAAATACTACGAAAAAAATACTATTTAATTCTAAACTTACAAAAAAAAAAATACTAGAAAAGGATTTAAAGACACTATAAATATTCCAAAATGCAGCTAGTATTTTTACGATAATTTTTTGTAATTTTAGAATTATTTTAAAATAAATTCTAAAATTAAGTTAAAAGTTTAGTAATAAAGTTTAAAGAGCATATTAGTATTTTAGAATAATTCTAAAATTACAAAAAAAATATCGTAAAAATACAAGCTGCATTTTGGAATATTTATCGTGACTTTAAATCCTTTTCTAGTAATTTTTTTTGTTGTAATTTTAGAATTAAATAGTATTTTTTTCGTAGTATTTTTCTCCTTAAAGTGGCAGCAACACTGGCCATTAAGCCCACCAAAAAAGCCTCCATGCGCGTCGCGTCGTTAGCATTGGAGGTCACGTGATCAGCCAATCTAATACTTTAATTATGAAATCTATGCTAGGTAAGGTAAGGTAATCGTTTCCGGCTGTCTATTTCTAGCCTCCTTCAGGAGCTTTAACACAGCCAATAACGCCTCGTAATTTAGAACCCTGGTCAAGTGACGAGGTCGACATCTGAGCGGGCACCCAACGGAACTTCGAGCGACATCGTACGCTAACGCCGTCGGGACTTTGGACTCCACAGATTTAACGAGCACGCCTGTCCCTGTGTACTCGGGCCCATCCGTGATGAGGATTTTTCTACTATTTCCAGCACGGATCCGATTTAATATCTATGCTCAAATCCGATCTTTTTTTTACTTTCCTGATTCCATCGGCTGAAAAAAATTAAATATAACTTTTAACGAAAACATTTAAAATTGAAAATGTTTATTTTATTCTTTTGCCATTACCTTCAGAAACTAAATTCATTATTTGAAAAATAATTGACATGTTTCAAGTGACGTAATTCCGCCAGTCTCCATTCCCGGATTTTAATTTTATTGTGGGTTTAGTTGATAATTTTTACATTGATTTTTCTGTTGACTGCGAGTATGTATAGTTAAGCAATAAATGCTAAGCTATTACTAAACTATGATGGTTAATAAAGGCCATCCCACTATAGCTGCATATTACTGTTTCATGTCTTTATTTTTTCGTCAAATACGTTGCCAAACTCGCCAAATTATTAACTAAAACTCGCCAAATGGGCAATTTCTTTTATAAATAATTTATAAGCTGGTATCGGTTATTCGAAGGTCATTGTTTAAGAGCTGTATAATGGGTGTGTTTGTAGCTATATCTATTTTCTCGCCAAATTATTTCCCAAAACGCGCCAAATGAGCTAAAAGGTTTTATGTATTTATGAGGGAATAGGGTATTTGACTAAAATTTTGTTATTGGCTTAAAATATTCTTGTGCCAAAAATATTAGACCCGTATTTTTTCAAATACCCCATAAAAAGGGAGAAAAATGAATTTTAAAATTAGGACGAAAAATTACGCCCGAAAACGCTTGGCTTTGTGGCTGTCACGGGGTATCTATGACGTCACTAGTAACTATAAACAAACTTTGAAATACCATTTTAGAAGCTATTTTAAGCAAATTTGAACTATCCGCTTCTGTAAAACCTCCTTCCATTATCTATATAATTCTTATTTTAATAGTAAATTAGATTAAATCCAGTTAAATTGCAAGCAAAAAAACATCACACCGGTTTTTTTTTATAGATACTAGGACGTCAACCAAATCGACGTGTTTGCGATCACGTGACGTACCGATGAAAATTAAGCCATTTTAAAATGATTTTTATGAATTATTTAAAGATTTATTTTGCAAAAAATTATATACGTTTGTTATTTTTGGGTTCAAACTATAATTTAATATTGGAAGGTATTTTAGCGATACAGTCAAGTACTCTATTGTGATGACATTTATGAGTGCATTTTATAGCGTATTTTTCATTTTGGAATTTTAAGGCAATGAACGGGATTTTATACTTTATAACGAGCGACAACAATAACATAAGTTTATGATCCTATAACAGGTTATATGGTACACATATTTGGAACGATTTGATATTTTTTTTAATCCGTGCGAAGAATGGGTATACATTTGCTAGTATTTAAATATTTATTATCAAATAATTTTTTTTTATAAATATTTTATATATAAAAACCCACATCTAACTACTCCTAACTGCACTAAAAAAAATAAGAAATGCAAATTAAAACTAACCAGAATTTTCATGCGAAAAATATGCCCGGCTGTAAACAATCAAAGAATCCCATTGTGCTATATTTTAGACGTCATTCCAAATTGATTTATTACAGAAATAAATTTTGCTTTACATATTCTTTAAATAAAGTTTCTCATGCCATTGTTGACGTGGCATTCATTTTGTAGAGTTTCGTAGAATAAAACAGTAGTAAAATTGCGCTTTATTAGAAGCTGTTATATCGGCTAGTAGCCACGTAATATTTTTTAAGGCATTGATTATAATTTTGTGATTAATGAAATAGGATCCTTTTATGTGCAGTTTTATTTTTCTTCAGCGAAAAGTTTTTTTTTACGTCAAACTCAAATTTTCTCAATAAACACTTATAAAATGACCCAAAATTAAGGATCAGTAATTAAAATAATAAAATATAATTTAATTAAGTAATAAAGTTAAATTTTAAATACGTATTTTTCATTTGAAAAGCAAAATTTTACTATATTTTTCAATAAATTAAAAAGAAATATTTATAATATTTAATCATTTAAAGAACACAAAATACAATTTTTAATATATTCAATAATTTATATTTTCAAAAACATACTTAAATCAATGATAGAGTTGATTTACGGGCCATTTACAAGTGTTTATTGAAATAAAATTTAGTTTTACATTAAAAATTTCATTGAACAGAAATAGAATTATCCAAAAAGTTATCCCGGTTTAAGAATCACAACAGCAACGTCTAAAAAAAGCACAGGAAATCTTAATATTGAGACATGACATGTTTTAGAGAATTGGGTGATATTTGCTACAATGTCTTATGACAGTAAAGGCAATAACTATTTTAAATCTTTTCCAAATTGTCCCTCCTTTACTTTGTTCATGAAAGTGGCACTTTGGTCCAGAAAGTCCAGATTTACGGGCCATTTACAAGGCCCGTAATGGCCCGTAAGTCCCAAGGAAAGTCCAGATTTACGGGCCATTTACAAGTGTTTATTGAAATAAAATTTAGTTTTACATTAAAAATTTCATTGAACAGAAATAGAATTATCCAAAAAGTTATCCCGGTTTAAGAATCACAACAGCAACGTCTAAAAAAAGCACAGGAAATCTTAATATTGAGACATGACATGTTTTAGAGAATTGGGTGATATTTGCTACAATGTCTTATGACAGTAAAGGCAATAACTATTTTAAATCTTTTCCAAATTGTCCCTCCTTTACTTTGTTCATGAAAGTGGCACTTTGGTCCAGAAAGTCCAGATTTACGGGCCATTTACAAGGCCCGTAAGTCCCAAGGAAAGTCCAGATTTACGGGCCATTTACAAGTGTTTATTGAAATAAAATTTAGTTTTACATTAAAAATTTCATTGAACAGAAATAGAATTATCCAAAAAGTTATCCCGGTTTAAGAATCACAACAGCAACGTCTAAAAAAAGCACAGGAAATCTTAATATTGAGACATGACATGTTTTAGAGAATTGGGTGATATTTGCTACAATGTCTTATGACAGTAAAGGCAATAACTATTTTAAATCTTTTCCAAATTGTCCCTCCTTTACTTTGTTCATGAAAGTGGCACTTTGGTCCAGAAAGTCCAGATTTACGGGCCATTTACAAGGCCCGTAAGTCCCAAGGAAAGTCCAGATTTACGGGCCATTTACAAGTGTTTATTGAAATAAAATTTAGTTTTACATTAAAAATTTCATTGAACAGAAATAGAATTATCCAAAAAGTTATCCCGGTTTAAGAATCACAACAGCAACGTCTAAAAAAAGCACAGGAAATCTTAATATTGAGACATGACATGTTTTAGAGAATTGGGTGATATTTGCTACAATGTCTTATGACAGTAAAGGCAATAACTATTTTAAATCTTTTCCAAATTGTCCCTCCTTTACTTTGTTCATGAAAGTGGCACTTTGGTACAGCCGATATAAAGGCGGCGCTTTTGGCGAAGTTGAAAATTGAGCGTTGGGTCCATCAAGTTAGGCAGAGCAACACGAGGGGGGCGACAGGGTCGTCATTTAGAACCACAGTCAAGTAACGAGCCGACACCCATCGCAACATGGAAGGGTGGCATTGTATGCAGTGGCAGGGATACTTAACATCCACACACGGGGGGGTATTATTTGTCAGATTTCGCTTCACATTTGGGCATTTTCGTTAGTTGGCAATGTAACACAAATCACTAATTCGTAACCAAATAGTATATAATAGCTCTTCTGACATTTTTAACAAGGGCATGGATATAATTGACATGCCCGTCATATTAGAATGGAATCATATCAGAATATCATGATGGGGCGCTGACCAGTTTAGAGATGAAAAATTGGCATAAACTAAAAATTGACATAAAAAACAATCACCAATATTAAAAGTACACCCGTGCAACGCCGGGTTTATAAAAAGCTATTTGTATTTATATAAAGTATAATTAGAAGTTAATGAAGAAATGGTTTACAATGGACCTTTCTACTACATGGCGTAATAACATCGGCTTATTACCCTATATATAGCAGATTAAATGGCACAGATACTTGAATCTATTTTATTTGCAGCTAAGAACAAATAAAAACACGAATCACAGTGAACCACTTATTTTTTCAAACGTTTATTATGAATAAAATATAAATGAAACATAGAAGAAGCTGATAAAAGGTTTCATCCAACGGTTACAAACATTAGAAAAAGAATTTTTCATAGTCAGGTAGGTTGAAAGAAAACTTGATCCGTGCCAGAGAATGCACGTCACATTTCACTGAAGGACGCCAACCCTGCTGAGTTCCGAGCACACATTGTTTTTGCATCAAAAGGCCAACTTCGTAAATGAACAACACCCTCATTTTATCGTAGTATAATTTCCATACAAGAGATCGATTAAATAACAAGGCACATATTAATTAGACTTTTAAAAAGGAACACATGCTCCTTTGCGACACTACCTTACATTATGAGTGAACAGCAGAACATGAAAATGGTCTCGACACCGGTTTTTCAAATTTTAAAAATAGGGGGCCCCCTTTAATGGGGAAACAATCTCTTAGAAAAATAGTTAAAACCATTTGAGACATTCAAATCTTTTGGATGATCTAATACTTTGATTTTTTTTTTAGGGAGGAAAATCAAATTTATACTTTTCTAATGAGTTAGCACCAATTTAGAAAAACGAGTAGAAAACATATCACATGACTTCAGGAAATACATATTTTATAAAATAAGGTATTTTTTAACATAAAAACCACAATTGTTCAAGTGCAGCTCCAAATAATGTCCCCTTTTGCTTTGATAGAACAAAATTTGCTTATCATGAAACGCATTAAGAGCTGACTAGTTTTTTTAAAATGAAAATACAATTTGATTAGGTTGTAAAGACATGAATGAAGGTTTTTTTTAACTTGCAAAGTGCATATCTCAGTTGAAAAACACAGCCTTCAGGAAAAAAAAAGGGGGAAACACAGCCATTTCCCGCTTTTAGCTTCCACACTACGTTTATAACGTAAAAATTGTAAGGTATTATAATCGTTCAGTCCGCCTGTCTGTCCGTCACCCACTTTCACAGAACGAACCGCCAGTCGCACAAACAAGTGGGATACATCATTTTGAAGCAAAAAATCAGGCTAGGTTACATCTCAAATTTCATTAAAATTTTTTAATTAGAAGTATATTTAAAATTTAAATAACTAAAAATTTAATCTACACTAAAATAACATGCAAATTCCATTTTCATTCAATATTTTCACTGTTGCCATTTATTTCGTCAAACTTACAAGAAACTTTATTTAAAATAAAAATAAAACACTTAAAAAAATATTTATTTAAGTGATATGATTCAGTTTGGATTGTTGTAATATCACAATAGAGTTCTCACAATAGAGTTGATGGTTCATTATATATGTATGAAGAAAGATGCATAGCAAATTCTAACTTTGAATAAAAAATATGCGAAAGTTCGCTTTTATTTTCAAAGCATCAATTTTACTAATTATTTATTCTTCTCTTTTTCGAAAGAAATCTAATGAACATGGAAAATTGTGGCAACAAAAAGATATTTATTTAAAAAAATATTGCATCATTATTCTTCGAATTTCAAACAAATTTAGCAAACAATAATGTGTAATTATTAATTTGCAAATGAAGATTAATGAAAATAGTTAATTTTGGCATTTAAAAGTTTGAATTAGAAATAAATTATGAGCTAAAGGCCTTGTTTGGCGAATTTCTTTCTGAGGTGTATAAATAGTGCGTTTTTTTGTTGAGCACAAATATTGTGTGGAAGCGGTTTCAGTGACAGATTCTGTAACAAACCTACTTGTTTAATAATAAAAAAGGAGTGGCGCTACAGTGAGACAGGGCTCCTCTGTGTGAAACCACTTTCATTTTTGAAAAATAATGACTCACTCCATTGGCATACCGCACAGAAATTTTGAATATCTTTCCTCAAAAAGTTTGATTTTGTTTTCAAAATAAGATTGGACATCAAGCGACCATCATGTTCTGAGTTGATAGATATCTCTTGGGAATTGCAAAAACTTTCCTTTTTTAATCATAACTGTCATTTATTTCTTTACAACCCAATATTGTAATTTTTATAAACTTTTGAATTTTATTTTAGGAAAACTTTATAAATAATCAGTGTAAGAATTAGTGAATATCTGACTAGGAATTTTGAAATTTCCAAAGAGAGTAATACTGGGAAGCACTAAAGAGAAAAATATTTATTTATATAATTAAATACATCAATGATTTCCAGCCCCTTTTATAAAGCACACATTTTCATGCAATAAATTACCACTTTATTGGACTGTCTATTCGAAAGAAACCACAAAGAGCCCGATTTCAAAAGATCTAAAAAAAAAGAACAGATGTCCTACAAAAGGAAGCAAAATATTCTCTTCTAAAATGAGGCCACTCGATTTGGGTCTCCTTTCAGATAAACAGGATCCATGAATAATGCTCCAAATTAATAATAAATATTTCAGATTAATAAATAATTGCTCATAAAGGTACAATACGATTGGATGATTGAAGACAGTCTTAAAATTTGGTGATCCCTCTGCTGGCACGGATAAGACACTTGGTTCCATCTAGAAGCAGCACAACTAAAAGCAGCAGCCCGGCAATAATCAAGATCACAGTTCGAGAGAAGGGACTCGCCGGCCCCCACTAACTCTCCTCTGAAAGGAAACAGGATTAGAGAGTGTCCCCCAAATAGAATTAAAATAAAGTAGGGATGACCTCAATAGAGAATTTGCACATTTTTTCCCCTAGTCTAAATCAATAAAGGATGTCATAAAACCTACAAAAAGTGCATTTTAAAAAATTTCAGTAGTTTATTTTAGCTTTTATTTGACGTTAAAAAGGGCACAGTTTCGGTTTCGTGAAAAAACGGAAGTCATGTGTCATGACGTCATAAGATCCTTTGGAGAATTTCGAAATTAATTACATGAATAGTTAGGACTCTTTCACATCATCTGACAAAATATCATGTTGGGATGAGAATGGGTTCATTGATAAATAAATTCAAAACTAAAGCTTGTTTTTCATAAATAATTGTTTTTATTAATAAACTTGATCAACTAATTTTAAAAATGACCTAGATGGTTTCCTAATAAATTTAGAAATGGTGTTAAGTGCTAGTTTACAGCAATTTATAAGACAATTTTAATAAAATATAACACACTCAGATTATAGAAGATTTTATTTAAATTAAAATTGAATTTGTAATTTTTTTTTTAAATGCATACTTAAATTTTTAAAATTATTTTCATGAATAGTTGGTATTTTTTTTTAACAATATATGGGTAAAATATCATTCTGGTATAAGAATTGGTTCATTGCTAAAAAAATCAAAACTGAAGATGGTTTTTCATTAATAAATGTTTTCATTATTAACCTTGATCAAGCAATTTTCAAAACGACCTAGGAGGTTTCCTAATTCAGTGATAAACCTGTGGTAGGTTTCATTTTACAACAATTTATAAGACCTTTCTACATGTAACAAATTTAGAATATAAAAGATTTAAATTAAATTACAAATAAAAAAGAAACGGAGCTTGTTTATCATTATTGTTAGTTAATAATTCAGCTTAGGAATAACACAAGAATACTAATATTAACACTACCTTTATATTAAATCTAAATGATAATCTGAAGAAAGTTTCATTTGTAGTTTGAAAAAGCCACATTTGTTTGGAAGACATCACTTTGAAGTAGAACATAACTTCTTCCAGTGGGAGTCACAGGATTAACTTTTGCTAGAATGTCCACTACTGACACCCACAAAACATCAGCATTTTTTGGATACGAGAATGATGCAGCTGGCCCAAATGGGTGAAGAAAAGTTATCTTTACCTCATCAAGTTCATTTTTCTCCAAAACGTACCTGAGCCACCAGTTTCCTGCATACACTGAAACAGATTTTGTGGCACTTTTCAGCCACATCGCATGGTAAAGGGCCTTGCGACGGAGTTGGAGGCTCAGTAAAGAGACAGAGATTGGAGAAAAATGAACTTGATGAGGTAAAGATAACTTTTCTTCACCCATTTGGGCCAGCTGCATCATTCTCGTATCATTAGAAAGGTCTTACAAATTGTTGTAAAATGAAACCTACCACAGGTTTATCGCTTAATTAGAAAACCTCCTAGGTCGTTTTGAAAATTGCTTGATCAAGGTTAATAGTGAAAACATTTATTAATGAAAAACAATCTTCTGTTTTAATTTTTTTTAGCAATGAACCAATTCTTATACCAGAATGATATTTTACCCATATATTGTTAAAAAAAATACCTACTATTCATGAAAATAATTTTAAAATTTTAAGTATGCATTTTTTTTAAAATTTAAAATTCAATTTTAATTTAAATAAAATCTTCTATAATCTGAGTTATTTTATTAATTTGTTAATTAATTTTATTAAAATTGTGTTATAAATTGCTGTAAACTAGCACTTAACACCATTTCTAAATTTATTAGGAAACCATCTAGGTCATTTTTAAAATTAGTTGATCAAGTTTATTAATAAAAACAATTATTTATAAAAAACAAGCTTTAGTTTTGAATTTATTTATCAATGAACCCATTCTCATCCCAACATGATATTTTGTCAGATGATGTGAAAGAGTCCTAACTATTCATGTAATTAATTTCAAAATTTTAAATTATGTACTTATTTAAAAAATTTAAATTTTAAAATTTAATTAAATTTTAATTTAAATAAAATCTTGTATATCCTAATGTATGTGTTACATATCATTAAAAAGTTCATACAAATCTCTGTCAGATGACACCTACCCCAGGTCTCTAGCTTAATTAGGAAAGCTTCTAGGTCAATTTGAAAATTGGTCGGATGCGTTTTTTTTTTCCAATTTTTTTAACTTTTAAAGTGCCATATTTTTTAAACGGATCAATATTTGTGAATAAAAATTTTCATTTCACAAATAACTATATAAACACTACTGTTGTTCCAAATTTCAGCAAAATCTGAAACGGTGATGTTTAATGAGTGTGTTGATTTTACGTGGAATGACTCAGAAGCACGTTTCCGGCGTTTTTCAAACATGAATAACTACAGAAATAATTGGAAAAAACTTTTGTGGGGTGGACTCCCAGATCTACAATTGTAGCTACTTTAAAACAATATTTAAGACTTGTGCAAATTCTCTATTCATAATGGGAAATTCAGCAATAAAAAGAACAAACTGGGAGGTTGAAAGAGACAAATTATTCCCTATAATAAATTCCATGAATGAAAATTGAGGGAATTTTTAATGCACTTTACAATTTATTATCAGTATGAATAAAACCAAATTCTAAGAAAAATTATTTTAAAGTAATTTAGTAGTGGTTAGTCTTTAAATAAAATGGAATAAAAAAGAGAAGTCTCGAGATCACTAATATTGAACTCGCATTTAAAAAATTATTTTTGAATATTTATACTTCTTGAAAATGAAGTCAAGGTTCAAAGTAATCATACCAAAAGTCAACGTGTTGGAAAACTTAACATCACACATTTACACAGTGTGATGCAAAAGTTTAGACAATGACGTCCTTTAGCTGTAAAATTTAGAATTGTGATAGTAGAATTACAAAAGGCTGTAAACATATTAAGAAATATTTTGAAATGCTATAGTTGAAACGTTGTTTGATTTGCTAAAACAATACTTTTTGCATAAAACTAGAAACTTGTATGTTGCAAAAGTTTAGACACAAATACAAGATTATACTAATTTAAATTAGATAATGGCCTTATTTTGCATTTTTTTTATGAATAGCATTTTTTCTTAATATTATAAATTAAAAAAACACAATATATCTGGTGAACTAAAAAGATTTAATAACAATATTAGTTCAATTTTACAGCAAACAGACAATATAGCCACTTTAAATCTTTTATGCTTATATGCATACTGCAATATGCTTTGCAAATTTACAATTTAACATCTCTAAATACGAACCAAATACCTACCAGTCTCATCACCTTAAAGTTTTGCCACGAATTCGTGGATTTGGAGACATACATTTGCCGATTTTTTTAATAAAACGTGCAGTCTTTCCTATATAAAATCACAAAATAGCGACATTGTTCTTTTTTGCACTTTAGTACAATGCAGAGACAGTCTTCAATAATGTCAAAAAAAAGTCTTTCATCAACGTTATTCCCTCCACACCATTATAAACGTTCCACCTTGATGCTAGAGTTTTTGAGGGGAAAATCGGTGTATTCTAAAGCTTATTTTTCAATATTCGGTTAAACCGAACATATTAAATTAGCACTAAAGATACCGGTTCAAAGAAACAGTTTTTTTCCTCACGAAATTGCAAACTGCAGTATAGAAAAGGAACGTTTATAATGGTGTGGAGGGACATACTTTTTTGTCGATTTTGAAGGGAAGACGGATCTCTGCATTGTACTAAAGGGCAAAAAACAACGAGATGTCGCTATTTTGTGATTTTATATGGGAAAGACTGCAAGTTTCATCATGAAAATCGGTCAATGTACGTCTCCAAATCCACGAATTCATGACAAAACTTTAAGGTGATGGACACTGGTAGGCATTAGGTTCATATTTAAAAATGTTTAATTGTAAATTTGAAACAAATATGCAGTAATATTTCACCATAAAAAAATTTAAAGTGGCTATATTGTCTGTTTGGTGTAAAATTTGAACCAACATTGCGATTAAATCTTTTTTAGTTCACTGGATATCATGCTTTTTTTAAAATTTATCATATTAAAAAAAATACAATTCATCAAAAAAATGTGAAATAGGGCCATTAACTATTTTAAATTAGCATAATCTCGTATTTGTGTTGAAACTTTTGCAACATACAAACTTCGTTTTATGCAAAAAAATATTGATATAGCAAATCAAACAATTATGTTTCAATTATAGCATTAAAAATATTTTTTAAATATGTTTACAACCTTTTGTAATTCTACTATCACAATTCTAAATTTTACAGCTAAAGGACGTCATTGTCTAAACTTTTGCATCACACTGTGTAAATGTGTGATGTTAAGTTTTCCAACACGTTGACTTTTGGTATGAAGAGACTGATTACTTTGAACCTTGACTTCATGTTCAAGAAGTATAAATATTCAAAAATATGTTTTTAAATGTGAGTTCAAAATATTTTTTTAATATGTTTACGGGCTTTTGTAATTGTACTATCACAATTCTAAAATTTACAGCTAAATGACGTTATTGTCTAAACTTTTGCATCACACAGTACAATATAAAGTATTGTTGCCAATTTACCTCTTTTAATAGTTGAAGTTATTATTTTTCTGCCACCTTTAATAGCAGTGGAATCTAGAGAAAGAAAGAAAATTTTATCATCCAATAATAAAAAAGAACAGGGTGCTGTCAAATTATAAAAGGGCAACTTTGACCAAAAAGGACACCCCTATGGTAACTGGTCATGAAAATAGGCTACACAAGTATTGTGTTCATCTAGGGCTGCAAGGTGCATAACTCTCATATTGTGTTGGGATAAAGGGTATACAAACAGCCACTTTTTTTTACAATGTAATACGGTAAAAAAAACATTTAAAGGAAAAGGAGGAAAGCAACAGCTTCCGCCCTTACTTTTCTGGACTCATGATAAGAATGTAACAAGTCAAAGAGCAATATTTACAAGTAAGAGTGGTATTATTTCCAAATTACCAGATGTGTTACATTACTTAAGCTGCAAATTCATTTAATTTACATATTTGAAGTTCAAAAATAATTTAAAATAACATGACTAAATAAAATATAAGAAATACGAATTCGCAAATCATGGAACACTTCAAAAACAAATAAACAAACTCACCTCCAGTGTTTCTGAAAAAACAAATAAATATTTATGTATTAATCATTTAATATATAATACACTTTTTTTATTTTTCAAATTATCAATTATAAAATCATTAGAACAAATAAATGACTTAGATTTTTCAATGTATAAAAAAAAAAGTCAATACATGAAACATATTAGCATTTCTTAAGCAATAAAAAAGTTAATTCTCATTTCTTATTCGATGCATACTATTTTTAGCCTACTTTCCATTTTGATTCAAAAGAAGGGATCCTAATAGAAATGTCTGTCATCCAAATTCTGTTCTTTCCATTGGATCTTAAATTGTTTGTACGACCGAACGTACAGACATCTGTCTACCTATCTGTCAAGGATCTTCCTATTTGAATAGCATAATCGGCTGTTTACAAGTTTTTTTTCAACCTCCGATGGGCTGTAAAGAAAAGACGGGTCAATATACAAAAAAGATTTTATTACCAAAAGTAATGTATAATACAGCTTATTTCTCTACATAATCACGATTAAGGCATATCTGTGAACATGCTTTGAAATACCCTCTTCATAAAATGTAGCCGCCAAGTGATTCGTTTCTCAGGCAGAAGGAAACAGTGCAACGGAAATTCATTGAAGAATGAGTCGAGTGTATGGAGACACCTTTATGAGTGATGGCGTTGAAAGGTGGCCGAACTGATGTTCATGAAGGGGGCCAAGGAAGCGTCGCTACAGAGGACATTGGTCAGCGAGTTGACCAAGTGGTTAGGGAAACTCTAAGGTTCATCATAAGTGAATTATCGATTAGCAGTGGCTTGGAGAACAAAATTGATGTGAAGCTTCCAAATTCACATGAAGTTTAAAGAAACTGTTACAACTCCCTTTCAATCATTGGCGGCAACATTTTATGAAGAGGGAATTTCAAAGCTTGTTCACAGATATGACCAATGCCTTAATCGTCAAGGCGATTATGTAGAGAAATAAGCTGTATTGTACATTACTTTTGGTAATAAAATCTTTTTTTATTTTGACCCGTCTTTTCTTTACAGCCCATTGGAGGTTGAAAAAAAAAACCAACCCTCGTATGCAGCACAATTTATACCATACTTTTACCATATTTTAGAAGAAATTCTGTATGTAAGCATTAAAGTAACAGGAAAATAGGTTATTTTAGTTTTTTAGAAATTCTTGTATTTTAACTTGCCTTCTACGAATTTCCCTTTAAATTCGGCATTAAGAAGTCCAGTTTTAGCAGTTTAATTAAAACTAAAGATTTACTATCCCATTCAAAAGAAGTAGGGCACTCTTAGTTCCCATAAATGCCAATTCGATACTCACATGGACGTGGGCCTGATGCCGGCCTGCTGGGGCTGTCCCGCGCGGATGGGCTTGGCTGGAAGAGGGAACTCATTTCAATCACAAGTACACTCGATTGAAATTCTTAGCGTTATTTTAATGAAACTATACATTTTGCAAACATTATAAGAAATAAAAAGAGAAAAGTTCCCCAAATATAATCTAAATTATTCTAAACATTTCATAAAGCAATAAACCTCAACTTGAAATGCTTATTAGGCATTAATGAATTCAATGGTAAATTTAATACACTTTTTATAGCACATAAACTACATAGCGGGCAAGCTAAATGGAACCTGGAGATTTATTGTGCAGCTTGTTTGGTTTAAATTGATTCTATGTATATAGTGATGGATAAGTTTGATTCATTTCCAATGCGGGTTGCTATTAATCTGATGTGCGATATTACGCAAATATTTTTAAAAACTACTTCCTTCTACTGCACAACTTGCCGCTGAGAAGGAATTTCAAGACTCATCGCTCGGGTACATTATGCCTCTATAAAGATATTTTTCAGCCGTGTTTTCTTCAAAATGGGTGTTTTTACAGGTCTCGATGAGAAAGCTCTTTAAAATCGCATAAGCATGCTGACAAACGCTAAATGTTCCACCCCTTGATGACAGACCTAAGTAGAATGAGGCTGGCTTGTATGTGATCTTGCACTTGTTTGCTACGCAGGATTTTTGTTTCCACATAACGTGCAATAGGAATATCATTATTGAAAATTCTTAGTTGTACGTCAATTTCAGAAGTGAAAGGGTTAAGGACTTGCAGAGTTGGTTGCAGAGTTTGTAAACGGTTTATTGCAAAAACTGGTCAAGAAATTTCGGCACCCTTACCAGCTGATAGAATTGAAAAATCTAAACTGTTTGCGATTTCTGGAACAGATTTTTTTGGACCATTGTATTTAAAAGATGAATCAAAAGTTTATGTTGCATTATTTACCTGTGCAGTTACAAGAGCTGTACATTTAGAGTTAGTCTAAAATTTCAGTACTGAATGTTTAGGTAGGAGTTCTTTAAATTAAGAACAGTTAAATACTGTGTTAACCAAAGTGGAAGATGTTGTTAACTCAAGACCAATAACGTATATTTTTGAAGATCCTAATATAATTGACCCTTTAACACCAGCTCATTTTCTTGTGTGGTCAAGATTAACTGTATTACCTGAATTCAAATGTAAAACTGAATCTTCACGATCGACAATTTAGATCAAATGGAAACATAAACTAACCATTGTCGAACATTTTTGGAAAAGGTTTTATAAGGGATATACTTTGCAATTGAAAACTGCTATGTATTCCAAACCCAATAAAAACCCCAGTGAATTCAAACTTAACGACATCGTACTTGTTCACCAAGATTGTCCTAAAAATCGAAGTACCTAACTGGAAATTAGGTAGAATTATTTCCAGGACGAGATCAAAAAATCAGATCAGTCAAGATTCTGTTAACCAACAAAGAAATAATAAAAAGGCCCATTCAAGGACTTTGCGATTTAGAAGCTCAATAAACTGTGTTGTTAGAAACTATTGCATGGGGCCAGTGTGTAAAAATGGTATGATGTAATGTGTATCATCTCACCAATAGAGGGCGCTAGTTATGTAACTTTGCTCACGATTGGATCAGAAATAAAATTGTCTTGAACTTTGCTGCTTGATTTGCTGAATGAAAATGCTTGATTTTTGCTGAGCATCCAACCGACAATAATTATTGATATTTACACTTCAAAACTTAAATGTTAACTATTGAAATTTCATGAAAAAGATAACTACAATTCACATTACATTCTTCGTTAATAACCTACAATACCAAATACCAGAATTTCCAATGAATTAGGTTTTTATAAATTTGAGGCCTAGAATGGGCTTCTTTAAGGGGGGGGGGGGGGGGCAATACGTGTAAACTCAACTTTATCTTTCATAGATAGTTAAAATAACATCTCAAAAATATACATGTACATTTTTAGAATGAAATTCACTTTATTTATTGATTAAAAACTCATTTTAGTATTGCACCTCAACTCGGCGCTTGAGAGCTATTTTACCCAGTAACTGACGCTCGATTGACTCTTGGGATCTATTGTATGGTGAACTAATAAAGAACTTAAGAAGTAAAACTAGGGCTACAAATACAACGGAAAACTTTTGGACGGCCCTGGAATTGCTGACTTATTGGTAAAGCCACTGTAATCATACAATATCTGTGAGTCCAAACTTTAAACAGGTTTATCTCAAAACTACTTTTTTTAAATTGGTGGGCAAGATAACTCAAAAAGTTCTCAACGGATTCTTATGAAATTTGGCGTCTTCTCTATCATACTAGCCTCTAGTTGAACCTCAAAAATGCCAATTTTTTTTTTTAAAAAAAATTAGTTTTTTTTATCATAAAACCTTGAAAAAAAGGGTAAAAATCTAACTTATTTTTACTGAGGCGTACCAATTTACTATTTTTCAACTTCTAAAATTTTGTATTGGTTTAAATAGAAGATATGTTTTATGATCATGTTCAAATAAATTTTTTTGAAAGTCGATCACTGTAGGAGAAGCTAAAAATTCCGCCGAATAATGCCTTTTACCGCGAGGGTCTCAGGAGACTAATTACTACGGCGGCCACATTGAAAAATCAATAAAAAATTCTGATTCTTGTATTATAATATATAATGAATAAAACATAATGAGTTTCAAAACGATTCATTTATTCCATCCCTTTTAAATAAGCCTCTGAAACATGGTCAACATTCAGGCACTTACATGTATCCCCCCCCCCCTTAAACTCAACGCTCCCTGATAACAATATGCGAGTGCTGCAAAAGCGTGTGTGCTCACCTATGTGCGCCATGTTCCCCCTGCGCGCCAGGTTCTTCTGGCGCACGGCCTCTTTGATGCGGTCCACCTCGTACTGGTACCTGCACAGGGAAGGGATAAAAAAAGGGTGTGATGAGTACAATCAGGTTTTTCCCCATCCAGGGGTCTTAAGCCATAAGTAATGGATAATGGAACTGCTGAATAATTTGAGTAAGAAACTGCATGTGTTTACACACGCAACTGCATTGACTACTAAAAGATTTTAATTAAAAAACACTAGGAGAAAAAATAGACTTCTAGGGCACCACATGACTTATAATAGTCCATTTTGAAGAACACTTGATCTTGTTTATGCTGATTTCAAACAGTGCACTCAAAGTTGTGAAACTGCTTTTGTCAAAGATAAAGCTGAACTAGTGCTGGGGCTATTTCCAGCTAAGTTAGACGTCTGAGATAGATTATTTAGACGCTCCTAAACTATGCTGTAGTTCTTGTTTGCTGTGGGCAGGTAAATGACAGACTTGGGCCATTGTAAGTACTTCATAACTATCAAAGAGTATCCTGAAAAACTGATTATTTCAGAGCAAAAAGGGCCATTATTGTTGTTACAGCAGCTTACCTGATCACAACAAATGTGATTCGTTTACATTAAAATGATAAATTTCTTGCTTAGCCAGATTCACTTAACACTTTGATATGAATGTACCAAAAAGACTACATATGCTTAGGTGTTATTCAGTTTGACATTAGACTAAAATAGCAATTTAAAATAATGACACGCTGGGATGAGCGCACCTCTTCCTGTCCTTCATGGCGCTCTCCTTGGCCTCCTTGAGCGCCGTCTCCAGGGCCTTGACGCGCTCCATGGTGGCGCGTAGACGCTTCTCCAGCTTGGGCAGCTCGCAACGCAGGTCCGCATTGTCACGCACCAACTGCACAGACACACTCAATCAAATCACACCATCATTGAGATTGAAAATATGTTAGGACAGAACCATAGAGTCATAAAATAAGCAATACATGTCAAGTAACATTTTCATTTATCATTAAATTAATGAATACGAGTTTTAAATAAATGTTTCTAGTAAACAATAAAAAGATTATGAAATAAAAAAAATCCTCTGGATTCAATGAGTATTGATTTATTGAAGAATAAAACAGCCCCGCATGTCAAAGGTGCAAACATTTTCAGTAGCAGAATTCAAACCTTTTACGTACTTTCAAAGACAAAAAAAATAATCAAGCACTGTATTTATGAATGAAATAAAAAAGTTAAACAAATGAATTTTAAGTGTTAATATAATTTAAGTCTATATCACTCAACATTAAACAAAATTAATTTATAATCTGGGAAGTTTCAGTTACCTGGCTTATTGTGTATTTAGCATAATTATTTATTATAACACGACATTTTCCAATTAACAATCGAACCACCTCGTTTCATGACTTAATGGATCATCCCACACTTGTCGCCTCATTCATTGGATTACAGCTGATGAATCACGGGAGATCTTGTAATTTTCTCAGAAGTAGAAGACAATTTATTTTTATGATGTCGCTCTTTTTAACGTTTTGTTTCATATGTTCTTCAAAACTTTGAATTACTAAGGAAAAAAAAGATTCAAATTCTGAATTTTTTGGTTGGAATTAAGCGGGATTTTGCATCAAGAGATTTTTTAAATATCAGCTCAAAGCTTTATAGGCCGGAGAAATGCTTTCAGTTCATCTTCAGCGTCATGTCAAGCGAGGCTGTGAGCCTTACCTGCTTGTGCACTTTGGTGAGCTGGTCGAGGTTGTTCTCGAGGAAGGAGATCTTCTGCTTCTGGGCCAGGGATCCCCCTCCCCCCTCCTCGCTCTCCTCCCCCAAAGCAGACTTCTTGACGCGGCTCTGCAGGTCGGCCACAAACAGACGACGCAGGTTGTGCAGGGTCTGCAGCTCCTTGGCCTGCGGGGAAGAACAAAAAAGGGGTAAAACGGTAGAAGAGAAAACCAAAAAAATATTTTGGCTAATAGGATACGCCATTTTTTTTACACTTCACTTACGACCTAAGCTAGGCTTTTAATTCATTTCTTTGACCAGGAGCGGGTTTTTTTCGCACGGGGTGGCAACACATTTTTTTAATATTGACCCTATCTTTATAACAGTAACTTTTATTCGATTCTCCACAGATTTTTTTTGCATTAAAAGTGTTCACAAAAAAGGATTATATTTATGTTACACTGGTTTCTAAGTAAAAGTTCCTGTTAATTTAATTTTTTTATTTTATAATAGTTTAAGTAAAGTGGGGTAAAATAGCACTAAACATGGCATTTGAAAGATTTCCCTTTAAATCTTTATTTTTTTTTATGAGAAATTATACACACCTACTTCTAATATTTAAAGCTTTGCCAGCTTAGGCCTCGTCATTTGACAGTGGGTCAAAATTATGAGGCTGGTCGCCATAGTTCTTGTTTAGCTCTAGTATAATGTTAATTCAACCAAATCAAACTAACAAAACAGCATTTTATTTAATTATTTCTTCTATTATATCACTGAGACCCAAAGTTTCACTTATTTTCAATTAAGCCCAGTAAATATTAAAAACTTTAAAGAGTTAAAGATAGCTCTATAGTATCCTTTTTACCCTACCTTGTGGATTGTATCAATATGGATAGTAAATCAAGACTTCAACAATAATTTTAAAAAATGTTATGTTTAATAATTGTTCCATAAAACTAGTATCAACTCAAAAGTAGCATAACATATAATAACCATAGGAAGATTTAACATTTTCGGTATTTTTTAGAACTGTAGGTTAAAGCTAAAAATAGCTAATTTTTAACCACTTTTACTCCACCTGATCTGGAAAAAAACTTGAATTTTTTAATGATAAAAAAGGCCTTTTCAGAATCTTATTGTTTGCTACATAAAATACTTTAATTCCAAGCCTGAGTATGTCATGGGTGAGCATGAGAAGGAAGCAAGTACTGACCACGGTCTCCTCCAGCCCCTTGAGGTCCTGCCTGGCCTGCTCGCGGCGGTCGCTCATCAGCCTGAAACAGACGCACATCATCACACAGTTCTAACAAAACATAGGGGAGGCGATCCTTCCACAGATGTAAAGAGGATTTTCAGCAAATACTTGTCAATCCATTCAGAAAATAGGTTGAATAGTGGGAAAAATAACGAGGTTTTTTTTTTTAGAAAAAAGGGTATTTGATGAAATTGTATATAAATTCATATTAAATTATGGGTCACAAGCATTTCCAGCCAACAGAGCAGTCTTCCTTTTCCTCCTTCCATGGTTGCCGTTCCGAAGTGAGTTGATTTTACTATTACAACTAGTTTTGCATGCTACTGATTTTTGCGTCATAAGTCATCCTAAAAATGTCACCTTTTAAAAATGCTTCAATTTAAGTGGTATCGTAAAAAGAAGGGTTATCTAGAGAACTTACACCAACAAAAGACCAATTAAAAAACTATCAAAATACGAATGTGGGATTCAGTTAATCTATTTTCCAAATCGAGAACAATCAATGAGTTCGTTCACCATATTTTATTCATTCTTGCTTGTCAGTTGACAAGTATGACGAGCAGCAATATCGAAGGGTGAGCACCATTTATCTAAAGTTGGATGAACACCATTTTTTTGGGACTTTGATGTTTAGGAGGACTTGTTATATTTTTTATAGATGAATTATTCGCGAAAGCAATATATTTTCTTTAAGGTCCATTAAGTTGTCTAAGATGAATCTCTCTAATTATGGAATGGATCAATGGAAAATTTAGTATCTGTTCTAAGCATTTTAAAAATGACAGGTCATTGAAGGGACATGATGAACTGCCAAAAAAGGTAGCCCAATAATTAGACACGTATTCTTTACAGTTCGGATCCAGCCCATTAGACCCAGACTGTTTGACCGGTCATTTTTGGAATACCTTGTATGAACTTGATTTAACCGCAATAGAATACTAAGTGTAATCTATTCAAGCCATTTTCAGCAAACTACCAGCATTTAACCCATTAACGACGACTTTGTGAATACCATTAACACCTACATTTCGATATAAAAACATTAAATTAAACTAAAGTTTTTAAAATTAGTTTTGTTGCATAACTAAATGTGTCCTTCATAAATTGTTATGGACTTATGTCTTCATTTGTCTTATATTTCGTTTATTTAATCAAATTTAAGCAGAAAGCTTGTTTTCGGGCGGCACATTTTTTTTACCAATCATCGTTAAGTTGCGATTCTATTTTAATACTGTTAATGAGCAATGAGGAGCAAGATATATATCCAAATATATGTACTCTCTGCTATTACTTCATGAAACAATGCCAACAGTGTTTCATGCGAGCGGATTTTCAGTTTGATTAACAGAATTTTTAAATTGAGGCATAGATTATCTAACTAGGCAATCGAGTCATAATTTCTGCAGTGGGAGGAAACATTTCTATTTTTCCTTCTGAAAAAAACTGCTCTTAAATGAAAAAACAAAAAAGAAGGGTGGCTAGTTTCTAACAGACGGATTATAGATTATCTCTTGAAATTAATCTACAGCTTTGCACCTGCACATGTTGTCAAACTTTTTTTTAAAACCATTTATGAAAGACTTGAGTAGCAATTTCAATTACATAGAAACTGTGCAAAACATAGGTACACATAAAACAAGTGTTACTTAAGATCAGAGGGAAATTTAAGGCATATAATGTATTATAGAATAATTGAGGCTTACAAAAAAGCATTAGTTGCATGTAAAAACCAATGCACTATGGGGGGGATATTTGTGTATCCTTTTTACATTGTTCTATTTTTGTGACAAAGATAAAATTTTAAATGGAAAAGTGATGTGAAAAAATTCCAATTTTTAAAGCCGAGTTCGCAGAAATATTATTCTATTCCGTCAAATAAGTCTATTGGCTGCACAGTCTGCATCTGCTAATGTTTCTGCACTGTTTGATATTATGAGCGCTTTTTCCAATTTTTACACTTTCCATTGCCGCCCTTTTCCCCTCAAAATTTTGCTTCTTCTATTTTTTGTTTTATAAATGAATACTGAACTTACTGAATAATTAATTACTAAAGAATTACTAAAGAATGAGACTAATTACTAAAGAATGAGATAATTAATTACTGAGAATTACTTACTAAATGAATACTGAACTTATCTTAAAGAGTGCTTAGAGGTATTTATTTAAAATTTCCGACGTAGAATTGCAGGAGTTCACAGTAGGCCAAAGATTTCCGATAATAGAATCACCAGATATTTCTGATTTTAGAATCACAGGAAATTTTGTATTTTAGCAGCGCTGGATTTCCAACATTTAAAATTGCCAGAGATTTCCGATTATAAAATTGCCGGTAACCTGCAAGTCACAAACTCATCTGCAACGAACCCCATGGGTCGCAAAACTTCCTGCTTCAGAGAAAATGGCTAAATAAGAAACTAAGAAGGTCTCTAAAGGGCAAAGTAATTAACATCTGCTGGGGCCAAGCTGAGAGAGCAGACGGTGGTAATCCCCGATTTTAAGGCAAAACACTCAGGGGGGGAAACACTCAGCGTAAGGGAACCAGGGATACATGACCCAACTTGTTAGTTTTTGGCTTGTAACTTTTAAAAAACACTATTTGTGGATATGCAAATGCAGTCAATTTATACTTTAATAATTTTCCGTCGATTCTTTCTGTATACTGAAGCTCGCAAAAAGCTCGTTAAAATTCCCTTGTACTTTCCCAACAAACTTTGTACTCCCAGAAGAACCCAGTCATTTTTTTGGGATTCTCGTGATTTTAAAAAAAATTTACTTGGTTTACTTCTGTCTACTTTTGTGTTGTTTACTTGGGTCACATATCCCTAATTGGTTTGGGTCAAATATCCCTAGTTGCACTTTTTTGATTAACCCCAAAACAAAGACATTTGCGAATAATTACATTAGCACTATTATGCACGCAATTGTAGCTAATAGCATGAACAAAACAAGTAACTAATTGAAAAATATTTCCTTTAAACCAAAAGAAGTACACCGAAAAATCTTATGGCGGCAAAAATTTACTTTCAGTGCATGAAAACGTATTTTTTCATATAGCTAAACACGTACGCAATGATTCAGTTGGGTTTTTTGTGGTCAGCTGACTGAAAGGAAAGAAGTGATGCCACTTCCAACTCATAAAACTTTTCCAATGCTGAGAAAAAGGCATTGGGTCATGGGTCATTCCAAGCAAATGTCAACCACAAGAGTAAATTTTAAATTTCAACTTAATGTATCATGTTATATATCAAATTAAAGGTAATTAAGTAAATTTTTAAATGCATGTAAAAGTTTTAAATCTTAGAAACCTATTATGCATTAATAACCTAAGAAACATAAATATGTTTTTCATCTCAAAATCATGTTAGCAATTAAAGCGGTGTTTGATAAATTTTTACCGAGTGGTTGAATACAATTTTAAAAATAAAGGTACTTTATGCTGTTACACATGTATAAGGCTGCTAAATGATGCAAAAATTATTAGTTTCATATGTAACACTATTTAAAGACATTTATAAAAGTCATTAAATATCTGTAATGTCCGTAAAAAAAAAGATACATTTATTTATTTCTAGAATAAACTGCTGCATATTTACTAATAACATTTTATATTCTCTAATTAATAACTATACCTTTTAATTAGCCTTCAACAGTTTATGATATAAACAGTTAGTTTAAATGTAAACTGTGTTACAGATGTTACTGTTACGGATGTTACATGTGACGGATGTTACACCATTGTTGATAAACAACACTTTAAAACCAAAAACTACTTTAATTTCCCATTGAATGAATATTGCAATGTGCTATTAATAGTTCATAAATATAAAACCAGGGGGAAACCACCTTAGAAAATGGCTAGTTAAAAATATGTATATTTTCGTTTTTTTATTTGACTATTATTTATATTTGACCGTGTTATTGAGACTGAATTTGTCTTCACCTGGGACAATCAAGCCCCGAGTCAGGTGCTACGCACTGACATCAAGAAGATTTTAGTTGTGCCTACTATAAATAACAGAGGAAAAATTACATGTCCAATTCACTTTCTGGATATAACATCCAGAAATAAACTCATTATATTCCTTTAATTATAACATACTTTGCACGGTAACATCCGTAACAGTCAATGTAACATCTGTAACCAGTCATGTTTAATCCATAACAATAATTCTTGTTTGAGTAAAAAATTTATAATAAACTGTAAAATTGTCCATAATGTATTTAACATACATATATAAAAAGTAGTTTTGTAAGTTTTATAACTTCAGAGAAATCTGCTAATAAATGAATCAACATGTAAAATTCTGTCCGTTTCTGTAACATCCGTAACACATTTTCATAAAGCATTTTCTGCTATTTTTATGGTATTTAAATGCAATTTTTCATATGTAAATATACAACAGTTATCAGGGTTCCCACTCTTTCACTTAAAAAAAATTCAAGGACTTTTCAAGGACCTTTATATCTTTTTCAAGGACCTTTATTTTTTTTCAAGGACTTAATAATTTATTACTACTAGCAACACAGGACAAAAAGTTTTAAAAAAAAAGTTGTTGGCAGTTCCATAAGGAATATTTAGGTGCCAGGTTTGGCAAAAAAAATTCTTGACTGCCTCTTGGGATTGAATTTCCCAACTTTTGGTCTTTTAATAATGTTCTTATTAACATGGTTCATACAAAGTTACAAAATAAATTGAAGCACTTTTCCAAAAAAAAGTTCAAGGACTCGAAACCTAAAAGGGTGTATATGCTGACACTGCATTTTATTTTAAACTAAAAATTATCCAAAATCAGAAACCCCAGAAAAGGCCAAAGTAGAAAAAAGGTTCAACCATAAACAAAAAAATTTCATTCAAGGTGTTCAGGTAATCACGACTCATAGACACAGTGAGTTGGACACTTGATCAGAAGAAAATATTCGGGATGGTCCGACTTGGCCTGAACCGGAGCTACAAAAATAAACCGAGACACTCTTCTGATCACGCAGAACCAGAGAACTATCAATCATTCTGATGCAGTGTGACATCATCAGTAGATTTCGTGAAAATTACTAGGCAGCTAAATAAGTAAATCAGGAAGCATTATTGAACTACTCTTCTAATGGGAGATTGCACTGGCTGGCCGAGATTTAAAGAAAACTTGAGTAATCCAATCTTAATTCATCTTCACATTTTAATTAAATTTTAATATCTTTATTATTAGAATCTGTTATTTGAACTTATTATTTATTAAAATTTAAACTTAGTTTCACAAAAATTACGGTGCGAAGAAAAAAATAGACAATTGTTTTAAAAAAAAAGCATCGCAGCTCTAACGAATCGGTTGACTATTTTTATCGCTGTTTCAGTGAATTTGCATTGCAAATTGATTAGATTTGATACCGCTCAAATCGATCGCTTGAATGCATCTATTGTTTAATAATTAATCATCTGACCCGAAGTTAACTTAAGAGAAATCGGTTCATCGGCTTTGAAAAATATCGGTATACCGATGGAAGCCAATGTTTTTTTGTTTTTTTTAAGAAAAAAGAAAATTTTGAACACAAATTAAATGAGATCGTAACTGAGATTTTTTCAGAGACTTGTTACGATGATCGCATTTTAAATATTTACCGATTCTTATAAAAGAAGTAATGTCGAGTTATTTTTATAATACAGTTTTGGTTCAAGACGGATCGCTGAACCAGACTTTAACGAATCTTAATATTTACTATAGTTCGCAGTGAAATCGCAGTAGTAGCGTCTCATTATTTTTATAGTTTTAGTTAAAACGGACCTGTTAATCAAACTTCGACGCCTCACAATTTGTGTTTAATTTTCGGCAATATCGCAGTAGAGTCTGTTATTTTTATAGTTCACGGATCAGTGAACCAAACCTTGATGCCTCGTAATTTTGGCTCGCTTATTTGCGGCGAATTGGCAGTAGATTCCGTTAGTTTCATAGTTCAAGACGGGTCGGTCAACCAAACATCGACGCCGCGTTTGATCTTGATGTTTGATCCGCGCCTGAGGGGAAAAAAAATCAAGTTCTTTTCAAGGACTTTGCGCATTTTTCAAGTACTTTCCGGGGCCCCGAGTTAATCAAATTAAATTCAAGTACTTTTCAAGGACCGTGGGAACCCTGGTTATATATTCTTTCCAATGTGTGTGTTTATTTTCCATGAAATTTAATTTGAAACATAAAAAATTCAGAAACAAAACAAATATTGGCCTTCAAATGTAACATCCGTAACCATGGAATTGCCCTCATGTATCCTTTATGGGTCAAATGTCCCCCTATCTATTGCACCGACATCACTTGACTGATGTTTACCTTTCTCCTTGCATTTAATTTTTAAAAAGAACTCATTGTCATAACCATTACTACTTGTTTTTAACCGCACTCACGTGAGCTCGTTGAGCCGCTGGCTCTTCTCGTGGTCCTCCTGCTTCAGCTTCTCGTAGTCCAGCTGCAACCGCTCCTGTGCCAGGGACAGCTTCTGGTTCACGCTGCAACACACACACTCACATTATAGGGACTGCGACATGTGGTTACACAAGACATTTTCTAAAACCATTTGAATTTCTTTCATAATTTACGAAATTTTCTTATTCTTATTTAAGTGGCCTAAATGGCAAAATGGTTTAATACGGGTACTACAGGATTCCCCCCTAAAGTTTGGGTCTCTTGAGTACTTTTTCTGGGTTACATCATATTATTTATGGCTACATAACATCATCATGCAAAGTAGAAAATATCTCCCATTTGAGATTGAATTCCTTGCATTGAAATTTTAAGCAGTGCATCAAGACGGATGAAACAAACTAACATCATTACAACTCACGCTTGTTCATCTGAAGGGTCTTTTGGTATACTGAAAGTTATGTATTTCGCCTTCGCATGAGTGTGTTAAGAGCAATTCAAAGCCCATTAAGCCTCTCTGGCAAATACGAAGGCTTTTTAACGCATACTTTGGATAAGCGAATGTCCCCAAAGGGCCTGTCGTAAAACACGCGTCTCATTCTAACAAAGTGTTTGCATTTAGAGAGAGTGCTCACTCCTTGAGCTGGTCGACGTGTGCCTGCTTCTCCTGCACGTCGTCCCTGAGCGCGGCGATCTGGCGCTGGTGCGCGTCGCGGTGCTTCTCGATCTGCGCCTCGAGCGCCTCCTTCATCTTGGCCGCAGAGTCCACCTGCAACAGAGCCATGCATTCATTGAGCCAGGGAGAGTCAAACATGGGACCTCCTCATGGAAACAGTTGCATAAAAAATGCAGATGAGAATTAACATGTTTAAACGAAATAAGAAAGAATAAAACAGGGTAAAAGGCTACTACCTATTTTGAAAATGAGTCTTTGCCTATCACAAAAACAATAAAGTCGAGGCTCATCACAATAGTATCCATAAGGATTACGATGAATCCACAAGGATTATGATCTTAATAGCATAGTAGACCAATACAAGCAAGATTTTTCTCAATATAATTCAATTGATGAAGTTCAAAATGGCAAATTTATTTTTGATTAAGAGCACACTATAGGTAAATGTTCTGGATACAACTTTTACTTAAAAGGAGAGGGGGCAAAATAAGTAATTCAAACTTACAGTGCAAAGTTACATAGCATCGCAAACACTTTAGTGGAAAATGAAATTGAAAACTACTAACATATTTAGTGAAAATAATTATTTTATTTAAAACGTAATAAAATCAACTGAAAAAAGTCAACGATATGATTACAAAACGAGATGGCAAATATTATGAGGTATATTATAAATTTCAACAATTATGTTGCAGAGAAACCGAAATAGTTTTGACAGCCAACTGCAACAAATCAAAATATATTTTTTGAGAAATATATAAAAATAGAGAAATCTTTTACCCCTGGAGCACATTATATTATAACACTGTATTTCATATTAACACTTAAAAGATATTTTTTTATATTTGCTCACCTCTTTCTCTCGCTCCTCCTGTGATGCCAGCACGTGCATCTCTTCTGCAAATAGAACAAGCAATTGGTGCACAAGAAAAGACTTGTTTCAGTTATTCATTGACAAACAAGGGAAAATCCATTAACCTGAAAGCAGCTGATTTGTTTATTAGTAGAGAATGATAGGAAGCTAGGTATTTAACCATTCTTATCTGATTGAATAATAGATTGTTCTAAAAAACACACTTTTCTCATGAGATATCCAAAATTTGTGTATTTTCTTTGTATTTGATTTTTTCTTTCGATTGACCAAAGAAAAAATTTGTCGAATTTACCTTTAATCTAGCGGTAAACAATCAACATGCATCAGCTAAGAAACACGATCGGTCAATCCCTATTATTTTGAAATTCTATTATTACTCTATTTAAATATCCGAGGTTCAGTTCGGGGAAAATCGCTTATTTCTAGTATTATAGTTTCACAATTTTAGGGGATCAGTAGAGTTTCCCGAAAATTTAGTACATATTTCCAGAAAATTGCTCCAGTTTTAGAGTTGCTGAAGTTTCGCTATCTTAAAATCACTGAAGTTTGACATTTTCAGCAGCAATAAGGATTACTCATTTTAGAATCATCATAGAATTCCGAGACATGTTTTTTTTTTTTTAAAGAACCTGGTTAGAGATTTTTTAATGTTGACTTAAAGATGGCTCGGTTAACAGAGAGCTAAGGATAAGAAAGGGAAAGATAATCGAGGTAGAGAAAAAATTCCACTATGTCTCAATGTTTTGTAAATGAAGTGAACTTCACTAAAAATTATACTTTTTGGCATATTTTTTGTGATTTCATTATATTGTTATTTATTTATTATTCTAATAATATTAGGCATCAGCCGAGTACACCAGGGTCTCAAACTTTTCAATTCAAGATCACCAAACTTTCAAAACAGTCATATTTTTCCACACATACAACTAAAGATGCTAATGGCTAATAAAGAGCAAATACTGGTGCCATTTATAGTTGTAATAAACCAAAATAGTATGAACTATACATTTGGCTTAAGAAAAATACAAATTAACATGACTTTAAAGCTGAAATCAAATAAATTACTTGTATATGGTACTTGAACTCGGGTATAACAGTTTAATAATTGAATTTTCAGTTTTTTCAAGACAGCAAGTAGTTTTAAAATACACAATTTTCGTTTCTTTTTATGAAATAAGCAGAAATAGTTGATTTATTTACTTTTTTCAATCGTTCCACAAATATAAGTTGTTGGAAAGTTAAACAAATACAAATATTTTTTTGTGATTATGTAAATTTTTTTAAAAAAGAATATACATGTGTGATTTCTTAATTTTTCATAAATTCAAATTTGTACATAAGCAAGCCATTATAGTAGGTTTATTTAGAATGCAAGCCTCGAAAGCATTTTCCTCCCCATCCCCGCGTGTGGTTTTCTTCGAAACTGCGTTAGCGTCGCTGTTTAGGTTCCCCCCCCCCCCCCCTATACTTGGGTTTGGACTGTTCGGATTGTTAAAAGTGTAACTGGTCATGATCAGAAATACAGAGTTTCATAAAGATCTAGCATGTATATTCATTTTATGTTGAATAGTTTAGATTTAATGCATTGCAAAATTAAAACCAAAGATAAAGTATGTTTTTTTATTATAACAAATCTATCTAATATATATAACAAAAATAATTACTAAATATAAAAACTTGAATAGTTTAATGTTTCGATCCTGTTAAGTATACTTAGTTTATTTTTAAATAAATATTATTTAGATTCTGTGGGGTCGAAGTTCAGTTTACGAATATTTATAATTTTCATTTTAAAATCTCAATCGCTAATAATTTGGAATCTTTATAATCAGGTTTTCATTAAAACAGTATTTTTGTCTTGGTATAATAATCCAGAAACAACTAAACCAAATAAAAGATTTTATTCGAAGATTGGAAATTTTTTTGTAAGCCAGTAAAAACAAAAATAAGCCCAGGTTTTTTCTTAAATGAATAAAAGAGTGGCAAAAATTTAGTTCAATTTGCAATGTTCACACCGAATCCGGAACGTTTAGCAACCTTAATCGTAAAGATTCCACTGTTATTAGCATGAAAGATTACATAAAGCAATTGTGGTTAACCTCACAACAGAACCGAAACGAGGTAGGATTAAAAAAGCAATGCTCCCCCCGTTTCCTGGAAAACCTAGTGAAGGGATGGGTGAAGAAAGTCTTTTCGAGGCTCACATTGTGAATAGACCGACTATAGTTCAAAAATTTAATTGCCTTTAATTTTATAAATAAACCTTTTATTCTCATTCTCTTAATTTTCATGTTATTATGTACAAAAAGCTTGGAGCCACATTTTAATATTGCAAGATTTTTTTAAAACGTAATTTAAAAAAAAAAAAAATCCTTGTTACAAACTGTTAATAATTATCAAACTTTTTTCTCTCACAAAAAGTTTAGTTAGTAATGTATAAAAAGTAATGCATAAAAAAACACACATATGGCACATTTTGGCGGCCTCCGAGTTGATTATGCAGATGTAGTATAATGCAATGTTTCACTCCTGGCGAAAAAAAGTATGTATTACCCATTATAAATGTCTACGAAATCTCACCCATAACTCTCCGTTTTAAGTCAGTCATTTCTTTAGGGTTTAAAAAAAATTTCCCAAAACCCTACTGGTTTCATAGTTTTAAATAAGAAAAAACTTTCAAAATAAAAATGCCATGAATGGAGTGCTCACTTGCAGACTTGAGCTTTGCGCACTCCTCGGTGAGTGCGTCCACTTCTTCCTCCAGGTGGCGCTTCTTGTTCTCCGAGTCACGCACAGACTCCTGCAGGGACTTGAGCTTCGCCTCGTACTGAAACAACAACAACGCACGCTCAACAAGGAGGAATTCAATAATTCAATTATTAATTAGTTGAATTCCCGCAAATTTAATGTAAAATAATAACTGCCATAAAATTAATTAACCTTGATTGCTTAACAGACTTAAAATTTAATAAATATTCAAGGAATTGAATACAGAAATATGTAAGGAAATAGACTGATGATCCACTTTTAAGTTTTTTATTATGATAAATCTTAAGTAAGGTCGATATTGTAAACTTATATCTACTTGATTAAGTAAGCCGCCAATGAAAATTTGATTGCATCCAAAATATCAAAATGCTGTTTCCTTTGAAACAAAATGGGAAACATCGTTAAAACAATATTGACGATTTTAACTCATCTCAATTACCTTAAATTATTTAAATAAAAAAAAGCTTAAATTCTTTTACTTGCAAAAAAACGTTAAAAAAAATTAATAACTTATGGAATATTTCTTCTCTTTTATAATTATGAAAATATTAATGAAAATGTCATTGTTTTTTATATCAGTTATAATTTCTTTTCACTATTATGCATACTGCAAAGAATATATATTAATATAACATTTTTACAATTAGAAAAGGTCAATAAACGTATGCATTTTAAAAGCTTTAATTAAACACAACTCCAATAAAAAAATTCCCTACCGAAATAAAATGTACAATGGTTTATAGAGCAACTAGCTGTTATACCCGACGTTGCGCGGGTAGAGGTGGAAAAATAATTTAACAGTCAAATTAACTATTTTTTTTTCTTTCATTTTAGTTACATAAGATATGAAGTTTACCCAGTAATTTTCCATTTATAGTAATGATTAATATTAATTTCAAAAATACCTTTGATAAGAAGCTCAAATTAAAATGACATATTTAAGTAAAAAATAATCAGTAAGAATTAAAAATGGAAAAACAGCTAAATCTTGAAAGGGTGTCAAACATTTATTTTAACGCAATTCAAGGGAGTTCTATAATAAATTAAGTAACTTTTTTTTGACACTTTGTAGATATAAATACAATATTATCAATAATAGATTAAAATGGCAGAAAAAAAATGCGTTCAGGACAAAGATTGGTATAATCTGTTCTTCCAAAGTAGTTAAAAATTTAAATCTCACTTTAAACTGATCACTCTTGGTCTGCGTGCAGAAAATTAAATATTCTTAATGAAAGCGAATTACATGATCTAATTGTTTAGATGTTATAAAGCTACTCCAGCAAACAGCAAACGATTTGCATTTTTAATATTAAATATTTTTCTAACTGCTAAAAAGCTAGCAAACGATTTTTGTTTTAGATGTTTATTTCTAATTTTTTAGCTGTAATTAAAACTAAATATACTTAAAAATCGTTTAAAAAAAATGTGTAAAATAAAACTAAATAAACAATCCGTGAAAACGTGCTGTTGAAGGAGCAATAAACCTCTAAGGTCTTCAATGCATTGAATGGGAAACATAAAAACGTTCGAAAACGATAGAAGGATGGTCTGATTTGAAAAATTCTTAGCCTATGTTTGTTCGGGAGACGAGATGAATTTTTGTGACAAATTTAGTGACGATCTGTTGCGTGGTTCTTCAGATCTCGTGTCTTATACAAACAAACGGAAGTTGCCTTTTATGTATATAGATTACTACATGTCAAATCAATCAAAGATAAAAAAAAAGATTTAAGTTTTAAGTGTTTTTGTTCATTTTCTTTCTGATAAATAAGATCAACATTTAAAAAATATTCATTAAATGTGAGTATAGTTAATTATCTTATTTAATAATAATTTAATGGCTATTGATACTCAAAATAAAATTGTGCTTATTCTATTATGTAAAAAATTTCACTTGAATAAGATTTTTTTTCCTAATTTATATTAATTTAAACTTTTTTTGTGAAAAAATCGTTTTATTACATTATTTTAATTTGTTAAGAATGAATTAAAGTTCAATTGTTTCAAAACATGCAAATTTCATATCAAATAAAAATTCATGACATTTGGTTTCAAATGATCCATTACATAACTCTCACATTTACATTAAAAAGATTCTTACGAATATTTGAATAACTAAAATTATCAGTTTTTCTATATTTTCCTGAACCATAAAACACATAAATTTAGAGAAAAAAAATATTGAAAAGAAAAAAAATTGAGATTAGATGTTTCAGATAAGCTCTTACTAAATAAGAAAAATAAACAAAAACAGTTTTCATATCAGTTTATTTAATGAGCACAAAATCGAAGATAGGATAAAGATTAACACCAATTTTGTATTGGTATGGAATATAGATTTGTGCCAAGAGCTGTGCAATGCTTGAAAGTATAGCTAAATTCTACAATTATTTAAGTGAATTTTTTAAAACTACAAAGCCTTAAAAAAATGATATTGTGTTTTTTGTAGTTAATTGGACTAGTTTTACCAATTTAAAAAAAATTATAAACGCTAGGCAAGATGAGACCAATAATTGATTTTACATTGATTGAAGCTAAAAATAATAGTGATTCTTATATTTGCCGGCATTTTTTTAATTATCTTGTAAAACTCCAGCAATCCAAATATCCTGAAAATGGGTTGATATTTGGGTTACACAAAACTCTAGATTCTAAAAGCGTGGGTCAACCGGCAATTATATGATTGAAGAATTAGGCGAATCAGTGCTTTTAAAGAGGCCCAGTGGCTTAGTGGTAGTGCTTCGCATTGCCACGCCACAGGTCTGGGGATCGAGTCCCGGATTGGGCGAGATTGACTCAGCCTTTCATCTCTTAAGTGGGTCGATAAAATGAGTACCAAGCATGCTTGGGAACTAAACACTGAGGGTTCCGCGTGAGGCTGACCACCTTACCGGGACCTTAGTTTTGCAAGGGAAAAAAACACGAATGAATAATTGATTGTTCCTTGCAGCCTGTGCAGCCCTACTTACCTGGCTGATGAGCAGCCGGCACTCGGCCAGCTCCTTCTCGAAGGTCTCCACCTTGCGCTGGCTGTCCTGCTGGGAGCTCTCCAGCTGGCTGCAACGCTGAAACAACAATTCTCTGGTGTATTCTATCAACATTTATGACGGCTCAATTGTTTTTTTTTCTATAAAGCATTGAAAAAAATGGATAGCAATTATATAAAGAAAACTTTCATGATGTATGCATTATTTCACATATATATTTTTATGTACACTCTGAAAGTATGATCAGATCATTGGTAATTCTGGCTGAAACAGTTCATACCGTAAAAGCTTTTTGAAATTAATTTGTGGAAACATTTGGAAATGAATGATTGAAAATCTGAAATACCTTTACTTGCATAACAAATTTAAACGATAAAACAAAAGAAATTCAATTGATATATACTTTCTGTTTTAATGAGGACTTACCCGATCACATAGGACTGGACAAAAGTCAAGCAGTGTGTATGGAACATGGTTTATGGCATTCATTTATGTTTATAAAAATTCAAATTTAGCACACACATTCGATTTTTATTCATACTTCATGTCGCTACAAGTTTTAAATGGTTGTAAAATTAATTGTGTAAATGTTAAGATGTATAGCACACTATAGTAAAAAACTATCCACTAAACTACTTCATATGCATGTTTTTTCACAAACAAAATTAACTACACACATGCATTTTGAAAACTATTAAGTCAAATATTCTATAACATATTGCAACTTGACTATTCAAATCCTTTTTTTAATTAACAATCCAACTATTGAGATTGAAATACTTTAACCTTTGATGGCAGTTTTTAAAAACTAAGTGAACTCTTTTTGAGAGCGTAGACCCGTATTTTACTGATTTGATGCACCCGTCTTTCTACTAATAAACAGACATTTTCAAACTTGAGATATTTTTTTAGCCATTTACTTTTATTCGTAAATGATTTTGAGATCACCTCTTCAAATTTTCCAATCAAATATGTGATTGACAAAATGTTGTTACAAAAATTTATTACCATACGCCACAGACAGTTGGTAAGATTTAAATACATAAATCACCAACAAATAACCTATTACTTATCTATCAAAACCCCTAATTTGGAAAGTCATTCATTTCGAAAATTCATGAAAAAAAAGGGGGCGTTTGAAAGGGGGCGATAAATGTAACCGTCTGAATGTTGATGCTCATTTAAAAGGGAAGGAATAAATGAATCATTTTGAAATTCATTATGTTTATTCATTATATATTAAAATACAAGAATAAGATGGTTTTAAATGGCCGACGTAGTGACGAATCTCCCGAGACTGGCAATAGACACTAATTGTCAGTATTTCTAGCTTCTCCTACAGTGATCATATTGTATTATAATATATAATGAACTTGTATTATAATATATAATGAATTCTTGTATTATAATATATAATGAATAAACATGCTAAATTTCAAAAGTATTCATTTATTCCTCCCCTTTTAAATAAGCATCTGAAACATGGTCAACTCAACATTCAGGTGGTTACATGTCTTGCCCCCCCCCCCCCCCCCTTAAAACAGAATGTCTTTTTTATGCCTTAAATTAATTTTTGAAATGAATGACTTTTCTGTGATTCATTTAAAATTAAGGGTTTTGATAGGAAAGTAATAGGTTATTTGTTAACCGTAGGTGATTTGTTTCATAAAACATATATCTTCTAGTTAAACCAATAAAAAAATCAAAAAGCCGAAAAATCATAAATTGGTACGTCTCAGAATAAAAGAAGTTTGATTTTTACCGTTTTTTCAATGGTTTTGGGGTAAAAAACAGCAATTATTTAAAGAAATTTTGGCATTTTTGAGGTTCAAATAGAAACTAATAATATATAGAATACGTGTACCAAATATCATACCAATCTGTTGAGAACGATTTGAGTTATCTTGTATGCCAATTTTAAAAAAGTAGTTTTGAGTTCAACATGCTTAAAGTTATGACAGAGCTTTCAAGCACCATGTTGAGGTAGAGCATTCAAATGAATTTTTAATCGATAAATAATGTAAATGTCATTCTAAAAAGTTACAGGTATATTTTTGAGATGTTATTTTAACTATTTGTGAAAGAAAAAAGTAATTTGTGAAAGAGAAAGTAACTAGCTAGCAAGACAATTTGATATATTTTTTAAATCAAAAGATTTAGTTTTGTCCATCTTCTAGATGTAGGATTCTGTCCACTGTGCATTAAGATTAAGAATGTGTTTGAAAAAAAATCTAAATTGTGATCCTGGAGGGTTTTTTTTGGAGAGAGGAAGGAAGCGTAAAGTATAGCAAGACACCTTTATATTTTTAGTTCCCTCCCCATTATATGAATATTTAGTTTGTGTTCAGAATTATTATTCAATTTTAGAGATGTTTCTAATTAGAAACATGATACTTATCTGGTGGGATGAGCTTGATAAATGAGTGAATGCTTACGGTGGAGAGTGCCTTGACCTCGGACTTCATCTTGCTGATGTAGAGCCGCACCACCGTGAACTCCTCGTCCACCTTCCCCTCCACCTGCCAACAGGGAGTGGAAAACAATTTTAACAATACACTGTGCTTTATGAAAATTGTAAACTCTAAAATTTTTTCCTCTTTAGGCTATTGTGAAAGGGCAAAGATGTATGCCTAATACTATGTTAGAGCATTTATAAATTATTATTGCTCAAGTCCCATTCCAAGATCTATATTATCTAAATACAAGAACTAATTTGTTTAAAAATACATACAATAATAAAAATACATACATAATACAATAAAATACTGTTCCAAAATTGTACGTTAAAATGTTTTTGGAATTTAAATAACTATACCCAGCCGCAACAATAGGTCAAAAAGTGTCTGGCAAAATATTTTTGAATTTAAACCACATTAATAGACAGCTCATTCCACTGGAATATTCAGAAAGAAAGGATTGTTTTGGTAGTGCAACATGCCTGCCAAAAGACATTGTAATACAAATCAAAGAATTTTAAACTTCTGGATGTTTAAAATTTATGAGTGAAATATTAACTTTGTCATGATTAATAATGTTAAAAATGACACTTATGATTAATTTGATAAGCACTCCCAAATACCAATTTTAGCATCTGACAAACAGATCTTTAAGAAACATGTCCTCATATTTGCATACTTGATATCATAATCAGTTGCAATTTTATTGACATTCATTTCAAAAGACTTCAGGTATCTATCCCTTTACGTTCATCTACAGTTATAATTGAACGAGTTGTGAATTTAACTGAAGAGCATGTGAGTGGGGCAGAAACAGATCTTCAAAAATGTAGCCAATTTTATTAATGTATTTTCAAAGCTGTCTATTAATCTGTTGGCAGGTAAACATGACACATTTCAGAATTTATTACTTTCAATTTACCGAACATGAAATTGAAGGTCATAAAAGTATTGCAACAGAACCAAAAATAAGGGTACAGGTTTTTGAGGGTTCTAAAAAAAGGTTTTTGACTATCGGTCCGCCATTCTGTGTGTAATCACTCTGCAGCTCGAAGTAAAAGAGCTTTGTGCATGATCCAAGGGCCATCATTTAGGTTTTAATTGTTCTTCCGAAAAACAAAAGAGATACAGACTTTAAGTTTGGTACACATGTTTTCAGTACCTATGGGATGTCGTTTTGGAGAAAATGGCGCAGGTGCAAAGGGCCACATAACTTTGATTTTTTTTTAAGTTATTGAAATTACCTTTAAACGTATTGATTTATTGAGTGGCAAGCTGTGACGTGTTACACATCCCTAGTTATTTTAACAGTCTAATAATCATGAAACTAAAAAGTCCTGACAGTAACAAAACAAAATAGCTCGGATAACTTTTGTATGTGTACCCAAACAAATCTTTTTCTAAAATATCATCTGAAATTACTGCATATGCCGGCCTCAGAACTAGGAATGCTCTAAAAAAAGTAAACAAAAGATACTTTCAATAAAAAAATATAGACTAAAAGTAGACTATAGTAATCAGCGATTTGCAAACCATTTCAGCAACAAAAAAGAAACTTTCATCAGAAATTGCAATTAACGGCTCCTTGAAAATCCATAAATTACGAATTTATAAAACGTAAAATTAAACATCAGTAAGCGAATTTTCGGAAATTGGCTAATACAGTTCAGAACCAGACACCCATAATGTTCTATAATCCAAACACTTTCGAATTTTGGTGATATTCAGATTTTTTTTTAAAAACATAAACCTGTCGAAGTAGAAAAATGGCAAAAAGAAAGTTTAAAAAAGGAAAAAAATCAAGCTCTTCTTGTCATACCTAAAGAAGTCACATAACTCACGAACACTTGATCAGCGGAAAATATTATGGTTAGTCTGACTTGGCCTGAACCGGAGCTACAAAAGAGACGCTCTTCCGATCAGCATAGGCAAAAAACTGTCAATCATTAGGAAGCAATGCGACTTCATCGGTGGATTTCATGATAATTACTAGGCAGCAAAATAAAATAAGCAAATCGGGAAGCATTATTGGATTGTACTGGCTGGTAACTGATATTCGAAGATATCTTAATGTAGTCAAATCGAAATTCATCTTCAAATTTTAATTGAATTTTTATATTTATATTATTAAAATTTATTATTTAAACTTGTTGTTTTGTACTGCAATTTAAAACTTAGAAGTCAAACAATCACTAATACTTACAAATAGACAAATTACAACAAAACTCGAAGATCGCTTAATCGTGAAACCTTGAATATCGATGAATCAAAAAATCTTCAAATATCAGTAAAAAAACGACAAAATCAAAAATAAGAAATATTTAAATAGCGTAACTAAAAATGTGTAAAGCGTGCATCTTCAAAAATCGGAAAATTGAAGAGACTTGATAATAAACAAACCAAAAAAAAATTAGCATAGCGCATAATCTTAAATAACGCCCAAATAATAAATCTAGGCAAATCAACTGCAAAGACGGAAAATCAAGAATCTTTGAAAATCAGCAAACAAACGGCGAACCATAAAAACCTACATAACAAATAACTTTAAAAAATTCGAAATTATAAATCTTAAGAGAAAAAGACAAATCTTGTAACTTTGAAGGAATTGGACATTTGCGGAAAAATAGAGAACTCTTGAAATCAGCAAATCTGAAATTTACAATGGGGAATTTTTGTTTAAATTGGCTGATCGCTAAACCTCGAAATAAACGATACAAAAAGCTTATCTTCATAAATCTATATAATTCAATACTTGAAGAAAATGGCGAAATTTCCCGGCGCACACCAGAATTTTCAACAAATTCAAGCATAATTCCCGATTTTCCCCACGCTTAAAAATCCAAGTACAATTCCTGACTTTCTAGATTTTACTCGATGGCTGGACGCTGATGTCATAACGAACACCGTTGGAAAAAACAAAACAAAACGCTGCAATCCCGCAGCTTCGAGTCATCACCACTAGAAAATCGAAAGATATGTATTTGCATGAGAAAAAAGTACGTAATTTGCGAACAATGTTCTTGTGAAATCTCTGCGAAAGTTAGCCGCGCTGGTGAAAAAAAAGCGACTTTAGAGACTTTGCCCTGAAAAAAGATACTTTTAAAGACATTAAAAAAAATACCTAGATACTAATAGCTAGAAAAGAGACTAGTTCCGAGGCCTGCATATGTAGGTCTGAGGTCAATGATCTTTATGTATAAGAAAAGCAAGTTAACATTAGAACAGATTCAAAAAATCTGATTTTATACATAACACAGAATATTATGTACTAACATTCACAGATGAGTACATAACCTCATCAAATAATAGAAACCCTAACATTTCACTTTTTGACCGTCAAAAACTTTTTTTTTATGTCCATTGCCCCCAGGTTTTCAAGACTTATGTCTGTTTATGTTAGCCATGGATGTTAGCATTCACCAACTAAATGTTATCTAAGTCCTGTTAACACAAGAAAGTTATAAAAAAAAGGCGACCGCCCTGGCGTGTCTTACCCTGTTGGTGGTGTCCTGGAGGGGCGGGGCGTGGAGAGCAGCCCCGATCTCGCCCAGGTCCTTGAGCAGGTTGGCCAGCATCTCGGCCGTGCGCCGCCGCTGGTGCAGTGTGGCGTCGCGCACCTGCTCCAGCTCCCCCAGCGTGCTGTGCAGGGACGCCTGAAAGAAAAAGGGCATTACGAGGGGCGTTCCTCATGGCGTTAATAAAACAAGGGAAGAATGGGAAATGAAATCCATCCATACGCACAACAAACAGCTCTAAAATAATCAAAAAGGGTGTTGCTACGAAGATGTGTTTAAATGGTAAAAACAGGAATCAACACATTTGAAAACAAAAATAACTAAGTGTGTAAAAAAAACGAATCCAATTATTCTGCTTCCTCCAAAGTATCACTTTTAACATTGGACTATGTTTCTCATTTATATATAACAATAGATTTTCCAAACTTCAGATTTGCTAATTTTCAAGAGTTCTCCATTTTTCCGTGGATGTCTAATTCCTTCAAAGTTACGAGATTTGTCTTTTTTTTTAAGATTAAGAATTTTGCCGAATATAAAAGTTATTTGGTATGTTCGCGATTCGTTTGCTAATTTTCGTAGAAGAACTACTTTAAGGGACAGCATTTTTTTAATATTTGCAAAATGTTGATTTGCCGTTCAATAATGAGTATCGAAAAAACCCTAACCAAAATAACAATAAATTATTATTTGCCTGCATGAGCCATAAAAATGCCATATTTCTACTTAATAAAGGATAGAAAGAAGAAAATGTTACCAAGTCTACCTTAAACCTTCTCTCATACAACTAACTCAAATAAACACAGATTTTAAAAAAATGGTCAGCAATTATCGTACACTGAAGTTATGCCAATTACATAAAACAACTTTGAAGACAATTAGGTTTACATTTTAACAAATATCTTACACCTTGTTCATAAATCATGTTTTTCTACAAAAACACAAAACAACAGGCACTGTAATATCTGTAGTTCAAATACAAAATAAAAAAATGACAATGTGTTCTCTCTTTAAAGCAATTACAGGTTCATGCACTTGTTAGGATAAAAAAATTAAGTACTTTTTAAGTACTGTTGGTGTTCTAGGACTTTTCAGAAAAAATCAAGAACTAGAAATTACTAACACATAAAACCTGAATGTATATACAGACCGTCTATATTCGTGTTTAAACCGACTTCATTTTTTTAAAACAAAAAGAAATCTAAAATGAGAAAAACGAATATAGGCTGAAGTGTGAATCACTCCAAAAAAAGTCTTTAAACATAAAAAAAATGAACGAACCATCAATCATTATCAGGCGTCGCGGCATCATCGGCGGATGCGTGAAAATTACTAGGCAGCAAAAACAAGTAAATCAAGTGGTCTTATTGTCCTGCAGATTTTTGATCAGGTGAAAATGTTCTCTTCTTACAAGGGATTGCACTGACCGTTGGCTGATATCTGAAGACATCTTAGTGAAATCTAATCTTAATTCATCTTCAAAATTTAAATATATTTTATGCCTTTATTGTTACAATTTATAATTTAAACTTGTTTTTTTAATGACATTTAAGATTAGTTTTTATTAATAAAGACCTAGAATGGAGAAAAAAAAATTTCGGTGGTGGTAATGCTGCGGAACATCCAGCGTATGACCCAAATACTTTTTTTAAGACGCTATTTTGTCCGAAATTTCTCTTTATTAAAGACTATGTTTAGAAATACGAGTTAGAAAATATCATAGCATCACGTAATGCGGGTTCACACACTTAGGAAATTACGTTCAGAAAGCTTTTGATATGATCCGATTTTGCAATAAATAGTTTAGTTTTTGCTATTGGCGATGGGTGGCGTAATTTAGAACCACAGTTAGGTGAGGAATTGCAATAAATAGTACGGGATTGTTTTTCCCAAGTGCGCACATTTTTAAGGAACTTGTAAATGAGCAATTTAATTCAAGCACTTTTCAAGGAGTGTACGAACCATGTACTGCGATTTTGCCGCAAACTAGCAAATATTACTATGCGCTGAAGTTTGGTTGAACGATTGTCTTGAACTACAACTACATTATAAAAATAATGAAAGTTTTGTTATTTTTCCTATAAATAACTTCGGAAGCCTATGCCGATTTTTTTTTTCAATTTTGCATCGGTCTAGCCGTAGCTGAGAGTATACTAAATATACAGATTTGTCTTTAGACTGAAAGCATAACCCTCGCATTGGCTAACTCCTTTACTCGAGACCGAAAAACCATGCCGACAAGAAAATTTAAGCGTAGAGCCTTTACCATGACAATAAACGACATTCAAGACAGACTTTCGCACTACGATACAGCGATCATAATAATTTTGCGACTTAGTATCCTTTTACGGAATTGGTAAAAAAATCGGGAAATGACCAAAAATCGCGAAAAAGCGGAACATTCTCATGCCTGGCTTATATAATAATATTTATCCTGACTTTCCGAAACATATTTCAAAACGGAGCTTTAAAAAATTATTTAAAATTCACTAAAAAGATACAAAAAATATTGAATTAAAAAAACACCCGAGATCTCACATGAGGGGGGTGTCTGAGGCTCACAAAAGACCACCTTAAATTAACATTGCATCCCGTTGACCCCCCTTATATTCCTTGCAAGAACCCGATCACATCTTCGAGTGCCCAACTCTTATCGTACATAACTCGGTATGTTGCCACTGGCTTCACAACTTTGACAGTTCATGTACAGCACAGACGTTTTGGAACTAGTCTATGCAGTTTTAAAGATGCACGAGGCTGTTTATTATCCATGGATACATTAAAAAAAAAAGACGGAACATGTCGTTGACATAACATATCCCAAACAGGAAGTTGGAAATAGAGAAGAGGCTAATTTCAGAATAAAGCATTTAATTATGATAATGATGGAAGATAGGTTATTGGTGTCGAGACCTTTTTGTATAAAACTTGTTTCTAAAGTTTGTTGGTTGTTTTTTGAACCGGTAAAAAAGGTTAAGGGGATGTTTAGGACTTTGCAATGTACTAGTCACCAGTTTGGCCGAGTGCTCCTCGGAGAGCTGCTCGAACTCGCGGTTCTTGTGCTCCACCTCCTGCGACTTCTGGTCGTAGTTCACGGCCAACTCTTCCAGGGCCTGCAGAACCTGAAACAGGGACAAACATACATATCAAAATTGTTGCTCTAGAGCATAGAGTGGATTCCACTGGTACTTTTAATACATATAAGGATTATATAAATATATATACAATACTTGAGATAATAAGGTGGTAATAATCCATAAAAACTCAAAGGGACATTTAAAATTCGAAATCAAAAGCAGGAAAAGAACCCATTATTCAAGTCAGAAGAATAATGGACAAAAAGTTTTCTTGCCTCTTTCACTTCTTCCTTTGCACTCTCGCTCTCAGCCTGCATACGGCTTAACTCAACCTGCACTGCTTCGGAGTCTCGTCTCATAGAAGAGATCACCTGGAATTAAAATGATTCCGCTTCAATGCCCATTTCATCGGAACTCAACAAGATGAGAAAGCAAAAGCTATATAAGTTTTCAAAATTAAAACAAATAAACTTGTAAAATATATTATGAAGAATATGAGAGATCCAAGTAACAACGGCACACGAACAACACATAAAAAAAGGTGTCAAATGCAAGTGTGCGGTCCCCATGCTATGGATGCACGCCTACCTCCTCCTGCTCCACCATCTGCTCCTTGAGCTTCTCGATGAGCTGCGACTGCCGGTCGATCTCGTCGTCCTTCTCGTCCAGCTGTGCGTACAGCCGCAGCCGCTCCTCCTCGAAGCGCTGCCGCTCCGCGTTGCCGAGGGGCTCGCCCGGCTGCTGCAGGGGAGGGGGGGCGGCGGGAGCCTCGCTCAGGGACAGCGTGGACGACTCGAGGTCGCTGCCCTTCGTCAGCAGCTGCTCGTCCTGGGGGACCGACTCGCCTGCAAAAGGAACAACTCAGTCCACGGTGGGGAGAGAAACACCCGCCTTGCACGTGACAGCCATGTGGACACACGGGAGGGCGTGGGAAAGTCAAATCTAGAGCCATTTAAAAAAACAATCCCTACAACCTTTCAGGGAATGGGTTTGATCTTCACATGAAATGGGATGGTGAAAGGTTCCTCTTGTCTGCTTTCCCTCCCCGCGGCAGTGAGTCAAAACCACCAGGGAATGGCTGGCACATGAGAACCGGGATGTTTCTTACAAGACAGCTCTTCTAACACCCCCAAGTTAAAAGTTTATCAACTGGTAATTCCCATGATCCTTGCTATTAAACGAAACAGTAAACCACTTTCTGATGCGTGTCAGTATGTTGTACAACCATCAATTTCTTTCTGGGTCAATTTTCTTTTCAGAACCCCAGTAAGTGTTAAGGTAAGAGTTCTATTCTTCATTTCCAACCTTATGTCTATTCCTATCTATGAGATTTCTTTATTAAAAATTATCGTGGCATTTGCGATTGTAGATCATAGCAATATTTTAAAATAAGAAAATCAGAACTCAACAGTTTGCTGCAAGTTCAAAATATTGTGCACAAAAATAATTTAAGAAATGAGTTCTTAAAATAATTAATGATTTATATATTTTAAATATATTAATACAATTTAAGAGTTGTTAACGATGAAAGCAAATGGACAGCGTCAACTTATAAACAAAGTAGCAAAATAAATTTTCTAATTAAAACAGAATACATACAAAAATATGGAACTATTTCATAATTATTCGCTTAAAATACGATCTGTGGCGATTTTTGTAGGCAAGGGTTGCCATAATACCAATTTGGAGGGTTTACCATATTTGGCCAAAACTTGCCGGAACTGCTCCTTTAGGTTAACCCTAAGGCTGGACTAAAATATTTCAATGAACGGTAAGCGAGCGAAGCGAGCCTGGATCGCGAATTGATCCAAAGGGAACTGCGCAAGCAGTTCCCGGGGATGGCGAGAGATAGCCAGTACCGCCTAGTTTAATTAAAACTCATTTTCAATAAAAGTATGTGACCTTCAGATTTTCTTACAGAATTTAGATTCCTAAAAATATTGACCAACATGAGTGAAAAATATTTCTTTCCTTTCCATAAGAAGATATTTGATTATTAATGATATTCCCGGGGGGATCACCCTTTTTTCTACCTGATTGGGCTAATGCTATATTCTATCTAATACAGCAGTGTGAAGAAATATGGTGTAAAAAAATCTGAATTATCAACAAAGATATTAAGTTTAAAATTTTAACTAAATTTCAAAGTTGGACTGAGAAATGATAAGTAGTTTTTTATAATTATGTTAAACACATTAAGTACAAAAAGCTATGGATGTGGCCTGTACAGTGCACCACACTTGTGGAACTATTTAAATGTGCCATCCCACCTCCCTCTCATTATAATTTGTTTTCTTTTCCACTTTTGCACTGGTCACACGACAACAAACAACTTAGAGAGATTTTGCGCACGGTTCGGCGAACCGAAATGCTAACCCTATTCTTAACCAAACAGCCAGCACGTAGAAATAAGGTTAAGGGAATTGCTTACCTTATTTCGGAAGTTTAGTGTATCCCCCTAAAATTAAAATAAGGTTTTTCCCTTAAAGTCACATGGCTTTGTTGTATTTTTGGTTATAGCGTTGAGTCTCGGTTTGTTTTAAAAAGTAACGAGACAAAAAAAAAAAGACTTGCATTATAACACAAAACATTTCATAGTTGAAATCACTAATATAATAATCAAAATGTAATACAATGAATCGAATTTTTGATATACATTAAAAAAGTTTTTGTTTAAATAAGTTCAAAAACGCAATACTTTGAATTGTAATAAAAATTGTATTACTTTGTGTGCATGTTTTAGCTTCCACACTAAGTTTATAACGTAAAATGTGGAAGGTATTAGGATCGTTCAGTCCGTCTGTCACCCACTTTCATAGCCCAAACTACAAATGCTACGGACAAGTATGATACATCAAAAAATTCAGCGCATCGAAATTAGAATACATGAAAAAAATTCGAAGTACTTTAATTATTTAAAAAACTGCAACATTTATTGCTCATTTAAAAAGCACAAGAACCCATTTTTATTAGAATTAAATCACCATTGCCATTCGCAACAATCGCTCGAGAAACTAATTCTTTTAGACAATAAATTAAAATAAATTTATTTGTGCAACATCGATCAGTTTGAAATGACGTCAAATATATTTCATTATGAGATTCTTTTTATGTTGATATGAAATATTTTAATTCTATTTAAAAGCGGGGAATATTACATATTTATTCTTTGAAATATAAATTCATTTTTGCAAACAATAAGTAATAATTATTGAATTTTTTCAAAATAAAATAAATGAAACTAGCCAAATTTAGCATGTAAATGTTTAATATAGAATTAATGCTGTATTTGGTGCCTTTTTACCTGTTAAACACAACTGTTGTGTGGAAGCGGGTTAAGTGATAGATTTTGTTACAAACCTACTTGTTATTCAATATTTTCACTGTTACCATTTCGTTAAACGTACGAGAAACTTTATTTAAAATAAAAATAAAAACTTTTTTAAAGCATCAATTGTAATAATTATATATTTTTCGAACTGTAAATTAATTTAACAAACGATAAATAACTGAATAGAGAATTTGCACAAGTCATAAATATTGTTTTAAAGTAGCTACAATTGTAGATTGAGGTCTCTGGGGTCCAAATATATCCCCCACAAAATTTTCCCCCAATTATTTCTGTAGATATTCATGTTTGAAAAACGCCGGAAACGCGCTTCTGCAGAAAACGGGGCGTGTCGGCTGGTGACGTCATAACCTCCTTTCTTTTTCGCCGTAGCTTGATTTTCGAGTGTTTTCTAACAGGTTGTGTATGGGGATTAGGGGAGAGAGTCTTCGTTTTAAACAGGCATGTTAAATAGTTAATTGCAATGTAGTGCATGTTCCATTTATATTAAAAAGATACAGTTAGGGCCAAAAACATTTTGCGGATTTATACCTTTCATTTCAAATGATTGCATTCATTGAAATATGTTCCTTTTTGATAAATGAAAAGTTGGAGTCGGATTTCGCAGAATAATGTTAACTGTTATTTACTTGTGTTAATACATGCTTGCATAATATCAGTTTTCTGTTATTTTAAACAAACCACCAAAATCTATTTTTCATAGATTTGACATAATTATTAAAATAGTAGCAAATACGATGAGTCAAATTTATATTTAAAAAATTTATCTGTTATTTTTACCTGAAAAGAATTTTAAAAAAATATTTTTTTATATCTTTAAATTTGGCCAAAAAATAATATATTGTTGAAGTTTAAGCACTTTTTGTTAATTTTTTTTAAAAAATAAACATACTTAATTAAAAGTAAGAAATTAATTTAGCCCTAAATGTTTCTGTATGTATTGAAACTCTTTAAATTCATACCCTGAAAAAGGAACCTAATACAACTTTTGCAGTTAAAAAAAAATGGTATTTTTAGTTTAAATGTTTATATTAAACCGTACTTGAGCGGGTATGAAAGTAAATAGCACAGAAGTTACTTGGTATTTTTTTTATTTGTTTATTTATTTTTGAGCACTTATGGTAGACTATTCTTATTCTGTGCAGAAGTCTCAACTAAATTCTTTTCAATAACGTTTTTTTTTTCCCATTTACATTATATTATGAATCCTTTTGCCATAAAAACACTATCCTGGGGGAAGGAGGGCAATCTGTTGTTAGTTAAAAGGTTAATTTTAAATTATATTCTGCAAATTTGAAATGGTGTTGCTGGAAAAAATTAAATAAACTGTAGCTACATTGTTAAATATCACTTAGCACTTAGTAAAGCTTAATCTAATAAGAAATGCACTGGCCAGAACGTGCATTTGAGCAAAAAGCTTATTAACTTGTTTCTGAGCCCACGTTTATTTTAAGATCTAAGGTTTTGCTATTTAGTTTGTCAAAATATAATTTTTTGCTATTCAATTCATAACCCCAATAATTCCTTTATCTATATTCATTTTGGAAATTATTTTTAAAAAAAAAGCTGTCAGAAATATTATTAAAATAAACTTTTATTTAATTTTAACTGAATTCTTTGAAGTGATTAAAGTTTATATATTGCGATATTTTTCCATCATATTTTTAAACTTCATTTTTCTCTAATTTGACAGAATATTGTTGCATAATAACTTGCGATTACATTCGTTTACATACATCGCCACCCACAATAATATTCTTAATTTATGGATACTTTTATATCTGCAGATAATACAAGACTTATTATTTCAACATTATTACTTTGCACAAATTTGAAATGCTGAAAAACACCTTGAAAAAAGAACAAACGAGTGGGCACTTCCAGTGTTTTTCTCTACGGCCACACGGTAGCCGTTTTCTCCAAAGAATGTTAGTACGTCATGACACGTGACTTCCGTTTTATCACGAAACCGAAACTGCGCCCTTTTTAACGTCAAATAAAAGCTAAACTAAACATCTGAAAATTTTAAAAATGCACTTTTTGTAGGTTTTAAGAAATCCTTTATTGATTTAGACTAAGAAAAAAAAATGTGCAAATTCTCTATTGTGGAAAGAAATGTAAATGGGAAATTGTGGCGACACAAGGATATTTATTAAAAAAAATATTACATCATTATTCTTTGAACTTCAAACAAATTTAGCAAACAATAAAGTCTAACTATTAAATCTGAGAAAGAAGATTAATGAAAATAGTTAATTTTGACGTGTAAAAGTTTGAATTACAACTAGCTAAAGGCCCTGTTTGACGAATTTCTTTCTGAGGTGTATGAATAGTTTGTTTTCTGTTGAGCACAAATGTTGTGTGGAAGCGGTTTAAGTGAGATTCTGTAACAAACCTACTTGTTATTATTTTTATAAACTTGAGGCCCCCCTCCCATAGTACCGCCTCAGATAATCCTCAGTAATAATACCTCAGACAAGAAGCAAAAAACAAACCAGGACCCTAAACCCTTTGAAAATATACCCCTCACCTTTTATTACTGTATTTGTATTTAACATACAGAGAGCTAAAGAATATGTGTGGTTGCCAACATTAGCTTAGAATTTAACTTTTAATCAGAAACTGTATTTTTGGATTCACCGTTATCATTAAGCAAAATAGCATATTTACAAAATGCACCTGACCAGGCATCAAAGCCAAATTTTTAAAAAAGGAAAAATAGGAGTCGTTGGTTTAAAAAAAAGGAAGAAATAGGAACTTTAAATATAACAATTTTCAAACTTTAAATTTCATTAATCAATTAAAACATTTTGTAAATCATTCTCAAATACTATTTTGAAAATAGTTCAAAAATAAACAATTAATAATAATGATTAGACTGTATTAATTAGCATCATAGAAATAGTTCAAAAATAAAAAGTAAAATTTTTTTCGCAATTAAAGAAACTTCATTCAATGATAATTTTACAAATGACTTCATTTTTGCTACTTAAGTTAAATAATTTAGCATTTAAAGATGATCGCAATTTAGTTAATTTAATTTGCTCTGCATTTAACAGTTCTGAATTCTGCTTCAACTGTTTTTAAGCTGCATCAATCATTGTTGATGCAATTTTCATATCGTGAAAACTTTTGTTCTTTTTTGCTGATTGCAACCGTTCATTCCCTTCATTCAAACAACTCTGTACTGCTGATTAGTCATCTTGAATGGTTTTAATTTTCTTATTCGTAGCCTTAATGTTCTCTTCTGTTTATATTTTCAATTTTTTTAGCTTCATTTTCAAATATTTTATCATTTGCTCGCTTTTTATTATATTCCTCCAATTTTTTTTCTCAGCGTCTATTGCAGCTGCATACACCGAATGTGATTTTGCCACCGATTTTATAAGTTTTCCTGATATGGGAACAGCGCATACACCTCCATATCGTTTTACGGCAACTTTCACATGCCTAATGGCAATGGTAGCTTCAGAAAGTCTTGTACGAGCGTTGGTTACAAACGACTTGTTTGCGGAGTACAGTTACCAAGTATTGGTACCCGGGCACCAACGTATTTGTTTTGGTTCCTACGTCACACAGCCGAATTGAATTGTTACTCCACTTCTCGCCACTCAACCGGCGAAAATATACAGGTTTTGTTGATACGGTGCGTGTTGGATAAAAAAAAAAGGAAAAATGCACAAAATTCAAATAAAATAGGAAAAAAAGTAGCCTTTCTCAAAATAAAGGAAATATAGGAAAAAAAAGGAGCTCTGCGATGCCTGAAAATAATATTTATGGAACTGTTCTTGACTGCAATCAATTCTACAAGATGAGTCCTATCTATGGCTGAGTGTCACACTTTCATGTTTCATTATTTTTTTAACCCCCCCCCCCCCATATTATTTCCGACTGTTCACTGAAAAATATATAAAGATGCCAATCTAATTTGTTATTTTGTGTTACAAATTTTTAGATTAAACATTTTATTGACATTTCTTTCTCAAAATAACTAAATTAAAATGTCTTTTTAAATCTCATGCATTGTATGACAGCTTCTTGTGCACACAATCAATTAGTAATCATAGTTATTTCCACCCCAAAAGAGCGCATGACACCAAGAATCTATATTTGAAAAAGTAATATAACTGAAAAGACATCATTCAATTAAAAATACTCTACCACTATCGTCAAGTTCACTAAAACTTTGTTATTTACTTATATGTTTGATAACTTTTATATTTTCTGCTTGCCAATTTCCATTAGTGGCCTGCATTAAAAGAGTTTTAACAAAACCATCAACTGTGTCTTAATTTTAGTCAAGGTCACGATTTGTTACGTAAATAAGGATAAGGTTTTTGTTAGACGTTAACGCTATGCAAACAAGGGCATTTTTGCAAGGCATACCCGTATTCTTTGCGCATGCGTAATAAACATAATAAGGTTAGAATTAGCATTATGGTTTCCCCCTAAAGCCTATGCGAAATCTCTCTATTAAGTGTCTTTAGATGTGTTAAGAATCCTTGCAACATACAGTAAAGTTATTTTAGCTTCCACACTACGTTTATAACGTAAAAAGTGGAAGGTATTATAATCGTTCATTCCGCCTGTCTATCACCCACTTTCACAGAACGAACCGCACAAACAAGTGGGATACGCCATTTTGAAGCAAAAAATCAGGCTAGGTTACATCACAAATTTCATTAAAAAATTTAAATTAGAATTATATTTGAAATTTAAATAACTAAACATTTAATTTACATTGAAATAACATGCAAATTCCATATTCATTCAATATTTTCACTGTTGCCATTTCGTCAAACGTGCGAGATACTCTATTTAAAATAAAACTCTTGAAAAATATTTATTTATGTGATATGATTCAGTTTGGATTGATGTCATTTCACAATAGAGTTCTTTTGATGGTTTATTATACATGTATGAGGAAAGATGCATAGAGAATTCTAACTTGGCATAAAAAATACGCAAAAGTTCGCTTTTGTTTTTAAAGCATCAATTTTAATAATTATTTATTCTTCTTTTTTTCAAAAGAAAGTTAATGAACATGGGAAATTGTAGACTAAAAGATATTTATTTTAAAAAAATGCATCATTATTCTTCGAATCTCAAACAAATTTAGCAAACGATAATTAGTAATTATTAATTTACGAAAGAATATTAATGAAAATAGTTAATTTTGGCGTTTTAAAAGTTTAGCTAAAGGCCCTCTTTGGCAAATTTCTTTCTGAGGTGTATAAATAGTGTGTTTTATTTTTTGTTGAGCACAAATATTGTGTGTTAAGTGAGAGATTCTGTAACAAACTTCTTGTTTTAGTCCAAAAGAATAGGGGGCTCCTCTAAGTAATAGTTTCAGACAGAGTTCCCCTATCAATCTTTCAAAATGTGCGGCTGTGTTGTGCATACCCCCTCTCCACCTCTGCAGCTCGCCCTCGGCCCTCTGCAGCTGCGCCTTCAGCTTGGTCGCCTTCTCCTTTTCCTTCTCCCAGCGGCGCTTCCACTCCTCGGCCGTCAGCTCCTCGTTCACGATCACCGTGTTCGTGATGGTCTTGGCCCTGCACAACACACATACAACATAGTCAGTGGTTGAAACAGAAGTCAACAGTATTGAAATCTTGTTACACATGCGTTTCTTCTCCGTTCATTTTTGAAACTATTAAAACATAGCTTTCTACACAATGGATTCTACTTATAATGGTCAACATATAAATGAAAGAAGTCAAATAAAAACTCAAATTGCCACCATTGAAAAGAAGTCCTTAAAGAGAAAAATTATGGACATGTTTCAAGTTTGATAAGCAGCATTACACTTTCATGTTCAAATCAAATATCTGACTTGACAAGCTAATATCATAGATTTTTAGAGAAGAGTACATAAAAATGAACTCCCCCTCCCAGCAATTTTTTCCCTAAAGTAGCTGCTTTATTAGCCTACTTTTCTTTTTTTTTTAATTCGAATTTTTTTTTTAAAAAAATGGCAAGTAGGCATTGACATACTGACAATGTCTATCTCTACCCCCTTCCAAAATCGGTTCTATAAGACAGATCTTAAAAATTATTTTTTGTTAGAAAGGTATGACCTCAGAGACCCAACTTTTATACGTTTGCCAGACGAACACTTCAGACACTGTCTGCCAGCGAATTTCCCATTGAATTAGCATTGAAATTATATTTCAGTCATTTGATGCTGTTGCCACATCAACAATAGCATGAGTTTATTTTTGTTGTAAATCAGTTTGGATTGGCGTCATAAAATGTAGCACAATGTGATCCTTTAATTGTTCAGTATTTGTTTATAAAGCGACACGGCATATTTTTGCATAAAAATTAGGCAAGCAGACGTTAAATAATATTAATTTAATGTGTGCAAAAACTTAATGAAAATAATTGATTCTGGATTTTAATAGTTTAAATTACAACTGGATGCCGTGTTTGCCAATGTTTTTAATGTGTATAAAATCTAATGTGTGTAGAAGCAGTTCTAGGTGACAGCCGTTACTGTTTCAAACATACTTGTTTTTCTATAAGATGTTCAGTCACTATTTAAATAGCAGGAAAGTAGGCTACTTTAGTTCCTTTAGAACTTCTTGTTCAAATCTAATTTTACGAGTCACAATGGATTTTAAGTACGAACATTAATAAAAAAAAGAGATGTTTTACGAGAGAATAAAATTAAATTTACTACTCTTGTTCAAGAAAAACAGCCCTGAGGTGACACCCACCTCCTGCCGAACTCGAGGGTGGACTTGGTCTCGGACTCGTTGTAGGACGCGGGCGAGCAGCAGATGATGATGGTCGTCCGGGAGTTCCCGCCCAGCGACTCTTGCAGGATCCGCGTCAGCTTGCTGTCCCGGTACGGGATGTGGCTCTTCTGCAACACATAACATTACTCTCCAAAAGAGGAATCGCATCTGGAATTGGATACGGATACACGGTCATAACAACCACGGATGGCTCTCATGAAACTCTCATACACCATTCAATACCTTGCTGACGGCCACCGTTTTGGTGAATCAGCCTTGGATTAGAGAATCAGACTGGCCACGTTCTAAGGGAATACAGTACCCAAAACATTATTCTAGAAATAATAACATAAACTTGAAATTATAGTGGTTTTATATAATGTTCACTCTAAATAAACATTTTCTAGCAATAAAAACAAATATTTACCAGTAGTTTTTAATTTATTTAAAAAAAGTCAAAATTTTGAACTTTTTTAAAACGCTACTAACTCCTCTTTCAATTTTGAGAATAACTCCACCAAACTTTTATAGATTGTTTTTAGTACTATTTGTTCAAGAACTGTGCAGGGATTTGAAATGTGAGCTACAGTTAAAAAGTAACATGCATTTATACAGAAAATCACAAAAAAAAATTACAAATTATTGAATTCAACATTAAAAAAAAAACTACACATAGACCTTATTCCATGCAAAATTTTGTGCACCATTTATATAAGATCACAGGTTAAAAATTTTAAAATTCTAACTTAATTAGCAAAAAAGCCTTAGGGATTTATTAAAAACAAGAATTGAGAAACGCAAAACAGAGAAAAAAGGTTGAAAGCAGACGAAATACGTATTCAAACTTATAGGAATGACTCCAGAAAATATTTAATAATTTTTTTTCTACAGAAGATATCATTATGAAACTTTCAGTAAATGTTCAGAAAGATATTGTGAATAATAAGAAGTAAAAACAGAAAAATCGATAATTTGAGCAATTTTTGGGTACTGTATCCCCTTAAGTGAACCAAAACATTTTCTATGTTTGTAGTCATCGTCTTAAAAAACATTCATGGCTCATCTTAGAATTTTGTGACATTTTCGTCTATGTGCTTGCTTATATGTGTCTTCATCATCGAACGTATGTTCAAAATAGGAGAGAATCTGACCAGATCAGCTAACGCATTAGAGTATTGTTTGCTATGACCGTGTCATATCCAAGTGTCCGCGAGAGTGAGAGGAGGGGCATACGCACGTTCCCGTCCGCGAGCGCAGAGATGACGTTCCCTAGGGCCGAGAGCGACTTGTTGATGTTCTTGGCCTCGTCCAGCACCATGCCCTCGGCGCCTGTCTTGCTCACCTGAAACACACACCAACACGGCAATCACCAAAGAGAAGTGAAGAAAATCAATTCAAATGTCATGTTTGGTTTTGATTTAACTTATTGACAACATCTTATGCACACGTAGATACCTTTGCATTCAGAAAAAAAAAGTTGTTCTGAATAAGTCAACATGATTGAAATCTTCAGAATGTTACATCTGCGCTTCTTATCTGTTTATTTTTGGAACTAATAAAACCTAGCCTTCTACATAATAGATTCTACTTATAATGGACAAAAAAAAAGTACAGTAACTATAGAGTTAGTAAAACAGTGCACTATCGCACATAAAGGCGAGACATAATGAAGAACCAAGAGGGGAATTTGTGCCAATACATCATCCATGTTGAAGTCAGCGACTCGAGGAGTTGCTTACAATAAAATAGTACTAAAATTGCGCTTTTTTTTATAAATGTTTATATCAATTTATTTGGCTAATAGCTCTTTGAAATTTATTTCGGCCGCTGATTGTGCTCTAGCAATTTCTGAATTTGGACCTTTTTTTTTAAAGTAGTTTCATTTCTCTTCAGATAAATAATTTTTATGTAAAATGCGATTTTCTCAATGAATACTTATAGATGGTTCACAATTAAGTATGACTAGCTCAAAATAATGAAACAAACAATTAAACTAATGTAACATAAAAAATTTTACTAAGTCTTTTTAAATTATTAATTAATATTTAATCAATAACCTAGTATCAAGACGAAATACAAATATTAATATACTCAATAAATTATCTTTTCAAAAACATATTAAAAAAACTATGATAGTTGAATGACGGGTCATTTATAAGTGTTTATTAAAAAAATTTAGTTCGACTCTAAAAAACCTTTTGCAGCATAAAGATAGAATTTTTCAAAAAATTATCCTAGTTTAGGAATCACAAAGTACTATTAACATCTAAAAAAATTCAGAAAGTTACTAGCCATAGAAAGGTATAAAAACTTCTGCAAAAGCACAAGTTTGCACTATTTGCAAAAAGCACTATTTTCTTCTCCCCGAACTGACCTCAACATGGCGGGAGAAAGGAAACAGATTTTTTGACCCCTGTGTCTCCTCTAGAACGCACAGCTTTACTATCTCTATGAGTGTAACCAATAATAAATTTAATATTATTTATTTATAATAAAGGTGCCTATATTTTAATGGTATGCTTTTAAGTTACGACAATGAAAGAAGCGATGGATTTTATTGAAACTTCCAAATATAACCTACCTTAATGTGAAATTCTGCTCAAAATAAACTAAAGGTTTTTTCGGTCCCATTAAAAATGGAAAAGCTAAAAAAATTATGTAGTATGAAATTTCTTTTAAAGTGAACTAAAAACTTTTTATTCACTATAACTAGGTTGGAATTTGTATTCATTTATTTTTATTAAGTCTAGCTGGAACAACACTCCGAAACATATGAGGTGCATATAGAGTGGCTAGGATTTCCCGTCTAGACCGAGAGAGTTCACCAACGTGGAGGAAGCAGCTGCAATCACATTGGCCATCCAGTGTTCTCCCCCCCCCCCCCAACATCCACCAAGCTCAAACTTTTACAAATGACTTTTTCGTTTCCTACAGCGTGTCGAGTGAAAATCTGAGTACTTTGAGATAATGTGCTTAATCGGCAAAATTCTATGCATCTTGAACTTTTTTATTGTATATTTTTTATTAAGAATTGTCTGAGCTACATTTTGCACTGAATATTTTTTGTATTTAGCAAGTTTTAAGCTATGTAATTTAAGGTTCGTGAGAAATGTTCCATCTTGCTTTGTCAATTTCATTGAGTTTTTACTAATAATAAACATAAATAACTTATCATTGATTAAGGACTCTAAAAATTCGTGTCAAGTAAATATTATTAATTTAAATGGAAAAAGGAACAGTAGCACTGCAGAAGATATTAGACTGCATGGGCGATAGTTAGTGTCAAATGTTGGTGTTCGACTGAAAAATCTAAAGATTTAATATCACTCAGTTATGATGGATGAAATTACGATTTTTATCTGACTTTGTATTTCAAAAGATATTTACAAAAGATTTTTGTCCGACTAGGCCAAATATTAGCTTCAGTTTCGCTAACGATTACTGCTGGGTCGGGAACATGGGCGGCACTCTTATCTACTTGTTTTACCTTCTCGCTGCCCGCCAGGTCCACGAGGTAGAGCTTCCCACTCAGCTTCTTCTGGTTCTCGAGGTTCTCCTGCTTCACGTTGATGAGGAACACGCTGTGGCTCCGGGAGCTGTGCTCATTCATGTCTGAAACAACACAAAATGAGTCCTAGAGACACTTTGCAATTCCCACATATTTCCATCATTAAAAATAGGCAGGGCATGTTTTTGTTTATTTGTAACACATTGCAACACACATGCATTCATTATGTCTTTATAGTTATTAAGAAAAACCATTTGGACTTCCCATTTAAGAATCTACAAAAAGATGAACACTTTTAACAGGGCTGCCAGTGCCAGAAAGCTTTGAAAATAGTTGCTTTAGTAGCCTCAGATGTTAAAAAATAGTAGCCAAAATAAAATAGTCATTTTGGCAATTTGCGAATGAAAATAGTTGCCATAGTCGCCTAGATGCTAAAATAGTCGCTTTAATAGCCTTTTAAGTCGCCACTGGCAGCCCTGTTTTAAGGAGTGTATTAAACTAAAAAATACCTAAGTTTTTGTAAAAGCAAAAAAATGTATCGATATTATTTCATGAGGTATAAGCGTTTTAAAAAGAAAAACTAAAAATTGGTTCTTCCTAGTTTACATTTATAAATGTTTTCTTCGAGCAGATTTTAAATACAAAAAGTTGTTTTAACAATGAGTAATGAGTATTGATAGAAAAATGCTCAGTTTCGGCACATGTATTGCAGTAAGGATGTATTACATGATATTGCATGACATGCATGATATTGGATGTATTGCATGATAAGCAGTCTCATTTAAATAACCGGCAGTTTTAGAAAGTTGATTTTCAATATTTAAATTTTCTTCTCCGAGGTAGAATTAAACAAATCAAGCAACATTTTTAATTCTCCTACAGAAGCAGATATTTTGTTAGTTATCTCTTGCTAGCTACAGTAACAAGAAATGAGAGATAATTTGTGAATTTGTATGCAAGTATAGTAATTATTTTTTATAAAAGAATAAAAGTTGATTTGGTAATCCAAACTTAATAATTTATGTATTTGTATAAGTATTTCCTGTAGTTAAAACAACACACAAAAAATACAATTACATAATTGTTGAGGTATAATCAGTAATGCATAGGTGAACATGAAATAGTCTAAAAAAATGCAAATTATATGATGATCACAAAGGTATAAGGAAATTATAAGAATTTTTTTTAAAACTTTGATTGTATAAGTAAGAATATTACTAAGCTTAAACAAACTTCAAAAAATTAATTAACCCTACACTTGTGTATAATTTTAGGCATCTTAGATTGAGAAAAACAGTGACATTGGCAAGTTATAAAAATCACATAAAATGTCAAGGTTTTTCATCGATTTTATCTTCTCACACAACAGATGAAAAATAGGAGACAAACCTCAATGAAAAAGAGGGGATGCAAAAAAACCCTAAAAATAAGGGGTGAAACAAGTCTGATCTACAACATGGATCGCCTGGAAGTACTATTTTCTTCATCATTCTGATTATACTAAATGGTTTCACATGGTAAGTAATGAATGATTTCTTTAATATTAGGTTTCTAAAGGACACTTTGCTTTCCCCCGCCCTCTTTTTTAGTGGTGACTGGTTGGGCTATTTTTACTGTAAATTATTGTTTGCTAGAATTTTAAGAAACCATTAGAAAATAGCTTCTCTACAATATCACTAATAAAAGGACATTATGAACAAACCATGCACAGAGTAAAGTTAAAAAAGAAAAAACATTTTCATATACATCAATAATTCATGTAAGCGTCACTTTCACAAATGTAATTTTTTAAAAGGGGCGATACATGTAACCGCATGAATGTTGACCGTTTCTCAGAGGTTATTTAAACTCATTATGTTTATTCATTATATATTAAAATACCAGTCAGATTTGTTTGCATTGATTTTTCAAAATGGCCGCCGTAGTAACTAATCTCCCCTCACAGCAAAAGGTACCAATCGGCGTGTAGCTTAGCTTCTCCCACAGTGATCGGAAGTCAACATTTTTGATTTGAACATGATTATAAAACATATATCTTCTAGTTAAACCAATTAAAAATTTAAAAGTCGAAAAATCGTAAATTTGCACGCCTCAGAATAAAAGAACTTTGATTTTTACCGTTTTTTTCCAATGGTTTTTGGGTAAAAAACAGTAACTTTTAAAACAATTTTTGGCATTTTAGAGGTTCAACTAGAAACTAATAATATAGAAGACATGTACCAAATTTCATACCAATCTGTTGGGAACTGTTTGAGTTATCTTGCACGCCAATTTAAACAAAGTAGTTTTGAGATAAACGTGTTGAAAGTTTTGACAGAGCGCTTAAGTGCCGTGAGGTGGAGCACTCAAATGAATTTTTAATCCATAAATAATGTGAATTTCATTCTAAAAATTTACAGGTATATTTTACAGACGTTATTTTAACTATTTATGAAAGAAAAAATCGATATTTTACATGTATCCCCCCCCCCCCCCCCTTAAGAACCAAAGTTATTTTCAGAAGTCAGTGAAACGGATGAGTTGACCCACTGGTGACCGCAATGTGCCGGTTGGACTTCCCCTCGTCGATGACTTCCATCACTTCTTCTGGGCTGGTCACGAATCGCTCGGTCGCACCCTGCAACACAAACAACCTCACATGAAACATCTTCAATACAAGCCCCTGGACAGAGACATTTTCAAACAGTGGAAGAGACTCATTCACCCACTCCTGAAAGACTCCAAAACAAGTCCCCCCCCCCCCCCCCCAGCTTATCTACATCTTTATTACATTGAAAATCTTTTTTCAACCTTTGATGAACAGACCGATATCTGTTATTTGTACAAAAAAAAATGCAGCACAAGAGTCAAGCAAAACTTTTTCAGCAGTAAAACTATTGTGGTGTCTTGCATTCCATTTTTTTTTTTAAGAACTAGAATATTACTACAAAAAATGGATAATGCTTGTTTTGGCATTCATAGCACAAAAAAAAAATGTATTTTTAGGTCTGTCTTAATAATAATAAATATAAATATTTTATATAAATATAATTATTATTATAAATAAAACTTTTTAAATTGTTGCAAAACACAATTTTCAATATATTTTTTTAAAAAAAATATGTTCATATGTAAAAATGAGGCGTAAGTTCACAGGAAGGTATGGAAGAAGCCGGTATATACGAAAACATAAATAATAATTTCTTTTAAAGCAACTTCATCTGACTTTTATAAACCCACAACACTTCCTTTAAGTCTTCAAACTATTAACGATGTTAACACGTTGTAATATACACATAAAATCAAAAATAAAAGTGTGCTTTTTTATGGGAAAAAAGGATTTAGGTAAATGTGCCGCGTCCAAATTTCACTATGAACTAGGATTTTTTCTAATTATTATGCAATTAAAAACAGTAAAGGCATCCAGCTTTAATCAACCTCTGCAATGGCTCAGAATACAAGTGAACCCATAAAATGCTTCTTTGTGCATTTAAAGTTGAAGCAATTAATTTTTTTTAAATTGCTGTTGCCTAGCGCATATTATCTGGGAATTTTTTCATTATTGCACTGAAATTTTACATAGATAGTACATGCCGCAGCTAACTTCGAAAATGATGAAAAATGGACTTGGTTTGCTTGTATTCTGAACCCTCCATACAACAAACAAATAAACTTCATTAAACAAATTTAATGCGGTCACTTTTGAGTAGCTTGATTTTGAATGGTGCGGGTTTTAAAAGAATAAATAATATTTAAATAAAAATAGTTCTTTTATTTGAATTTTAATGAAAAATAACAATATATATAAATAAAGCATATTTTTTTCAGAATCAAATTTATATTTACGTTTCTGCCATGCTTCACTTGATTTGCATATGAAAAGCTGCAAGGCTGAGTGGTACAACAAGAGCGCATTTAAGGGTCCACACATTTTTGCAAGTGACCTTATTTTTTAATAAACAAATAATGAACCATCCAACATTTTGACATATATTTTGATGTCAAATGTTTCGTAAGTTCAATACTGGGCACAGATTTGATTTTTATTTTTTTTCAAATATAAATTACATAATAAATTTATATTATGCTTCAGTTTTAAGTATTATACACTGAAATAATAAATTGGAAAACACAGTAAACACTACATCAATTAGTTAAGTGTACAAAAACTCGAGGTAGGTAGGTTTGAATTATCGTCGCACTACAGCTACACAAGGGCTATTGGCGACGGGCGTTGTAATTTAGAACCACAGTCAAGTGACGAGCCGACTCCCGACCCAACGCAACAGTTAGGGCGCTTTTTCATTGAACGACACGACACCGATAAATCGTACACTATCGCTTGGGACGGCATACGATATTATCGTATCGTCTAGGTAGTCGCTTTTTCACTGCACCGATATCGTTCACTGAAACGGGCCGATTTTCCGCTCATTTTCGTGTTCGTCTTTCTCCGTGAGCAGACGCATTTAAAAAATGGCTCGTCACAATAAACTACATTATCATCAATTGCGCCTCTTATATTTACTTTATTTAAGAAGGAAAAGACGAGGTATTACAAAACGCTTCTGGGTTCACGATATTTTAAAAGCAAGGCATTCTGAAGGGGATTTTCACATACTATTTGAAAGGCTACATAAAGATCCTGCAAAATTCTTCAATTATTTTAGAATGAGCGTGGAAACTTTCGATTGACGAAACTTTCGATTGAACTTTCTAACATGACGTTAAAAAATAAATTTTTAATTACAAGCTGAAATCAGTTTAAAAAAAAATACAACCTTATTAAAACAGTTGCTAGTTAATTAAAAAAAATTTAAGAATTTTATATAAAAAAACATGCAATTTTTTTAAACTATTTAAAAACTAATTTTGTTAACTAGGTCATAGATTTCAGCACCATTTTATTTACTTTCCGTCATGTCTACCCTCAACTAATTCGCAAAGAGACACAATATCAAATTTAAGAGCCATTTTTACGAAGTTTTCAAAGAACGAAGTTTTCAAACAACAACAAACAGAAAATGTCGCCACGATTAAGAAGGATTCGTGCGTACCCACGATATAACGTGGCGATAACCGATATCGCCCGATTAGGAACGGCATAATCGTTATCGTATCGGTTAGTGAAAAGCGTCCCGGCTTCGCGTGTGTGTTTTGCGTTCCACGATATCGTGTTACTGAAATCGTATACGATTTGTCGGTGTCGTGTCGGTCAATGAAAAAGCGCCCTTAAGGGCGACATCGTATGCAGCGCTGGGACTTTGGAGCGTATTTAACGTGCACTCCCTCTACACGGGGTATTATTCGTCGGACATTTTTGGCTGCACAGGCCGTTTATAAGTCGGCAGTTATTTTGCCGATGCCCGGACCTGAATCATTACCTTGATCATTAGGGTTAGTAATGTAAGAAAATGTGGGTGTCACGCAAGAGAATTATATAGAGAGGTTTTTTTTTATTTTTTTACCGAGTATAAAAACTACAGAGAAATTACAAGTTCACGTAAGTAGAGAGGAAAAGCAGTTTCCATAACTTAACTTGGTCATTAGACATCGCCATCCTATTCATACAAGAAATGCATTCATTTGGTGGTATAGAGCATAGCTCGGATTTAAAGATCATTTAAAACAATAAAATTCTAAGACAAATGACTATGGTTCCCACCAGAATAAGAAATATAGTGGCCCATCTATATAACTTGGCTCACAGATAAAAAAAAAACTTCATAGAAGCAAATAGTCCTACTAGTAAAAATTTGAACATATTTTATGTGTGTATATTTATTCGATTCGCTTATAATGTCTTCTCAATGTTTATAATGGAAAGACAAAATTTAACAACGTATTTTTCAACATTTACAAACACAAATGCCTATTTTCCTGATCTACAAATGAGCTACCCGTATCTTTCATTTTTACATTTAAGAGCAGTTTTTTCGGAGGGCAAAACAGAAATGTCCTCAGCTTCTGTATCGACCATCTAATTAGACAATCTATGCCTCAATTTAAAAATTTCATTCTTCATACTGAAAAAACGCTTGCATGAAACACTGTTGACAGGAATTGTTTCATGAAACAGCAGCAGTGAGTACATAATATATGGCACATTAAAGAGCAAATAATTTGGAAAATTAAAGCAGAGAGACATGCATCAAGTAGAAATGCAATTGCATCTGTTTTCCAATTAACTACATTAGACAAAGTAAAAAAAAAACTATTTGCAATTTACAAAAGTGGAAATGTCCATGTGAATCAATGCAACAATTTGATCAAATCAAACTTAAAAATCTTTTGGGCTCCATTCCAGCCAAAACCGGGATTCTGAAAGTGCTCACCTTGACGTAGGGGACTCTGTTCTTGTCTTCATGCACCGACAGGTTTGTCTTCGAAACTGGCAGGAGGAAAAAATGCATATTTAAAATATTTATTCGACAGCAAGAGTTTATTTCAAAACATGAACTAATGACTGTGTGCTAAATTAAACAAAAGCTAAATAGAGAAATACCTAACTTTTTAAAACAGTTATCACTGCATTCGATATGTTTGTGAAATCTTGTTAATTGAATGTTGTTGGTGAATTTTATCATTATTATTTCAAAATTTAGTTCAATTAATAATTTTAAACAAGCATTAGTTCATTAAGTAGTTTAACAGACGTAAATAGCAGGCCATGAAGTCTAACATGACAGATTATCATCTTTCAAACTTCAAAATAACAAAATTCAAGGAGGTTTGATTGACTGAGTGATATCAATACTGAACTATAAAAAAGACCCTACTGTGCGCCTTGAACTATAATACGAGGTTCGGTTGACTAATCTGCCCTGAACTATGAAAACAACCGACACTAACTACAATTTTACCAAAATAGGCAAATAAGTCACATCAAGTTTTCAGGTATTTTTATTTTAAATTGAAAAAATAAAAATCGATATTCAGATTCCAGATAGCTCTCTCTCTATAAAAATAATCAAACTAAATGTAAAAAGATTGTAATTCCCTATTTCGTGTACAAAAAAAAAAGATACCCAACTTCCCCATAGACGGGCGTCTTTTAGAAAATTTAAATATTTTCTAATGTAATTCCTCAAATTTTAAATTAATCCTCTGTAAAATTCTCTTTTTACATGACACATTAATAGCAAATTTGGATAATATTTAGTTTTTTTAAAAAAGTTTTTACACCAAGTTATCATCCAATAATAACCCACAAGAGAAAACATTTTGTGCAGACATAAATAAGTTCTTGTTTAAATGAAAAAGATTTTATTTAGATGTTACAATTAGTTATTTTTTTTAAATTTATCTAAATTTTTTTAAATAAAAATTACATGAGTTCAATATTTATTTTATATGAAATAAGGAAAAATCTAACTTTGTGGGGTCCAGCGATTATTTAAGCTTCGTGTCATCCGAAAATCATTCGATTTTCAAATGTGCTTCTTGTGATTCCTTTTGGTGAGCGTACTATTTTTTGGGGACTGTGTGTCCATGCGCGCAATGTACACATGCGTGATACGGTTCGCCACCGGGTGAAGCACACGTCACTCTATCTACTGCTAAGCAAAGGGAACGGACATCATAAAATATGACGGGAGTAATGCTGTGCGTGCTTTTTCTATGTTAATTTACTGTGTGAATAAATGAGAACTGGACGATCCACTGATTTACTAACAAATGGTAGCGATATGCATGGATGCAAAGTATTTATTAGTTTTTCGAAATGTGATTTGTAAACGAAACCAAAAGCGTTGTAACGTAAAGCACGTGTTTAACTCCTGAACTCTAAAAATGCTGTGTGAACTATTTTAGAGGACTGTGTGATGAACTTAAATACTATGTGTGATGACCTAACACTCTGGTATAATGGAGAAACTCAACGTTCCTGAATTGAATGGACAAAATTACTTCATATGGGCGGTAAAAATACAGGCCGCACTAACATTGAAAAGGCTGGATAAAGTGGTCTTGGAGGAAAAACCCAATGATTTAAAGGAAGATGAATCTACTAACTGGGAACAGCGTAACACAGACGCAGTAGCTTACATCAAATTATCGTCGTCGGACCAGCAAGCTCCCCAGCACGCAACAGAAGTAAATGCGAAAACTTTGTGGGGAAAAATAAAGTCTAATTTACCGGTCAACAAGAAGACAGAAAAATTGACGTAGCCAAACGAATTAAAGAACATAGAAATTCATCATAATGAAAGTTCTAATGCCAGAGCACGGGGACTAGCGTCGAAATGTCAAGCACTGGGCCTGGAAGTTTCAGAACGGGAACTCTTCTACCACACTGTTCGAGGACAACGTGGCCGATTTGCAAGAGTCCGACACATCTTGAAAACTCAACGGGACAAGTCTATGGATGAGGTGCTCGAGATACGTGAAGAGGAGCTGACCAGTACCCGAAGTCGGCATACCGAAGGATCGAGCTCGGAAGTGTTCTACTCTAGAAAGAATAATAAACATGGAAATAGCGGTCGAGTGTGTTATAACTGCAGAAAAGTTGGTCACGTGGCAAAAGATTGTTTCTACAAGAACAAATATCAAAACTCTAACAACAACTGCGGTGGCGGAGCTAGAACCAGAAAAACGAACCAGCATATCTACAGCACTGACGATACTACCGAATATGGCAGTACCAGACGAGAGACCGCACTACAAATTACGAAACAGTCTATGACAACATTTGGATTTTAGACAGTGGTGCAACGAATCATTTAGCCAAGGATATATTTTGGTTTGGAGAAGAAATCCAATCAGAAACTAGTCAATTAAACTTGGCTGGTAAGGACACCCATATAAGCACTGTGGGCAAAGGTACGGTTCGAGTAAAAACTGTGAGTAAAAATATCCTATTAATTTAACCGTATCCGAGGTTAACTATGTACCAAACTTAAGAAACAATTTATTTTCGGTACCTTGTTTAAAATGAAGAAAGGATGCAGAATTGAATCCAATAGAAATAGCATTTTAATATTTAATAAAGATAATAAATTCTTGTTTAAAGCCATTCTAAATGAAAATAGACTAGAGGTATATTTAAATTCATTGGATAATTTGGAATGTTATTTGTCTAATGAAACATATAATAATTATAAAATGTGGCATTGTGTCATTTAAATCCGAAATACATGTTTAAAATGAAAGAATACATTGACATTGATGTTAATACAAATGCTGTAAAAAACTTTCATTGTGATGCATGTGATAAAGTTACAAGAAAGTGTCATCCAACTATTAATCACGAACTAAGTTCGGATATTTTGGAATTACTATATGTTGACCTTTGTGGCGCAAACAGAATCATTAGGAAAAAGTAGACATTTTTTCATAATTGTGGATGATTACAGTGGAATGTACTTTACTTATTTCATAAAAAATAAATATGAAGTGTATGATGTGTTTACTGAATTTAAAGCTAGATATGAAAATCAAACTGGGAAAAGAATTAAAAGGGTAAGAAGTGATAATGGGGGTGAATTTGTAAATGAGATTAGATAGCAAAACTCGAATAGCAAAACTCGTAGTAGCCAAAACTCGTAGTATTTTAACAATAAAAATTTTACTGAATCTTATTCACCTGTGGTAAATATAGAGAGTTTAAGGTTATTACTTGCAATCTCAGCTAAATTAAATATAAGTGTAAAATTTCATGATGTTAAGACAGCATATCTTTATAGTGATATAAAAGACACTGTTTATGTAACCAGGTTGTGAGGAAATATTTGGTAAAGATAAAGTTTGTTTCTTGAAAAAGAGTTTATATGGTTTATCAATAAGTGGTAAAAATTGGTATTTAAAATTAAAGAGCGAATTACAGCTCATTGGATTAAAACAATCAGCTTAAGATAATTGTGTATTTATAATGATATTTTAATTCTATGTTCATTTGTTGATGATTTAGGAATATTTTATACTTCTGAAAAAATGTATGAAAGTGTTATATCAAAAACTAAGAGTGTATTTGAATTGCATGAAAATAAGTTCTAAATTTTTGGGTCTAGAAATTGAAAAACCTGAAAATGGTATTAGTATTTCACAATCTAAGTATGTTGAATCATTGTTACACTGCGATGCAAAAGTTTAGACAATGACTTCATTTAGCTGTAAAATTTAGAATTGTGACAGTAGAGCTACAAAAAACCTCCCAAACATATTAAAAAAGTATTTTGAAATGCTATAATTGAAACATAATTGTTTGATTTTCTATAAAAATTTTTTTTTCATAAAATAAAAATTTGTATGATGCAAAAGTTTAGACACAAGTACGAGATTATGCTAATTTAAAGTAGATAATGGCCTAATTTCGCATTTTTATTGATAATTGTATTTTTTTATAAGATAAAAAAAACAAACACAAAGTCCGGTGAACTAAACAGAATATTGCTTCAATTTTACACCAAAAAGGCAATATAGCAACTTTAAATCTTTATTCAATTAATATTTGCTTCAATTGTACAATTTAACATCTCTAAATACGAACCGAATGCCTACCAGTTCATCACCTTAAAGTTTTGCCACAAATTCATAGATTTAGAGACATGCATTGGCCGATTTTTTTGATGAAAAGCACAGTCTTTCCCATATAAAATTACAAAATAGCGACATATTATTCTTTTTTGCACTTTAGTTACAATGCAGAGATAGTCACCTCTTCAGAAACGCCAAAAAAAAAAGTCCATTTCAACGTAAATTTACTCCACCCCATTACGAAAGTTCCTTCTTTATAAACCGGTTTCTTTGAACCGGTTACAATTTAACCGGTCTCTTTAGTGCTATTTAAACACGGTCGGTTTAACTGAATATTGAAGAATAAGCTTTTGAAAATACCGGTTTTTCCCTCAAAAACTAGGAGGAACGTTTATAATGGTGTGGAGGAAAATACGTTGATGAGACAACTTTTTTGTCGTTTTTGAAGAGGTGACTATCTGAACATTGTACTAAAATGCAAAAAAGAATAATATGTGGCTATTTTGTGATTTTATATGGGAAAGACTGCACTTTTCATCTAGAAAATCGGTCAATACATGTTTAAGGTGATGGACTGGTAGGCATTCGGTTCGTATTTAGAGATGTTAAATTGTACATTTGAAGCAAATATGAATTGAATAAAGATTTAAAGTGGCTATATTGTGTTTTTGGTGTAAAATTGAACCAATATTCTGTTTAGTTCACCGAATATCGTTTTTTTAAATTTATCATATAAAAAAATACAATTCATCAATAAAAATGCGAAATTAGGCCATTATTTACTTTAAATTAGCATAATCTCGTATTTGTGTCTAAACTTTTGCGTCATACAAATTTTTATTTTATGGAAAAAAAAAATGTTATATCAAATCAAACAATTATTTTTCAATTATAGCATTTCAAAATAATTTTTTTAATATGTTTAGGAGGTTTTTGTAACTCTACTGTCACAATTCTAAATTTTACAGCTAAATGAAGTCATTGTCTAAACTTTTGCATCGCAGTGTAATTAAGCATAAATGGAAAATTGTAAAACTGTGAAAACACCCATTGTAAGAGGTGAAGATAAAAGTTTTCCACTAAGTGATGATTTAATTGATCAAACTGTTTATCAAGAGTTAAATAGTGAACTTTTGTATTTGGCAAACAGGACACGTCCTGATATATCATTTGTAACAACCTATTTGTCACAATTCAATCAAAGACCAGAAAAGAGACACCTGAATCTAGCAAAAATGGTCTTAAGACATTTGCAAGGGACTAAAGACAAAAAATTGTTTTATAGCAATGAAATGGGATTTATTACTGGTACTTCGGATGCATCGTGGGGAAATGCAGAAAATGCCAAGTCATTTAGTCGAAGTATTATTTTATTAGGCGATTCATTAATTTCATGGAAATGTCAAAAACAAAAGAGTGTAAGTCTATCCACTTGTGAAGCTGAATTGTTCTCTATTTCAGAACTGTGTAAGAATATTATTTGGACTGTAAATTTATTAACTGGAATGACATGTAAACAATTTATAAATGATAGAGTAATCTTACTTTCTGACAGCCAAGCAGAAATACAGTATCTTAAAGGTACTAGATCTTCTATTAAGTCCAGACATATGAATTTGCGATTTCATTTTGTGAAATATTTGTTAATGAACAATGTTATTGAACTGAAATACCAACAAACTGATTTGTTACTGGCAGATTTTCTTACAAAGGCAGTAAATGAAGATAAGTTATTGTATTCTTTAAACAATATCTCTTTGATTTAAATGATTATTGTATTCAGTAATTATTTGTTAGTGATTATTAACTAATGCTAAAATAATTTTTAATTTATAATTAATAATCTAAATAATTATTAATTAATAATCTAAAATAATTATTAATTAATAATTTTTATTTAATTAATTCCTAGATTAATATTATAATGTCTATGTATGTTGTAATGTAGTGCATGTAAAATTGTTTTAATTATTTCTCATGTTAGAAAAATATTGCTCGCAGGAGGGGTGTGCGATTCCTTCTGGCGAGCGTACTATTTTTCTGGGACTGTGTGTCCATGCGCGCGTGTACACATGCAAACACACATTTCGGTGCCGGGGGAAGCACAGGTCACTCTAGCAAAGGGGACGGACGTCATAAAATATGACGGGAGTAATGCTGTGTTTATTGCTTGCATCGAAAAAAGCCAAATTAATTTTGATTTTTGGGTATCTTGTCCTGGATACAATAATAAAGAGTGCTTTAATCAAAACTTTACTGCTCCAAAACATGTGTTATCTACAGCAAACAGCAAGTTTTAAAAAATAAATTGCGCCCAGCTGGTCTTTTTGAAACCTTATCCAATATATAAATGCAGGGATTGGAGTAACGCTGTCACTTGTAACATTAACTTTTTTTAGGCAAGGCTGTTTTCAGAAAGTAACTAACTTAGTTACGTTTAGCGGTAACTAAGTAACGAAAAATTTCGTTACTTTTCTGTTACTTTCTGAAGGATGAAAATTTTGAAATTAAATTCCTAAGGAGGAAACATTTCCCAATTCCTAAATGCAAGCTTTTCCTGGGACGGAAAGAAGCAAAATAGAATCATCCACTTTGGCCGCTAAAGGCGCATCTGTCAGCCAGAATTGTTCAAGTGTGTATGTTTCTCCTTGTCCTTTCTAAGTATCACATTATAAGCCCAGTAATTGCAGGCGTCAACTGAACATGTCTGAGAGGAAGTGTTTTCAAATACATCACGCTGCAGGTTGTACCCCTCAGTGCAAACCTCTTTGTTGCCTGAATGGGTCCTACAACATTGACCAACAACAAAGTCCTTACCCTTGAAAGGGGAAGGAGTGCACGTTCATCTTTAAGCTACTCTACACCGCTATTTCTGTCAATACCCGCCGGAGAGTTTGCTGATGGACCCCTCGTCAGCTGATTATTAGGTTAATAAATAAAAAAAATATTTATTAATTCTAATGGGAATGTTTCAGATGATGTAATGCTCTGTTTTCATTTACCCCGCGACCTGCGATTTCAATGGTTGTTTCGGTTTCACTCTCAAAATAACCGCCATAGATGAAAAGAAACTTTTCTTTCTATTCAAGTGATAAAATATTACAAATGATTTGAACAACCAACAATACAGCAAGAATATGGCAGTTCAAAAATTGTAAACGTATTCTTAGAAAACCCATTTTCGAATACCAAAGCAAAAGTAATTCTAGACAAAAATTGAAAATGCTGTTGGAGCTGTTGTCATTCACGACAAGAAACAACCCCACTGCAGTGTTTTGTTAATTGTGGTCTTTGAAAAACGGTCAGATGGTTCAATTTTTTGCATAACTTAAAATTTCTAAAAGTAACTGTAATCCATTACTTATTTTCATATTTAGTAACTAACAGAATTACATTTTTAAAACTATAACTGAGTTACTTTTTAAAAGTATCTTTCCAATCCTTGCGTAAATGTATAGGAATATTTAAAGTGCATTTATATAATGTACATATCTTAACATTAATTCTCATGAGTCCGTGATATGTTAAATAAATTTTATTTTTAAATTCTTAATTATTCTTAAATCTTAGTTATATCATTCAGTGCATAATAAGATTTGAAAAGGGTTGGTTACCATCGAGAAGATCTCGAATCTTGTCCAAATAGATTTCGAAATAGGATACCTGCAAGAACAAAGCTAGTGTAAGATTCAAAAATGATTTATTAGGTTGATCAACTATTAAATTTTTTTTAATGTATTGAGATCAAAATTTGTCAAATAAAGTTATAAGCAAGATAATAAAGTTGAACCCTGTTATAATGAACCTGGGATATAATGGACACTCGCTTGTAGTGAACCTTTTTAGTGGTCTCTTCCTATTTAACTAATGTTATTTTATATGGATATATTGAAATGCTTAGAAAATGAGAGTTTGCTTTAGTAAAACCAATTTTCCCTTCCTTTTTTTCAGATCTACATATTTTAAGTTTTATAAGGGGCAAGTGAGACGACAATCTTTAACAGTGTGTCAAACCTGTTCTTCCAATGTTGTTGCCCTGAAACTATACCTGTTTCATTGTAAACAAGTAACATACCTATTCCATCCTTCTGGGTTCCACGCCTTTCTTTTCAACCCCTCTCCCCACACACACATTTCCAGAATTTCTAGAAGGCGTCAAACTGCTATTGTAACCTACCCCCTCAGGAGTTCGCCATTCAGCTTCCCCCAACTGAACCCATTCTTTAAAACTACCCCTTGAAAACTGGAACTGCACCCCTCATTTAACCTGTACTCCTCTGTCATTTCTCTATGAAAGATTTTAGAGACATTTTGAATCAGAGAAAACTGTTTTGAAGAAAAAAAATGACTATTATAATGAGAAAAGCCTGCAACATTGAAGATAAACAGTCAACCGTAGTTACGTAAAGATATATTCTTTATCCAAGTACACAGTTTCTAACATTTAGAAAAATCTGCTTTCTGCTATTATTAATTTTGGATATAATTTCAAAAATTAATTAACAATTTTAAACATATAATTTTTTAATAATTTATCAACTCTATTGCTTCAATTAATTCAAGATATGCAAACTATTACCACATTTTTTTTTAGCATATTAAGAATTTAGTAGGGGGAACTAGGGACATTTGACCCCTAAGGATACATGACCCAATGCCTTTTTCTCAGCAATGGAAAAGGTTTGTGAGTTGAAAGTGGCATCACTTTTTCCTTTCAGCCAGTTGATCACATGGTGAAAAAAACGAGCTGAATCATTGCGTATTTGTTAAGTTATGCGAAGAAATACGTTTTCATGCACTGAAAGTAAATTTTTGAGGCCGTAAGGTTTTTCAGTCTACATTTTTTGGTTTAAAAGAAAGATTTTTTTCAATTAGTTATTTGTTTAGTTCATGCTATTAGCTACAGTTACATGCATAATAGTGCTAATGTAATTATTCGCAAATGACTGTTTTGGGATTAAACAAAAAAAGTGCAACTAGGGATAAGTGACCCAAACCAATTAGGGATATGTGACCCAAGTAAACAACACAAAAGTAAACAGAAGTAGACCAAGTAAATTTTTTTAAAAATCACGGGAGTCCCAAAAGTAATTGACTGGGTCCTTAACGAAGTATAAGGTTTGTTTGGAAGGTACAAGGACATATTTTTTTAACGAGCTTCAAATTCAATATGCAGAAAAAATCGATGGAAATTGTTTTAAATGTCCTAAAATGGATAATACATCCCAAAATGATATTGATAAAGTAGTAGCGATTCTTCAACCACATGTGTTTTCTCTGCAAAATAAAAGAAGCCCCAGTTTTGTATTTCGAACAGAATTTACTTTTAAATTTGATTATTTCGTTAATATAAGCATAATTAATGAGATAAAAATAAAAAGTAATAATTTTGTCTGAAAATACTATAAAATCTGTATAAACTTTATAATATGATATTAGTTTTGTTATTTGGTAAAAGTTTTTTGATTATTTTAAGTTATACTACCACATTTTGGGGTTGGGTCACGTATCCCTAATAGGTGGGTCATGTATCCCTATGCATTGGGATACATGACCCAAAACTAAAGTTTTAAATAATTTATATTTTACTACTATTGCAGTTAATACTACAGAAAAATACTAATATATATAGTGTACTACTTTATGAAGTATAAATTATCTGCATTTACACATTCATAAATAGTGTTTTTTAAAAGTTACAAGCAAAAAACTCCCTGGTTCCCCCTATATATAAGCATTACTCGTATAAAATTTTATTCCGGCAAAATTGGCTAATGTGAACCATTGGGTATAATGATCCAAGTGTTGGTTCCATAGAGGGTTCACTATAGCGGGGTTCCATTGATTTTTGGTCTACAGGAAATCAAACTTTCCAAGTGTTAATAGGAAAATTTCACTGCTTTCAAAAATTTGTTTTTAAACAAAGCCTCTGATTTATTAATAAATTTTAATTAACACAAAAAATTGTGCCATTTCCACATGTTAAAAAGGAAATTATAAGTTTCAAAAACTCGTTTATAATCATGCCATCATAGGGTTCTCGAAGGCTCTTTAACCTTTTTTGTAAGAGTAGACACTTAAAAGTGAGAGAAACCAACGTTATGTCACAAGAGTGAAAAAGTTTATAAATGACAGCTAAAAATAAAAAACGGTGAAGCATACAGAGTCGCAAAAAATCTTCCAAGATCAAAGTTCATAGTCTGGCTCTTTTTTGGAAGAAAATGGCTGCTTACCACTGTCATAAAAAGTCACGACATGATTTGACTATGATCATGCATCCAAAATTCCTAGCGAGCCTGATACGCATCTATATTTTGAAAGAAGGCAAGAAGAGCTCACCTTGATGTGGAACTCTATATTCTCGTCCATGGAGTAGATGTGGTTGAAGATGTCGTTCACGATCCTCGGGATGATGCCCTGGTGCACGCTGTCCCCGAGCACACCCTGCACACACACAACACAATCAGACACTAGGAAAGCGGCTAAGACAGGTGTCATGAACATCACTGTAAGAAGCGATGGTTCGTTTACGAGCAGCGGGCTACTCATGTGTGCAACATGGATCCCTACACATTTATTTATATTCTTTGGGTAAACATCCTATTTTAGTGTTGGTGAATTTGTTTTAATTGGAATTTTTAAGTACACATCACACATCCGTAATTTAAATTAGAAGTTTATTTAAAATTTTAATAACTAAAAATTTAATCTACATTGAAATAACATGCAAATTCCATTTTTATTCAATATTTTCACTGTTGCCATTTCGTTAAACATATGAGAAACTTTATTTAAAATAAAAAATTTTGAAAGAATATTTATTTATGTGATGTATAATTCAGTTTGGATTGTTGTAATATCACAATAGAGTTCTTTTGATGTTTCATTATATATGTAGGAAGAAAGATGCATAGAGAATTCTAACTTGGCATAAAAATATGCTAAGTTTCGCTTTTATTTTTAAAGCATCAATTAAACTAATTAGATATTTTTTGAACTGTAAATTAATTTAACAAACGATAAATAACCGAATTCTCGAAAGAAATGTAAATGGGAAATTGCGGCGACACAAAGATATTTATTAAAAAAGATTACATCATTATTTTTCGAACTTCAAACAAATTTAGCAAACGACAAAGTCTAATTATTAAATCTGAGAAAGAATTTAATGAAAGTAGTTCATTTTGGTGTTTAAAAGTTTGAATTACAAATAGCCAAAGGCCCTGTTTAGCGAATTTCTTTCTGAGGTGTATAAATTTCTGGTTGTTTCATGTTGAGCACAAATGTTGTGTGGAAGTGGTTTAAGTGACAGATTCTGAAACAAACCTACTTGTATTAGAATTAAATCACCATTCACAACAATCGCTCAAGAAACTTTAATTCTTTTAGACAATAAATTAAAATAAATTTATTTTTGCGACATCGATCAGTTTGAAATTATGTCAAATATATTTCACTACGAGATTCTTTGTATGTTGATATGAAATGTTTTCATTCTATTTAAAAGCGAGGAATATTACACATTTATTCTTTGAAATATAAATTGATTTTTGCAAACGATAAGTAATAATTATTGAATTTTTTCAAAATAAAATAAATGAAACTAGCCAAATTTAGCATGTAAATGTTTAATATAGAATTAATGCTGTGTTTGGCGCCTTTTTACCTATTAAACACAACTGTTGTGTGGAAGCAGGTTAAGTGACAGATGACTTGACATAGACTTACTTGTTTGTTAATAACTTTTGAATCAAAGAGTTGTTGGCAATTGGAAGAATTAAAATACTTTTTTATTCAATTATACATTGAATATATCTATTATTGAGAAAAAAAAGCTGACACGAGTAAATGTTGTCTAAGACATATAGATTGCATTTGATTCTAAAGTAAAATAGATTAAGATAGTTATCTAATTTATGTGAATGCAATGAAATACTAGTCATAAAAATAAATAAAGACAAAATAAATTAAGCCAATTAAAAAGTTATCCGTTCCCATAAACTTCAATTAAAAAAAAAATTTGATAAATAAACTACAATAAAGCATAATTGCTGTTGCCTATTTTAAAGATATCGATGCATTGAATAATATATTTAGAGTTTCCGTACATATGAAAAGTCATGAATTTTGACATTAGGTAAATTTTGCCATGAAAAGTCATGAATTTGAGCCAAAAACGACCAAAAGTCATGAAAACTCTATATTTGTATAAATTTTGAAACATCTCATGTAAAATTACGTAATATGTCGTCATAAACGCCGAAATCGGTTAAGTTTGTATTTAAGGGATCGGACACCCCCATTCCCCGTCCTACCTCGATCGGGCTGGCTAATGCTAAGTCTATGGGGAAAAAATGATTTTTTTTCCGATGAAAAGCAATGAAATTATAGGAATATTTTGATGCGATTTTTTTTAATTCATAAAACTCCAATTAAATTGCGGTTTCTTAAGGCTACTTTTTAAAAAAAGTTATTTACTTTTTTTTAAATTGAAATATTGTTTTTAGCGAAATATTTAAGTTAGTTAAAAGGTGAAAAACCGAAAAATTTTCTTGCTGGAACAAAATTTCAACATTTTTTTACTAATACAATATCTTTAAAGTTAAATTTAATTTTTTTAAGTAAGGGTTTTTGCGGAACTTTTAAGGTAAGTGTTTGAAAATTGGCTGAAACCACGCCTCCACACAGGCCACGCCTTTCAGGAAACTTTCGGGGGTCAGAGGTCAAAAACTCGTGGTTGGGAAGCGCACTTGGGGGTCTATCTTTGGGGGTTGTTATCTATTAGGGGTTCTTTTTCCAAAGAATCTTTGAAAGAAGATCTGGTGTTCCTTGTTCGTTAGATTGCTGGTTTTTTTTTTGCTTGCTGTTAAGAAATGCTTATTTTCTACTCTGTGATTGAGAGGTGTCGTTCTAGAGCCCGTCATTCCACTGCGCTCATAACGTGTAGTTGGTTGCCGCCATGATTTGATTTAAAGTTGCCTTAGCTTATTGTACTATTCTGTGTTATAATTTGCATTATAAAGATTATTTTAGAATAGTTCAATCTGAAAAAAGATTTCAGGATTTTAGTTTCAATAAAATTCTTTTACTATTTTTTAAAGTTTTTTTAATTATAAATTTAATTTTAAATATTTGTTTACTATATATTTTACAAAATTTTCTCAATGAATTGCATTTTTTTAATATAAATTTACATAAATATTTTAATACAAAGTTTGAAAAATATGTAAGTAAACAAATTTGAATTTTTTTTCAAAAAATCCCACTTTTTTATATTAAACTAGGGGGCTCCGCCCCCTGCTCGCTGTCGCTCGCAAACCCCCGGAATTTAAGTTGTATGACTTTTTAAAGTAATAATTCCATTGGCCGCTTCGCGGCATACAGGGGGCTACGCCCCCTGCTCGCTAACACTCGCCAATAAAATTCTTTGTTCAGTACAAATTTGTTTTGTACATATAAATTACATCTTTGTTTAATGTTGTAACGTTTTCATTGAATTTTTACAAATGTTCTTCTATCTGGCATTTGCTTGGTTAAAAAGTTCATAATAATGTTTGCAGACCCCACAGTATTTTAAAATATAAAATCTATAACTGTTTACCCTCCCATTCTGTAGTGTCTTGAGTCAGTATGGTGTGTCTCTGAAAATGTTATTATTTTAATATTGGGTATTTAACCGTGTAAAAAAAGGCGTTATAGTTCGTTATTTTCTACTGTCGTGTTTTGGATCCAACACAAACAATCAAAATAATTTGAATCAATTTAAAATGCTATAAAAAAAGGCTGATCTAATTAAAAATGGTTGCAAGTAATTTGTTTCAGGTGATGTAATGCTCTTGTTTTCATTTTACTGCGATTTTATTGCTTGCTTCAATTATTTCTCTCAAAATGACCAATATAGATGAAAAGAAAATTATTAATTAAATTAACCTTTTATCCAACGGGTGATAAATCCAGTTCACAAAAATTGAATTATTATACCGTAAAAAAATTCCAAAGAAAAAAATGTTATTCATGTACGAAAAAAGTCAACGAACTTTTTTACCTATCATGGCAAAAAACTGTTTCGAAATCAAAAACTTGTTATTTATATTAGTTTTTGCATTCTTATACCCCTATCTCTAAGCAAATAGGACGTAATTTAACAATCGCACATTACTAGCGTGAAATAATTAGCTTATTTCCTCATTTTATTAAAGGCAATGAAATTTACCATTCTCAAACCTAAGACGAAGCTAAATAAAAAGAAACCTTTGAGCTAGGCAAACTCTAGAAAGAATCACATTCACATTGACAACAGATAACGCGACAGCCCCTGCAAAAACTAGTTGGGCGACAAAAAGACAAAAAAAAAAAAAGAACTCAAGCTGTCTCTCGTCCTCCCTGAGAAGTATTATTGCAAAGGATAGTATGTGCAACGCAGGCTTCGTCTACCCCACTACTTAGCGTGGTTTTCCAAGAGGGGGGGGGGGGGTGCTTGTCGATTCTCCCAAGCTGGTCATTAGCGCCGTCAAGACAGACTCGGACCCCTACTTTCGGGGGTCAGGATCAGACCCACTTGTAGGGAGAGCTCGGGGGGGGGGGGGGTCGTCAAACCCCTCTCTCAAGGTAACTGTATTGATAGGCTAGAGATTTGGCCATGGCCCCGCCTCCTGAGTTGCCACTAAATTCAGGTTCGGTAGGAGGCTGTGAAATTGAGAGGGTAGCCGAACCCCTTAAGCCGTAAGCAGGGTTCGATTTAAGTGGTATCGCATCACAATTTTCTATGCAAATTCACTGAAAAACAGCACACAAAAAAAATAGTCAACAGATTTGCTAGAACTGCTATGCATTTTTTTAACGCGCGACTGTTTACTTTTTCTTCGCACTGTAATTTGGTGAAACTAAACTTAAATTTCAATAAACAATAAGTTCAAATAACAGATTCTAAAAATGAAGATAAAAATTTTAATTAAAATTTGAAGATCAATTAAGATTGGATTACATTAAGATGTCTTCAAATCTCAACCAGCCAGTGCAATCTCCAATTAGAAGAGGAGTCCAATAATACTCCCTGATTTACTTATTTAGCTTCCTAGTAATTTTCACGAAATCTATCAATGACGTCATACATTGCATCAGAATGATTGACAGTTCTTTGGCTCTGCGTGATCAGAGGAGTGTCTCGTTTTATTTTTGTAGCTTCGGTTCAGGCCAAGTCAGACCAACCAGAATATTTTCTTCCGATCAAGTGTCCGTGAGTCGTGATCACATGAACACCTTGAATGAAAAAATACTTTTTGTTTACGTTTGGCCTTTTTTTTTTCTACTTCAGCGTATACTGGGGTTTCTTATTTTAGACAATTTTTAGTTTTAAAAAAATGGCGGCATATAGGCGCTTTATGTATTTAGATGTTATGTTGTCAGTAGCCCTTGAATTTTTTTGAAAAAATGCTTGAATATTTTTCCTAGCAAATGTATGAACCATGTTAATAAGGATATGCCTTGAAAGACCAAAGTTTGGGGATTTCTATTCCAAAGAGGCATTTAATTTTGAAACACCTAGCAACTAAATATTTAGCCTTAATGGCCAATGTTCCTGCCTATGTTCAAGGACAAATCTGATGATCAAATTGCACTGATCAAGATCTGATGATCAAATAAGATGATTCCCCCCACACCATAAATAAAAGTAATTGCAATTATTTTAAAGGGTTTATAAAAGTACATTTAGTAGCATAGTATTGTATAATTATAAAAATTTGTCATGTCGTGATTCATAAAAAAAAATATTGATGTATTATTAAGCTATGCTGCTAACAAAATTACTCAAATGCTACACAAAGAATGATTTGTGTAGCAGTCGAGTATGTTTGTGTAGCAGTTGAGTAGTTATGTTTGCTGGTTTTTTTTTTTAGTTCAGATTCTTATTTTCCTACACTTGGTTTAGATATGCAAAGAAATAATTGTTTACTTTTTAGAAGATAATGTATTGCACACATCAAATTTCATAATGGCTTGAATTGAAATTTCTCTTATTTTTTGGTCCGATTACTGGAGTCATGAAAATTGTTAATTTCAGTCATGAATTTGAGATATTTCATTTTGGCAGAAACCCTACAGTAAGAAAAAGTTAGAACATAAAATGCACTTAATGATGCATTTATTTTCACTTTTCCTCTATTTATAATCACAAGGAAATTTCTTTCCCCGAATATGATTTTCCCAGTCATTTAGTTTGGAATGAGAGCGGTTCTCCCTTTGAAAAAGAGCTCACCTCCATGGTGTGGGTCTTCCCGCTGGACGTCTGGCCGTACGCAAAGATGGTGCCGTTGTAGCCCATCAGCACATCTGCAGAAAGAGACATGGGGTGAATAAAAAGTTTTAAAATTTGACAAACCCTGCCGTTATGGACACAATGGTTGACAAAGAATATCTGCCAACATTTGAAGCCGACCAACAGACAGTGCATGAAGAGCTCCATGTTTGACTACTAAGGTTTCACGGTATATTAGGAAAGTGGAGTATGACTTAACCAGTTCCATTTGCGAGTGATGCTTAAAAAGAAAATGAGTTTGACTTAGAAGAGGCTCCTTTTGAAAATAATAAAAGGATTTGGAAAATGTCTTAGTTTATAAAATTTACTAGGGCCTTTATAAATAGCCCAATCAGAGTCTTCCCAAATAATGCAGATTCACTTCTTCAATATTTTATGCTTCACTCTAAGAATCGTGGAGCGGAACATTTTGAAAATTATAATCATGGAGTATATAATGGAGTTCTTTCAACCATAATTATTATATTTTTCAGCTATATTTGAGATATGCACCTAATATAAATAAAATATCGCCAGAAAATTCCTCTCTTGTCTTCTTATAATAGGTCTTTATACTAAACTTTATACAAATATCTCGCCTAAATTAACCGTCTAGTTCTGTACGTAATACTCGTTTAAAATGCTAAATAACCAAAATAGGTTGTATTTATTTATTTTATACATTTTATATAAACTAATACGACACGTGAACATACCTTTAACAATGGCTTTAGCTGCCTCACTGTACACTTTCTCTTGGGTCGCATTGGGTTTGAAAATTTTGTCAAACACGTACATTTTCCCCTGAAAAAATAGGAGAAAACATCACATTTCTAGCCTTAAATAATTGTTAGAACCAAAAAATTAATCATTCTGCACATTTCTGTGCGGAGAATTGTCCTAAAGAGGCATCATGTTGTAGTGAAGGCAGTAGTTGAGGTACTTTCAGGGTTCCCACTCTTATTCTTACTTCAAAATAAAAAAGTTTTTAGACTTTTCACGGACCCTAAATCAAAGTGCGTGGAATATTTGCAGATTAAATCAACCGATTTGCCAATTTTTCTTACAAAATCAAGTTCCAAACTCGGTTACCTCATGTGATTACAAAAAATATGATTTGACCGCAACCACCTACAATTATTATACACAGATATTTTTTAGTTAGGACTAGCAAATTTATACCCGTTCTTCGCACGGATTAAAAAAATATCAAATCGTTCCAAATATGTGTACCATATAACCTGTTATAGGATCATAAACTTATGTTATTGTTCCCGCTCGTTATAAAAAATAAAATCCCGTTTCATTGCCTTAAAATTCCAAAATGAAAAAAACGCTATAAAATGCACTCATAAATGTCATCACAATTCCCTCATAAATACATAAAACCTTTTAGCTCATTTGGGTGGTTTTGGGAAATAATTTAGCAAGAAAATAGATATAGCTACAAACACACCCATTATACAGCTCTAACACAATGACCTATGAACAACCGACCAGCTTATAAATTATTTATAAATGAAATTGTCCATTTGGCGAGTTTTAGTTAATAATTTGGCGAGTTTGGCAACATATTTGGCTAAAAAATAAAGACATAAAACACTAATATGCAGCTCTAGTGCGATGGCCTTTATTAACCATCATGGTTTAGTAATAGCTTAACTATACATTTATTGCTTAAAGATGCATAACATGCAGTAAACAGAAAAATCAATGAAAAAATCATAAAATAAACCCACAATAAAATACGGGAATGGAGACTGGCGGAATTACGTCACTTGAAACATGTCAATTATTTTTCAAATAATGAATTTAGTTTCTGAAGGTAATGGCAAAAGAATAAAATAAACATTTTCAATTTTAAATGTTTTCGTTAAAAGTTTTATTTAATTTTTTCAGCCGATGGCATCAGGAAAGTAAAAAAAGATCGAATTTGAGCCAAAGTGGTGTAGTTTTTTCAGAAAATTTGAATTTTCTCTAAAAATAGAACATTTTGAAACCTAAAAGTTCAAAAATCATAATCTAAGTATAAACTACGCATTTGTGCCAAGTTACGAATCAAACAAATGTCTAGTTTATGAATCTATTATGAATCACATACATATATACATACAAAACTTCATTTTTATTATTATAGATTTGAGGCATGTCGTTCGGCAAGCGTAAGTCACGGACCAGCCATTATTAGCTTTCAAACTTCAAAGTAACAAAATACCTAAAGATTTGATTTACCAATATGTGTCCTAAAAAAAAGAACCTCACTGTACGCTTACACCGTGAACTAGAATACACGATGTCGAGGTTTGCTTGACCTCTACTTTCTTGGCAGGACAAAGGACAACTCGTGATTTCCCAAGGGTGCACAGGGCTTCGTGGAGGCAAGTGACGAGCCGATTCACAGTCTGTGCAGTTCTTGACAAAGGAGTCGATGTCAAGGTCCATCCCTAGCCATCGGGGTCCATCCCTAGCCATCGGGCATAGGATCTAGCAAGCATTTTCATTCTCTCGATGCCAGGATGACCAAGGTGTAAAGCCTTTAGGACACTGAACCTTTCTGATGCTGGAATTATCATCCTATTTCCCCAAAGCAAACAGTACCTGTGAGCTCGTTCTTTTTAGAAAAATATCTTTGGAATTCTGAATAGGGTGGTTCTATGGGCCAACCCTTCAAAACGAAATTTAGGATTCTAGAGAGTATTTCGTCACGCAATGTCATTTTTGCAATTTCCGCAGCATAAAGTCGCGGTTCCTCAGTAAAGAGAACTTCAAGAGGAACCTCAAAATCCTGACTTTTCATGGGTAGCCTACTTAACGCGTCTGCATTTTGAATCTTTTCCCCTGGTTTGTGAATAACCGAATAGTCGTACGCGTTTAGAAGTAAACACCTCCTCAGCATTCGAGGGATTTTGGTAGGTTTAGTATTACTGAAAATTCCTAAAATCGGTTGGTGGTCCGTAATAATGGTGAATTTATGACCGAATAGGAAATGATGGAATTTCTTTACTCCAAACACAATTCCCAACGCTTCCTTATCTATCTGTGTGTAATTTTGTTCGGTAGGCGTTAAAGTCCGAGAAGCAAACGCAATTGGTGATTCTTTCCCATCAGGAAGAATATGACTCAAAACGGACCCTAATCCGAAAGGAGACGCGTCGCAGGTAAGTACTATTGGTAGTTTTTTGTCAAAAGGGACCAAAAACCTGTCTGAACTGAGTAGATTTTTTAGGGGTTTAAAAGCCTCGTCATGCTTTTTTGTCCATTTCCACTCAGAGTTTTGATCAAGTGGTCAATGAAGAACTTCTGCTACTGTTGCCCTTATCCTTCAAGAATCCATTATAAAAATTCGAGTAGTTCAACAACCCCTAAAAACGCTTGTAGTTGCGTTTTATTCTCGGGCACAGGGAACTCCTGAATTGTGGCTACTTTTGACCTAGATGGGTGAATCCCTTTCCGGTACCCCAAGAAGTCAACTTACCAAACTCCAAAAAGACATTTGTCTCGATCGGCTTTTAACCCGTACTCCCATAATTTAGCCAAAAAATTTTCTAATTGTGAAACTAGCTCTTCAGTTGAATTTGACACAAATAACAAATCATCAAAATAGGGAACTACTCCCTCCATATTCTGGAACAAGTTCTCGGTCAGATTTTGGAAAATTCCATTCTGGATTCAACGGCAAAGAAATTGGCTTTCCCAACCCAGTCCCTCACATCACAATACTTGTAAAGTAAATCGTCGATGATTTCAGATTGGGTCTTGTTTATCCACCTAAATAAATTCCCAAACCTTCAAAGCCAAGAATATCCCAGAATATTGGTGCAACGCCCCTTTGAAACTAATAATTCTAGGTTCGCTTTATGGTCTTTCACCTGAACTTTGCAAAGCTTCTTCCCGGCAAGTGGTCCCCTGAAAATCCCGCAATTCTACACAAGTTTCGCGAGGGTTTTCCTCCTGAAACACACGTTGAAAGGTGCTCATGGAAATTATCTAATAATAAGAACCTGAATCAATCTCTAAACTTCAATTTTTCCATTCTATTTGTACCTCGATTTTCTGCTTAAAAGAACTCTGTAAAGAATTAACGTATTCCTTCGGTACCTTAATTTCATTTGTACAGGACAAATTAGAATTCTTTTTCTGACACACTTTTTGAATAAGAACTTTACCCTTGCAAAAATGACATAGTGTGTTACGGAATTTGCATTCTGCACGGACATGATTTGATCCGCAACTAAAACAAACTTTGCCATTCTCAATTTTAGAATTTTGCTGTTTACCATTTGCGGGTTTTTTTATGCTTTAAAAAATTCACTGACTGCTGTGAATTTCTAGTAAACGAATTTTCCGAACGCATCAGCCGCGACTGAGCAGCAGCCGATTCAGCGGCCAAAGCCATTGAAACAGCCATGTCAAGGGTTGACTGGGAGAGTAAACGTCTTTGAACGTCATTTATATTGCACACAATTTGATCTCTTATCCTATTTGATAAAGTACTCTCGAAGTTACACCCGTCAGCAAATTTCTTAAGTTCAGCAACATACGTATTAAACGGTTCATTCCTTTCTTCTACTCGTTTATGAAATTTGAATCGGTTAAAAATTTCATTCGATGTAGGGGGAAAATGAGTTTTAAGTTTTCCTATCATAGTCTCATACGTAACCTCACTAAGTTTATTCGGAACAACATTATTACAAATAACAACTAAGTGTTTTCATACCACACACTGCTAACAGGGTGGCGTGTTTTTTAGAATCATCACGAACATTGTTTTCTTCCAAATAAAAGCCTAGCTGTTCTAAATACAACTCAATATTTTGCGGTTTAGAAACATCGAACTCTGAAATAGTTATGACGGAACCAAAATATTGCACAGTAGTTGCCTGCTCAGCCATTTTAAAACACAACAGTCGTTTTAAAATTGACAATATAAAATTTTAAATCGAACGACTTAAAAGCAATTAAAATACAGAAAAGTAACTAATACTAAAAAAACCCTTACGTGTGACAAAACCCATTCTAGCATTTGGGAATACGAACACAGTGCCTAGGTGTCCTTCTGCCCAGCAGAAACTTGGCTAACACGCTAGTCGATGAAGTCGCCCTTAGTAGTCATCTGGACTCGACGAAACATCATTAAAATTAAACTGCAGATGCTTCTTTACTATAGAATCGTGGGTGAACCGCCTCCTTGCCAGTAACACATACTCAAAAAGAAGGACGGATTTGTTAGAACATCTTTTAATGAATTCAGAATATGGAATGAATACGAATACCAGGGAGAATTAAATGTATCAAGAGAACATGGAGTAAGTTTAGTTGTTACAAAATTACTGGTGTTCAAGCTATTGTTCTTATTGGCTTTTTACTACTGACGTCCGTTCGTTCAGATCATAACAAGTATACTTTAACACAATTAGAGCTATTCAAACTTTTAATGCCAGCATATAAATGTATTAGATAAACTAATCATTTTTTAAAAATCTTAAAGCAATGGCAAATCAAAGATCATATCATAACTGACAATATACAGGTTGGCAATTTTAAAGGAGGCCCCATAACAAAATAACTAGGTTTTGGGGCCGCACTTTAAATTGCCACACTACATAATAATTACTGGTCATAATAAAACAGGAAATTTCTTTTTTAAGTGCACTTCCTTAGTTTAAATGACAAAAAAGAAAAAAAAATCAGTCGACTTAGGAATAAAAAGGCAGGTCCTTATTTTAAATTCATTGACCAACATGAATGCATTATTTTATAAGATCAATCTAAACTTTTTCATTACATTTTAAAGCTATGAAATATTCAAGAATATTAAAAAAGAAAGGGATTTTTTAAATATGCCTTTTAAAAGATAGTAGCTGCTGTCGAATAATTTTAATACAATACGAATAATTATAAATTTGGGATATTTACCATTATTTATAAATACCCCAGCATCTTACATCACTAACAAACAGTTAAATCAAATACTTTGGTTGTTTTTTTCATGAGATAACCTAGCTTTGTATTTGATTTTTTTTCATGGGTGGATGGAAAGACAAAAGGCCCATCTGCTGGTTCCATTTTTTAACAATCCGAATTTGCTTATTGGCCTTACTTAAAGTATTGAGTCCATCAATGGCAGCATTCTAGAGATTTTTGAATGGGAGACCGGTATCCTGTCCATCCATTACAATTGTTATCCATTTTTCAAGGACCAAACGATCTATATAAGCCTTTGCGCGATCAGAAAGTTGAGAGTCGAATGATCGTCACACAGTCAAGTGATGAGCCGACGCCCAAATAGGCACCTAATGCAACTTTTAGGAGCAACATATGGAGCATATTTAACATAACTCGGGTATAATTCTTCGGACATTTTTTGGCTGCCAATTACAGGTCGGCAGTTGACACGAAGCTATCGTGTGCAAGATGAAAACCTTAACCAACCCCGATGAGTAATGAAGCAAGATGAATCAAGTCACAGGCACACCGTTTACAATATCCTAATCTTGGTTACATTTCAAAATGCAGTTTGGGGAAGGCATTGTGACAAAATAGGGCCAATAATTAAGGAAATTTATTGAATTTGCCTAGAGTTGCACTAGGACAAATGCAATTTATTATGACATTTATATGGTTAATATGTGACAATGCCAGCATTTTCACATATATTACATATTAAAATACCGACATATATTGAATACTGGAATATTAAGGTAAAGTTAATTCTGTTAAAATTTAGATCACTTGGGTTAATTCCTAGTTTCGGTATACGGCGACTTTTTATTTCTCCCCAAACTTGCTGGCGAGAAAACATCGCGACGCGTGATTAGACGATGCTACTCGGAAACCGCAAAGTCAAACAACTGTTGCCAGATTGGAATTATTTATCGCCTTTTCTTGTCGCCAACATTCCGAAAAAGTCGCCGTATACCGAAACTAGGATTTAAGCATCACTTGAAAGCACGAAATATGTGATTTGTACAATGTTCTAAGTCATGCCATGAATTCGAAGCAGGAAGAGAGGTTATCGACAGTGAGCCGTAAATGTGGGAGCCCCGACAAATCTAAGAATAGGTTGAACGAGGTTGCTTACATATACTTATGCTTTGCTACTGCTTATTATTGCAATATTGCCAAATTAATTGACTGAAACTACAGCGCCATGACTTCTCTTGCTCTCTACCTCACAAGGGGCCCATTGTCTGACTCCATGCCCACCACTCTGGCCATGGATCGCAAGAAGGGACCCTTTCAAAAGGGATAACCAACCAAGGGATAATTCAATTGTAATTTTGCGCGTATAATTTAGGAGCGAATGATCTTCGAAAATTCACGGCCGAGTTGCCGCGACAAGTTACGCATGAATGATCCGAGGCAGCTACATTTACGAAAAAATGCATCCGACGGGATTTGGACTCACCGTCATCGAGAGACATTCTTCTGTTCCAGGGGGGAATTTGGCGATAAACTTACTCCCCGCTTTTTCTTCGGCATCGTTGAGGGGGCGAAATCGGCAGACCACTTTGATGCTGTCTTCGGCCGGGGGCTCATGGGGCAGGTTCATGACTTACAATCTTCGGAAGATATCAAATTAAATAATCTTTCAAAAACCTAATACGAAGAATCATTTAATTTCAATAATATCGGGAGGGTTCCTTCAATAACAAAAGTGGATGGGAATATACTTCGTCAGTTTCGGATTTTTTATTAATACAAATTCTAACAAAAAGTTAAATGAATTAAGATAAAAGTTCAAACCGAGGGACGATCCCAGTCGAAGAAAAACAATCACATCAACAATAGCTACTTTTCAATCTTGTCAGCCATCTTTCAGTCAGGATTCCTCGAGAGTCTAGGGGCATGACTAGCCGCGTTCTCTTATTGGTGAAAATCGACAAATGAGTTACTTCGAGATTTGGCTAACAATTACTATTTTGGCAATTTAAATAAAATAAGTCAGAATAATAAAACTTTCAAGAAAACTTTGAAAGAGCATGTTTCAGGACTATGAAACAGTGAATTTTTTAAGAAATTTTCACTGGGCGACATTGCTTATAAAAATATTTGAGAGAGGGGGGGGGGGGGTGTAACGTAATAGAAATAGGGTGGTCATACATGGAAAAGGGTGTTAAGGCAATCCCCTAGTGAAACTTTAAACTTTCATTAATTGGGGAATGAATCTATCTTTCTCTTCACACTAATGTATTACAATTAATTTTTTACAATTAAGTCTATGATTGTTTTCCAAAAGTCGCCAAAAATAAGGCTGGACTATTGCAACCAAAAAAAGGCGTGTCCAAAAAAAAATTCTATAATATTAATCTGACCAATAGAAGATTCCTGACACTTTTGCTCCTAAATGTTATTTCATGACGAAACTTATAAAGTTACGGTTATAAACTAAGTCGTATACATCTCTATAATAAATATAATATAGAGTTCTCTGACGTTTTGAGAAATACCATCCATACAAGGCTTGTAAGCTAAGCAAAAACACTGGAACTGAACTGAATAAACTAGATTATGTTGTGTTTTATTTGTAAACTAAAATTTCGAAGGAAGCAAGGAAGTACGCGAAGAAAGGAAAAAACATGGGTGTTGCTACTAGAGGAGTAAAATATAAATTTTCATCCGGAGAAAAAGTTTTATGCTATGAACCTGACCCAACCAAGGCAAAAGTCCTCTACGAATCAAAAGTATGTATGCCAATCCTGTACGTAAGCCATTATGGCGCGATCTGGAATCATTGTTTCCGAAGTTGCAATTAGTGAAAACTTCGGACTTTTGAAGTATGATAATTTCATATTACAACCAGAACAGATATTATATAATGGCCGAAATATTATTTTGCGGTTGGGGTGGCTATATTTGGTAGATGAAATAGTACAGGACATTATAGTATATTAAATTTATTCCGGTACGGGAAGGGTCGCCCAGTTGGGTAGAGCTATGATGTAATGATCTGTCTGTGTATTGGCGAGCTTGAAAATTTGACGCAGGGTTGCTATACCTACCTATCGAGTTGTATGAAATATGAAGCAGAATGTTACCACATTTTGGCATTTGCATTGCTTTAAAACGTATCGTGAATCACCAAATCGATACTGGCCATTATATCATGCATGTTCCCTCAGTTGGTATAGCGTTGGCCACGCTATCGGCCCAGATCGAATCACAAGCGTTTCTGCCTGGTTGGGTCCCGGTGGCCGTCAATGCTTTCCTATAGACGGAAATATGCAGTCAAAATTCAACTTAAATACCCAAATATACTGACATGCTTGTTCAATCTGTCGAGTCAACAGCCAGGCGCCGTTAGCGTACTATGTTACTTGAAGTTCCGTTGGGTGTGTTCTCAGGATTCTTCTTGACCAGGATTCTTAATTACACAGTGTAATTGGTTGTGTTAAAACTCCTAAAAAGGAGGCTAGAAATAGACAGCTAGAAAAAAAATTTAATTCCCTCTAACCCCTCTGGTACGAGAAGAGTTCACAGTATGAAGTTCTCTATCTCAAAATGCGACCAAATCATTCAATTTTGCAACAACAAAATCAATTTAATCGCTGTTATCACAACTAGCTTTACGAAATCGGCAAAAACTTTTTTATCATGGTTTTGAACGATCTCTTCAAAAATAATTATTTTGAATGAAATGTGTCGGACCATTTGTCTGACCTGAAAATCGTCTGTCCAAAGATCGCAAAATTCGGAATTGCAAAACTTGGGGCAAACTTCATTAAATCTCTAAAATTTTAGCTATTTTAATTAATTCTCATTATTTTAATAATTATTTCATAATTATTTTAATTCTCATAATTATGTCGATTGCCAAATTTATAAACTGGTGTCTCATAAAAACTAAGACTTAAATATGTAGGTAGATGTAGCTTAAAGATATGTTAAATTGAGTAAATAGTAGTAACACCAGTGCTGCTTAATTTATTGAGTTAGAAGAGGGTCGAACTGTGCATGCTCATGAGGGGTACTGATCTAGGGTTAATGGAGCTCCGCTAAGCAAAAGTCTTCCCCCAGGTCAACCCCAATTTTTTTGGTTTTACAATGGAGATTTCATTTTTGCCTTTTTTTTTTAAATTGCGGGGCATGAAGTTTTTTGTTTAGAGATCTGCTGTAACTTCATAATGCTGTAACTTCAATGCTATGATATGTCTAAAGATGTTTTTTTAAACCTCATTTTGTGACTTGAACTTTCCACAAATTTGATTTAGATTTTCTTGTTTTGGTCTTCCTCCAAAGATGTTACTGGTCGATCGCAAATCACCGCAAAATAGGATTTTTGATGATTGTGTTTTCTATAGCTTTAGAGGTTTGCTTTATGATGCATGTGGACATGTTTTATTTTAAAATTAATTTTTTTAAAAATTATGAATTATTTTTTTGCTTATTTTATTGAAAAATGAGTCCATTTTATAATTAGTTCAAATTAATATCGTAATTAAGTTAGTTTTTTAATACATTAATTTGTGTAACTTTTTATGAAAAAAATGTAATTTTTTAAAATTTAAATAAAGTAATATAAATTTTATTGTGCATAATTTCTTATATGGATTTAAATTTTAGTATTAATGATTTTAAATTTGATGGATAAATAAACAAAAATCGACACATTTAATTTCCTAAATATAATTTTAAATTATTAAATGTCATTCGTTTGGTATAATTTATTATAAATACTTAAAATCTAAGAATTATATTTGCTTAAAAGTAGTCATGCCAGGAATATTTTTTTTATACTACCAGAACTTCAAAAAATGTTTTTATGATAAATATAATGAGTTTTGTTATCATAATATGCCGTTATAGTATGCTATATTTTGTTAAAAATAAACAAAACAAATGACTTGTAATTAATAGATTAAAAAGGAATTTTTACTGACAAGTGATAAAGTTATAAATAACATTCGACAAAATAACAACAAACAAAAATTAGATATAACTTGCTCAACCACTAAAACCTGAATATTTGATTTCTATATATGTAAAAGAATAGATTTATTAATTATTATATTTATTGTAAAATGAAAAGTGGTACTCTTCTGAATCCTAAGAAGGAAAAAAAAAGCATTTTGTGTATCAAAATATTAAGCGATAAACAGTGCGGTGCTCCTAGAGAGCCAAGTCACGCTGAAACCAGGCATCAGTGCAGGGTATAAAGAATCCATTCCATTTTGATCAGTGGTTTGAAGTATTGGTTTGTTTTCCCTTTCAGCATCGGGCAGTATTGTAGGGTCAATTGAAAGTCTAAACACTCGTATGGGGCCAAGGCCAATTTGGTTTTCTCTAAAAAACTGGGATAAAACAGTTGGTAGAAATTTGAAAAATTCACAAATTCTTTTAAAATGTAGATAAAAATTTCAGGACCACTGAAAACAGGGTTTGCGACCCGCCCACAAACCCAAAAAACCTGGGCGGGTTTTATTAAAAAAAAAAGTATTAAAACCCAGGCTCAACTGGTTTTTTTTTTGGTTTTTTTCAAAATTATTAATAATATATAACTTTTTTGTGATTTTTTAAAAGAAAAAAAATATTTTTAATAATTTTAAAGGTAAACACAGAACAAAAAATGTTTAAGTTTACATATTTCTCTTATACATTACGTTTACTAAAATAAGAAGAGGACTGCAAATGCTGCAAAAGTTTAAAAAAGAAACCGGGTGGGTTTTAATTTGGCTTTTAAAGGTTTTATCCAAAATAACAGCCCAGTTTAATAAAAAAGAGCTATTTTAAAAATCAAACAAATAACTTTCAAATTCCAAATATTTTTTTTTTAAAAATTGGTTACATTTTTGGGACAAACATACTGTATTAGTAAAGAAGACTAAAGTAGTAGGTAGTAAAGTAACTAGGTAAAGAGTTTCTGATTTTTTATGGCCAGTTATTTTGTTTTTCTGAAAAATGATATTAGTACGCAATTCAAATTGAACACCTGATCTCCTTCGCTTAGTTAGTTCACTTCAGTTAAATTTGTAAGTATAAAAATAAAACAACTAAATGGTAACGAATGTACTTAGGGGAAAATAATGACTGTACTGGGGTAGGTACATATATATTCCGGCTTGTGTGCTTCATCAGAGACACGCTTATAAGCCTTCGTCAAGTAAGACAGGCACAGAAAGAATTTTTAATGACACAGAGAAAGTGCACCCAGGGCAAAGGCGGGAATCGAACCCGCACTCGTTGCAGCTCGCAGACTGCTTGCGTAATGGTCTGCGATCCAAACTACTCGGCCAAACCACTCGGCAAAAAAGCTGATTAAATGTCATCGCTGAAAAACGTTATGCAAAGTTAGTTATCACTTTTTTGTATTATTATGATCCTAAAAAAGAGTGTAAATCAAGGTTGGAAATTGCATTTTTTTCATTAAAATTCATATATTTCTTCTTCTTGAGAGTTTTCTTCTTGACTGAAATTGTACTCTTCTTAAAATAAAAATTTAAACCTAACAGTGACATTACAAGGTTAAATTTTTTTAAAAACCCAAAAAACCCGCCTGGGTCAGGCTTTAAAAAAAAAAAAAAACACGGTTTTTCAATTCCTGACTGAAAAACTTGTAAAAGGTAATGATCTTCCAGTTTAAAATAATTTTTTTTTTCAAAATACTCTTTATTCAAGATTGGGAATGGAACACACTAACCAGAAGTGCATACTCTAGCACTTATCTACCAAAGCTCTAGGAAGAAGCAATGTAGACCTGTTAAAAGGTTGGCTGTTCTATCACAGCATAGGCAAAAAAGGTGAATGGGTGCAGCTGCACTTGTGAGTTCAAAAGTTTAACATTTAGACACACTGAAAAAAACTGTTGCACCTCCGGGCTGTGTTGCATGCAAAAGGTGAAAAGCGTCCCATACCTCTTCAGTGGCGACATCAGACGTGGCACCATCTGACAACATTGATGTAACCAAAGCCTTGCATCAACCCCACATTAACCTCCCTCACTAGAAGGGGATTACTGTGGGCACAAATACCTTGCAACCGAGTAATTGCTTTCGACGATTCAGTATTTTGCTAGCACACAAGAGGTTCCAATTACAAAAACTGGTATACCTCTTCAAATATAAGTTAGTTCACATGTGAATTGGCAACATGCTTAACATATATATTGAGTTGAACTGGAATGCTTACCAAATTGAGTTTTTGCTAATTAGCTACAAAAGGTAAGTTGCTAAATCGAGACCAGCTATTATATCATAGCTGTAGCGTACAAGGATTAAGCAGCCTACATATTTATTTCTTGTCATTCCTTTGTTGTGTTGTGTCAGCTCATGTTTTTAGATCTACTTACAAAAATGTATGTTTTATGTGTTGCTTACCTCCTTGTCTAACGGACTCAGACAAGATCCACAAGTTCGTTGACTGTTAGTAGTCGGAAGACTAGAAGAGGATTGCAATAAAGATCTTCTCTAGAGAGTCCCATGCAATCCAATCAATTAACGTTTTACTGTTTCTTCATTTGACACAACTGGGGGTTTCATGGGGTAAGGACCATTTTGGTGGTAGGTGGTTCATATTTAGAAAGGCAAGGGCGCAGGGATTAAAAACTTGTTTGTTTAGAAAATACTTTAAATTCCTGTATGCCCCCCAGAAGTTGTCCATGTCAAAAACAAGCCCTTTTTAGCAGTGCCTGATAAGAACAATGAACTTCATTTCAGGTCTTGGATCTGGCCGTGGGTCGGGACGAGCGTGGCCGGAAGGTGCCGGAATATCTCATCCACTTCTTCGGGTGGAACAGCAGGTATGCAATGGCTTTATTTTCAACAGGATTTCTTGGAAGATAGGAAGACTCTTTCAATAAAGAGTCTTCAAATTGAGTTACTTTTTTAGACCCTTATTTTCAGTACAAAGTAGCTCTACAGGGTGGCCACTGATTACAAATACCAGGAAAAATCACATAATTTGGTGAGGAATCAGGAAAACTTGCTAAGCTGGCTTTTTTTTTTGAAGGTTTGGGTTTAATGGGAAAGAGCAGTCCAAGAGAAAACTTCTCAGAAAAACAAAAAAATAATTATTACATATTTGTTGATATTGATGACCAAGCTGTCGTAATTGGTGCTTTATTCTTTACCTGGCAATTTGTGTAAGTGGTACATATGTGTTTAATCAAAAAGTACAGCTTTGGGGGGGGGGGGGGTCGGTATATTTCAGTGATTTTTTAAAAATTGTTATAGGGTGACCTAGGGTAATTATTTTTCACAGAAAATCGGGATAATTATTGAACAGGGCACATAAACAGGCATGAGAATTTTCCTCTTTTTGGCGGAATTCCGCTTTTTCCAGATTTCTGGTCATTTGCCGATTTTTTGACGTTCCGCTTTTTTTCAAGTTTTTGTTTTTTGTTCGAAAATGGAAACTGGATCGTAAAATTATTTTGCTGGTTATATCGCTGTTCTCCAACAAGTGCGAAAATACTTCTTGAATGCCGCTTATTGTCACGATCGATGTCTGAAATCTAGTCAAATCCGTACTACGCTCTCAACTAGGGCTACACCGATGCAAAAAAAGCCATCAGCTTCGTCATATGCTACCGATGTAAGCCTATGTTTTTTTAATAGGAAAAATAACAAAACTTTCGAACTATTATTTTTAGAATTTAGTAATAGTTCAAGACGGATTGTTCAACCAAACTTCAACACATCGTAATATTTGCTAGTTCACGGTGAAATCGCAGAACATTTTGTCATGGTTCGTACACTCCTTGAAAAGTGCTTGAATAAAATAAAGTTCATTTACAAATCCTTAAAAATGATTGGGAAAAAAACCAATTTTATTTATTGCGAAATCGGATCACATCACAAATATTTCTGAACGCAATTTCTGAAGCTAGTGATAACTATACGTCATCTTTAACCCACTTACCATCGTATTTTCTAACTCATATTTCTAAACATAGTCTTTAATAAATGCTGCATGATCCGAGAAATTTCGGACAAGATAGCGTCCTAAAAAAGGGATTCGGCTCATACAGAAGACACATTTTTCGCAGCATTAACACCACCGAAAAAAAATCCTCCATTTTCAGCCTATATTAATGAAAACTAAACTTAAATTTCATTAAAAAGCAAGTTTAAATTATAAATTTTAACAATAAAAGTAAAAAATATATTTAAATTTTGAAGATGAATTAGGATTAGATCTCACTAAGTTGTCTTCAAATATAAACCAAGGGCCAATGCATACCTCTGTTAGAAGAGTAATATATTCACCTGATCAAAAATTTGCAGCACAATAATGCCTCTTGATTTACTTATTTTGCTGCCTAGTAATTTTCACGCATCCACCGCTGATGCCGCATCGCCTTATAATGATTGACAATTTCCTGGCTCTGCGTGATCAGAAGTGTCTCGTAACTTCTGTAGCTCTAGTTCAGGCCAAGTAGGATCAATCAGATTCTCCTAGTCGATTGTCCTTGACTTTGGGTCGGCAAGAACAGCTTGAATGTTAAAAGATTTTTTTTTTAAACTTTTTTTCGTTTTAGTGATTCACACTTCAGCCTATACTCTGTTTTCTAATTTTAGATGTTGTTGTCTTGTCTATGGATAGGTTGAGGTATTAAATGTGACTGTGTGTGTTCCACACAGCCTCAGCAATCTGAAGGCAGTTTTGGGAATAAAGGTCATCTAGCGGAGAGTCACTAATCTGTTGCATTTTTGCAAGGATGGCTGGACATGAGAAAATGTGTGTTGGACTTAGTTCTATGTCGAGGCAGATTTTGCAGGTGGGGTACTTTCTGGAGCCGTCTGGCTGGATTTTCATTCCCCCCAGATGCCCCCCCCCCCCCCCCCCCCCCGTATTTAATATTTAAAGTAATTCGGTCCCATTGCGCTGTATCAGCTTTTTTCATATTTTTGTGTTCTCATGCCTGCATAAACCATAATGCATCATAATTTATTATGTCTAACAAACCAAAATTTGTTAATTGCATGTCCAGCAATGCTCTGATAAATTATTGGGATTACATAAGTACTTTTTCTAAAAAAATATATTAATAACTCAAAGCGTTTATTTCAGCAACTCAAAAAATGTAAAAAGCAATTTTCTGGCAATCATAAATGTTGGGAAAATTCTCAGAATCTTCTAAAATCGTGAGATTCCCAAGTGATATCTTCTTTAAAACCAAAAATAAGCACTTTTCGCAGAACTCCTCAGATATTAAAAAAAATATAGAAATTTTAAAAAAATAGCGCTTTCTTTTTGCCAGGAATTCACAGTTTCAGAGATAATTAAAAATGTAATGTTTACAACTGCAAAACCAGCGTGGATTTCAGACATTAGTGAATTTGAGGTCCGTGGACTTCCTAATTAATCCTATATAAGTGTAGTATTTAATGAACATTCTTTATTATTCGGAATTTTTGATTATCCAACCTACCTCCTGTCCCAATTAGATGGGATAATCGAGGTTCTACTGTAGTACTACTAACCTTTTCCTTCGGTGTCGCTGTAATAAAAACCACTTAAAATATACGCTGTTATGACAATGTTTTTATCTAAGAGCATAGAGACAAGTGAAAGAAATGGTGTGCCTATTATATAACTAAAATTTACTATAACACCCTGTTGCAACCTGTACTGATGTAAATTTTGAGTTAAATGAAATATGTTATAGGGGGAGGTAGTAGTCATTAAAGATGCCAATTTGATTTAATAATGTAACGTTAAAACAACACGTTTTTGCTTTTGGAACTTTGTTGGAATTGTTATTTGTAACTTGAATGTTTCCATCTTCCCCTTCACGAAATGCAATGACCCCCCCCCCCCCCCTTCTGAGTGTCTGTTGTGTGTTGCAGCTGGGACCGTTGCGTGAAGGAGGAGTTCATCCTGTCCTTCACGGAGGAAAACCGGCAGCTGCAGGCGCGCCTGGCGCACGAGGCTGCACTCGTCCTGTGAGTACTTTCTCCAATAGCGCCTGACATTCCTTGTAGCTTTAATAGTGTATACTTCGGATTTTGGATGTTAGCAAATTTTAATATTTTGAAGTCATTATTAACTAGGTACTTAAAGTTTACTCATGTTTAAAGTAAAAAAATACTAAAGTTTTTGTGGAGACCTTAAACGTTATTGAAACAATCCATCACATATAGACGTAGATAGTATGCAGCGTAAAAATTAAATTATGTTGTAAATGGATCTCATTCACACTCTCCACACTCCCCACACTTATGTTGTAAATGGATCTCATTCACACTCCCCCCACCTCCCAGGGTCGTCACATGGACTTCAGATGATCAGGACAAAACTTTAACGAGCAGCCCCCCACCTCCCTATTAAAAATATATATAAATAAATCTATTTTACATTGAATTGAATTTGTTAAAAAATAAAGATATATGCATATATACAAGTTACATAAGTTTCTACAAACATAAATTGTAATTTTTTTACAAACTGACCAATTCAATATTTAACATAAGTTCAATATGGTTGCTTCAGATGATGGAATGTTTATATTCTTGCTCTTCTTCGATTTCATTGGTTGTTTCACTCACAGCCCGATAAATATTTAGTATTTTGCATATTTTATGTTTAGTGGGAATTTTATATTCAATATTTTTTTAGTATTGTGATAAAATATTCTACAGATTACAGTACTATTACACAATGTAAAAAGAATAACGAAACCAACAATAAGAGAAAATCGAAAGAGATTGTTATGAAAGCATGCACTGTCCAAAATTATTTTGCATTTGCAATATTTTTTTATATCAAATTGAAATAATTAGATCAAATTATCACCAAAACAAATAAAATACCATTCCAGGCACAAATATCATTTATACACAATACATAAATCATTGGAAAGAAATTTATATACAATAGTGTTTTTAAATTTATTATGTTTTAGCAGTGATAGAGATTTATTTTATAACTTTTCCCTATTTACCCTTGTCCTATTTCGATTTGTCCCGGCCCTGCTTATAAATTTATGTTTTTATAATCATACATTTTTTATACATCTAGGACTCCTTTTATGCATAGATGTATCAATTTAATTTACAATGTGTACTTTGGAAATCATATTTTAATCTTTTCCACAAAATCATCTCTATTTTGGGGGGAATACGGAACTTTCACTGCATTGTTATTAATAAAGACTTTTTTGCAAGTAATTTCTAATGTATTGATTGAAAAAAGAGTTTAGTGAATTGTGCTGCATGAGTCAGAATTGCTTTAAAGTGTTAGTTTCTTTACACACATACCGCGTTTGATCTCTTATGGATTCTTTTGTGTTCCATCTAATGAATGAGCCACCCCAGTAATGGAGTATTGTGTTGCAGCCGCAGCAGGGGTCGCAGCCGGGGCCTCAAGCTGCCCCCCTTCGCCAGGGAGGAGGAGGGGGCGGCCCCACACTCCTCCTCAGAATCATCTGACTCATCGGAGGTGAGTTCCTTTTTTGTTGTGTGTGGCTTGGATGTTAATGATAATGATGCTTGAAATGGTAAGATTCTTGCATCATTTTTGATAAGTAAAATAAAATAATAAATACAATAAAGTTTTTAAATAAATAAAATCAAATTATTATCCTACACATCAAATCCTAGCTTTTATGTTGTGTGCTAGCAGTAAAATTTCTTTAAATAATCTTTCAATTACAAACCATATCCCTAAGTAAAATATTATCGCAAAACAAGAAATTTATTTTAAAACATTAAATATCAACAGCCTTCCCAAAACAAATTTTATGATTATTTCATTCAATCATAATAATTCTATCTAAAAAGTGTACTTAGAGAACTTTAAAAAAAACTTTGTTTTGAGTTTTTTTACACAAAATTATCGCATGAAAAATTCTAAAAACTGTTCTATAGTAAATCTCGAACTGTAAAGCCATCTTTGCATCTTAATTTGGTCGTTAGGTTGTGAGTATATTCGTTCGATCAAAAAAGACTTTGCTTTGTATGATGGATCAAAGTGTCAAAATGTGTTCAGTCCAGTTGAATCTGTTTTTGCAGGACGAGGGTGAGGTGGGGGAGTTGCGCATCCCTCCCCCCCTGCGGAGGGAGCTGGAGGAGGACGCGCGGCGCGTACGGAACAAGGTATGCTCCCAAAAGGGGAATGCTCAACATTTCTTGGTTGTAGCCCAGTTATTGTACCTATCATTTTAGGGTGATATCATTGGAGAGATCTTTAAAAATTTATAAGTCTTATTTGTCAGTGACATCATTTTTCTAAACAAGGCACGAACACATCATCTGCATAAGTATAATAAGTTTTTGTGTTTCCCCATTCTCTATATTAATTAGAGTTGTATTTGTCTCATTTTGATGTATTTTAACCTTCCACTCTTCCCATGTTAAGTCTAGGGAACAGTTTTTAAAGCTCACCCTTTTATAAACTGGAGGGTTGCATAAAAAAAGTCCATTAACTTTTTATATGGATCATGATCCACACTATAATTTTATTTAACAATAACTTTCTCTAATTTATATTTCAACCTATTTAGTTCCACTAGATTATAAGTTTTATTAAAGGCAAACAGGTGATTTTGAAAAACTAGGGTGCACGCTCCCTGCTCGCTATTGCTTGCCAATCCCCGGGAACTGCTTGCTCAGTTAACTTTGGATAGCTTCGGGATCCAGGCTCGCTTCACTCGCTCACCGCTCATTGAAATATTGGTTAAACCTAAAGGAGCATGTACGGAAATTGTCACCAAACCTGGCAACCCTGACAAATTGATATTATGGCAACCCTTGGCGAAATTGAAGTTTTTTATACCAATCTTTTATTAATAGAACCGGGTTTTAGTTACTTTTAACTGGTTCCAGTCAAAACTGGAGGGGAAAACCCCCGATTGAACCGAGAAGCGGTCGATAATTTTCACGATAATTTTTAGTAAGGAAATCTTTCATGTTCCCTTCAGCAGACATTTTTAGTTTTGAGTAGTATTTATGTAAGTATTTGTTGTCACTTAAAGACGACAACAGACTTGGCAAACGGCGGTTTGTTGCCATTTTGACTTGGCGACATTTTTCGACTTGATGCCAAATCCAGACATGGTCCTTTAGGTTAACTGAAATGGTTTAGTGTAGCCTTTAGTATACTTTTAAAATAAAATAATTACAAATTAATGCCGATAGAATTTTCTTTAATGTGATATATCCAACTGTTTGAAAGAAGTTTTTAAATAGATCATAGTAATTTTATTTTTTAAACGATTTTTATTTTAAAAGGATACTAAAACTTTCCTTAATATTATGCATGTTTAAAGTTAAACTTACTAATTCCATCCTAATGTTGTTTTTTAAGCTAATAGCGAATCTTATATAACGCTAACAGTAAATCAAGAGCTCTTTACCGTAGACGAAAGTGTAAACAAATTCAATTGTTGCCTTTGCAGAGTGAGAAATATAAGGAAATTTGGGAGCCATGTAAGAGTACTATTATACATAGATTACTAAGTTATAAAGTACATAGTTTAAACTGAACATGGGGAGGAATCAGAGTTTTCAGATTTCTCTCTTTCTGAAACCTGAACTAATGTACTTCATTCATAACCATGCTGTCAACCTTTTGAAGCTCTTGTGACGGCCAGTCTGCTTCAGATTGTGACAACCAGTCGGGACAGAGACAAGACTCTCGCAGTACAGACATGGGTACCCCACGAGATATCAAGTACGCCGGGTTATCTTTACCAGACACATGTAACCAGCAGGGTTCCCACGCACCTGGAATACCGGGAATTGTCAGGGGAAAAAAGTCAGGGAAAATCAAAAAAATTTGCAAATTTCTGGAAAAGTCAGAAAATTTCTTTTCACTTGTCGGCTTTCCAAATTTTCGACGAAATCGTGACGTGTCACTAAGCGAAAACGAATTCCGATGACGTCATACCGCATTTCTTTAGCAGACTGGCAGATGAAGGAAATACCACTCTTTTGTTTACCTTTTAGGAACTTATTTTGCTCAGGTTAGATTCGAGCTAGTATCTTCGTTTCCACGTTTATGTGTTTACACTGTGTTGTATTCAGGGTTGAGTTTTTTTCCGCTTTTTAATTTGTTAGGAAAAGAAGAAATCATTTTTTTTTTTTAAAGTTCAGCTTTTACTAATTTTGCTTAAAAATTCCGTTTTTCGCTTGTTCTAATCCCTCACACAAAAAAACCTTTCACAGAGCAGGGGTCCATCCAGAGCTAATTTGGAGCCGTTTAGCGGCCACAAAATTACGATCGCTGAAAACGGCCCTTCCTAAAATTAGGACGGCCCGTGGCATTTTTCACAAAATTACGATCGTGGAAATCAGCCCCCCGCCCCCATACACAAAATTGACAAAACAACGGTTAATGAGAATTATTTTACCCAGACTTCTCTATTTTTTAAAAGTGTGTCGGTCAAAACATCTTATATTGGTTACATGGTAATCTTGATCAATTGAAATCCTAATTTGTATACGTTGTTAACAAATCTATAACTTAATCACCGCACCGTTAAATCGGTTGTCAATATCGGTTATCGGTTGCCAATTTCTTTCGCCTGACGGAAGGTTATTCGCTACAACTGCGATGCATTTTTTTTTAACGATTGTGAACTTTTTCTTCGCACCCTAATTCGGTGAAACTAAACTTAAATTTCAATAAACAACAAGTTCAAATAACAGATTGTAATAATTAAGATTAAAATTTTAATCAAAATAGGAAGATGAATTAAGATTGGATTACGCTAAGATGTTTTCAAATGTCGGCCAGCCAGTGCAATCTCTCATTAGGAGTCCAATAATGCTTCCTGATTTACTTATTTTGCTGCCTAGTAATTTTTACGAAATTTATCTAAGTGAAAGTGTTACACACCTCCGAATTTTTTCTCCTCCATTATCGGTCTATAATCTATATCAATAAACTAAACTTACTCTTCTATAAACAGCAAGTTTAAATAAACAATTTTAATAATAAAAATAAAAAATTTAATTAAAATTTGAAGATTAATTAAGATTAGATTACTCTAAGATGTTTTCGAATATCGGTTACCGGCCACTACAATCCAATAATGAATCCGTGTTTCTTCTCTTTTTGGCGCCTAGTAATTTTCACGAAATCCGCCGATGCAGTTACATTGCTTCATAATGATTGATAGTTTTTTTTTACCTCTGCGTGATCGGAAGAGCATCGCGTTACTTTTGTAGCTCCAGTTCAGGCCAATCGGATCGACTAAAATATTTTCTTTTAATCAATTGTTCGTGAGTCGGCACTGGACATGTTTAAGATTCTTCAGAAAAAGAAACTTAAACTAACACATGAGATTGTATCCGAAACTGATAAAATTGACAAGAAGATAGAGGAATTAACAAAAGTTTAATGTTACTTGTTCGTTCATTTATTTTTTGATGGTTTTTTTTACATACTAAGTCATTTTCGTAAATATTTTTATTAATATTTATATCTTTTTATAAGGATTTTCATTTCAGGTTATTTTTACTACTTCAAAAATTAGGTATGTCATTAAAATTAGTAAAAAAAGTAGGTCTATTATATTTTTATTGCGTTTGCGTATGAAACTACAGTAGTTTTGTTTCGTACCTGGAATTTTTTTTAAAAATGTACTGGAAAACAGGGAAAAGTCAGGGAATTTGGTTTTAGGTTTTGAGTGGGAACCCTGAACCCGGTTGCTCCTGAAGTCAACTCTTGTATCTCTTTGACTCTATTCGATACGAACTGCTTTAACTTGAGAGCATAAGTTTTCACCCAGCAGAGCACTATTAATGAATCCATCCAAAGGCATATTTTGTCCACATGTAATGTTGCACTAAAAGACTTCAACACTGTCTTAGTTAGCCTTGCTGACAACACTGCAACCAATAAGTTCTAAACGAGGCAAAGTTTGTTCCGACTCAAGAGTTGTTGTTTTCACAGGTGATACTCTTCGCTTTGTGGAGACTAGTGAGGTAACAATTGTTCCATCACGAGTAATGATTCTGAAATAGGAAACTGTTCCAAAAGCTTTTAAAGTGGCGTCAGAAAACAAGTGAAGTTCAATGCGATCTACTTTCCAAAAAGTAGTAGCGCGGAATTTCTAACAAATTTAATTCTGATGTCATCACACAACTGTGTCCATGTTGACCCGAAGATAGTGTTTCATCCCCATTTGCTTTCCGGAATTGACAACATTGAATCAATGATTGAATCAACATCGAATCGTAAAAGGTCCGAGAAAACCAATGGGGTCGAATATCATACTCGCTACTCTTAAAATATGACGTCAAAACGGGTTGAAATAACAGCGATTAAATTTCTTATATCAAAATAAAGCGTATTTTTTTCTGGATTCCAACCTAATCCCAAAACTTTAAGAGGGAAGTCACTTTGGGCTAGATATTTATTCACATTGTTTTCGTTTTCTACATGTATATCTGATTCTCCACACATTTCACGAAGCTGTTTACTATTACTCTGCCATTTCCGTAAATCCATACATGCGTCCTTAAATATCTGTACACATTCGAGACTAGTTTTAAACGCATTTTCAACTGTTTTGATTTAAAATCTAAAAAGTTGATGGTAAAGCTCTTAGCATACTTCTTAATATGCTCTTTATTGTAGCCGCTAACAAAAAGGAGGACAATTAAGGTCAAATAACACGCAACAAAATCTATAAATAATTGGGTTTTCCTGACTAAGATCGTTAACCCCAAAAAATCTAGATACATCCCTATCATTCTGATTGAGTTGCAATCGAAGGAAAGCTTGGCGTATGTCTGCGGTAAACGCGTATTCTCTCTAAATTTAAGCAACAAATCCAAAATATTAGGGTACAAATTGGGTCCAACATGGAGACAGTCATTCAACAATAACTCTTTTTTTGCATGTCTAGAAGCATCAAACACAACCCTTACACGACTGGTTATTTTATCGCGTCTAATGACTGCTCGGTGCGGTAAATAAAATTCCATCCCCTTTTGAACCCTTTCTTTTTCTACTCTTTCTATTGTACCTTCACGTTCATAACCCTGAATTGCATCTTTATACTCATTATAGAGATCGAAATCGTTTAAGAAACTCCGATGCAATCTACGTAACCTTTCTGACCCCACTTCAAAATTGCTTTTCAACATTTCCTTGGCATTATCCTTCCACAAAAGATTTACTGTGTATCTACTACATACCATCAAATTTAAGATTCGATCTGAATTTTTCTTACTGTTCATTTTCACAAGAAGAATCAACTTTATCAATTATTCCTAAACTCTCCAGATCATGAAACTTAGATAAGTCATTCAATAACACTGCATTGCCAACAAAAATTGAAAATGTTTGGAACTACTTTCAAACTCGCATCCCGCCACGAGCCATTTTATTGCCATTAAGTGTGGAGATATATTAACTCTCTCGCTCAGCACAATAACCCAGAAAACATCTCCCAACAGTAATCACACCCTCACTAGCACTAACGTCTGCAAACTCCATTTCTAATTCTTCCATTTTTATATATTAGTGTGGGAAAAGAAATGCACATTAGCCATACAAATGAAAGAAGAAAAAGGATTACGTAATAACCCGTGCTTGGAGGAAAAATACTACACAATTTCGCCACATTGTTGCTAAATTTCATATTGTCTTAATTTGAAATTTTTCTTATTTGAGTTGAGACTTATTTAGTCATGGAAAATAAGTTACTTGAGTCAAAAAATGTTATGTATTTGGGACTATTCATTTTTTCAGAAACCCCTGTCTGTATATTGAATTTTGAACTTCATTTAAATTAACTTTTTGGTTTAAAAATTATTTATGTATTTTCAAGCTTAACAAAAATGTTACTTAAAAATAGAAAAAAAAAAAAATTCCGAATAATTAAATTCTGATTTTTAAAAAAAAAATGTTTACGAAGAGGCTTATTTCTGGTGCTTGTTGCAGGCGGTTGGGCTTCCGTGCACCCCCTGCGTGTCGGCCATCTTGGAAGACTTTGTCACGCGGCAGGACTCACAGGAAAGGTGAGGCCCACTTACTGGAACCCTTCGTAGATGGAATCAAATAAACGAGAAGAGAGATGACATCAACAATCACCAAGGCTTGGTGACTTGTGTTATATTTTCTGTCGGGTTTGGAGCTGTAGATATGGACTGAATGTATAAAAGACTTGTAAAATTGTCTGCTCTCTCACTTGTACTTGGTTTGACCAAACTAAATCAACTCGTAGCTTAGTCATCCGAAACATTTTTATACTTTCTCCATGACCGGCATGTTTGTTTGGTTAGTTTGAACTATTTTCCCCTCTTCACTCGAGTAGAGCTATTCACAGTGATTTCCACATGATTTTCTCTTGGTTTATGCATGAATTATTTTTATTGTTAACTAATTTTCTTTGAATGGGTAATATTATTGTATAGTATTTGTTTGTTTTTCCAGGTAAAGGAACTTCTTAATAATCCGTTTTGTTAGCTAAAAGTGTACAGATTATGTACCCATGTGCGTTCTAAAGTGCGTCTTTTTCCAGGCTGGTGGTGGAGGCCATGGAAGGACTGCGCGTCTACTTTGACTTTGCCCTGCACCCGCTGCTGCTCTACCCACAGGAGAAAAGGTGATCTCGCACGCAGTAAATGGTAAAGCGGCTATTGACGACATGGGAGAATTCGATGCAAAATGAGATTGAACATTTTGGCCTGTAGGAGTTTTTCAATTCATTTATGGGAAAATTTTATAAATTCGTTTTATTAATCAGAATCTTTTTTCAATGTTTTTGATAGCCACTATCAAATTTTTGATATGCACTATCAAATGATTAGTAAGTGCGTACAGAAATAATGATGATCAGAAGGTATTTTGTAAAGGGGACACACACAGAGGGAGGGAGAGGGTTGGTATTATCAGTCTCTGATATTTTACACACCTCTTCGTAACGGCACTCTGTAACATGCTGAATTGTGACACTATCTTGACCAATCAGAGGACTAGCAGCTACCTGGACGAACACCAAAAGACCCAGAAGTAGACAAATCCGATTATACCCAGACCCCCTATTTAGAAAACATTTGCGAATGGCTATTATTTCTTGTGCAACGGAAATGTAAATACAATGTCGATCCAAATAGTTGTAAATTGAAACCTTGATGTATGCACAGTAGGAGCAAGGTATTCTATTTTTCCATGCAAGAAATCTCCAATTTAGCGCCAAAAAAGAATTGTGATTTGAAAATATCCCAACGATTTTATGTAGATCGCATAGAAGAGCTGACAAGAGTAATTCATCACATTTCAACTTAGTGTAAGAACAAAAGTGATGTCTGTTGGGTGAGAAATTTGAGTGACAGGTCTTTATTTTGCAATTGAACAGAATTCGGGTGCAACGATAAGTACCATGTGCAGACTTCCCGAAATGGGGTGCTGAAATGAAGGAAGTTAGGAGAAATTAAATTAACAAAGATTCACCACAGTTTGTTCGATAGAAAAAAGTGTCAGGTTAAACTTAACCAGGTTTTTTTCATAAAAAAGTATTAAAAACTGGTTTAAAATCTTGCTATAACATTTATTTCCTCAACACATTACAAAATATAATGATTTATAATTGCCAGAACAATGACCATTTGAAATAAATGTGTCTACATTACCATATTATTCAGAAATAGTGAACCAGTTTGTAAAAGGCCCCCTTTGTGTTCCAGGGACCTGCCGAGAGAGGGAGGCCCCCGCAAGAGGAAGAGTAAGTGAGAGAAGTCGTTCAGAATAGATCATTATTTCAAACACTTTTACTCTGCACATGATTATATAATTTATTGTTTTTGTCATTCAATTGCATGACAAATGTATCACAAGATCATTTTGAAATAATATTGTTGAGAATACATATTTTAATAATCGAGTTCCTACTTTTCAACTTTTATTTTAAACTAGGGGCACGCCCCCTTCTCGCTATCGCTCGCCAACCCCTGGGAACTGCTTGCGCAGTTCCCTTTGGATCGCTTCGCAATCCAGGCTCGCTTCGCTCGTTGAAATATTTTAGTCTAGCCTTAAGAGTTAACCTAAAGGAGAATGTCCGGCATTTTTTTCGCCAAATGTGGTAATCCCGCCAAATTTGTATTATGGCAGCCATTGGCTACGAAACTCGCCACAGATCGAATTTTAAGCGAATAATTATCAAATAGTATAGTTTTTTTCTATGTATTTTGTTTGAATTAGAGAATTTATTTTGCTACTTCCTTTATAAGTTAATCCTGTCCATTTCTTTCATCGTTAAGAATTCTTAAATCGTATTAATATATTTAAAATATTATTAATCATTAATTATAAAAAGAACTCATTTCTTTGTTCAACTGTTGTGTTCGGATTTTCTTATTTTAAAATATCGCCGAGATCTACGATCGCAAATGCCCCAATAATTTTAATAAGGAAATCTTTCTTGTTCTCTCAGCAGACATTTTCAGTTTTGAGTAGCATTTTAAGTAATTATTTGTTGTCATTTCACAGACTTGGCAAACGCTCGGTTTATTGTCATTTTGACTTGGCGACATTTTTCGACTTGCGCCAAAGCCGGACATGGTCCTTTAGGTTAACCGCCTTTAGTATCCTTCTAAAATAACATAATTACAAATTTGCGAAAATATGTCTCTTCTTGAATAAGATCCATTTGTAAATAAATTGGAAACCGTGGTAGTCGTCAACGCTTAGAAACTATGTTTAAAAACAATTTTAATTTTCCCTTTTTTTATTAACAATAGTGTTTGGTAGTTCAGTCGATAGAAATTATAATTTAAATTTTCAAACTTTAAACGTCCCTAATATTATGCATGTTTAAATTTAAACTTACTAATTCTATACTAAAGTCCTGAAGAAACACTTTTTTGTTGTTTTCAGTCGACCATTTTAAAATTAGTAGTATTTTTGTTCATTTCGATTGTTGCCATTCCAGAGATAGAAATATAAGGAAATTTGGGTGCCGTATAAGAGTATTATATATATATAGATTCTAAACTTCTATAAAAATGTCTTTTAACTGAACTTTCTAATTTTATGCCGAAATGCAAAATACCAAAAAAATATATACATAGCGATGCTAAAAGTGACATACTTTTCTGTCATGAAGGATTCTAAAATGAACTCTATTTATTTGCATATCAGAAATTATAGTTATACATTATAGTTATTTATATCCCATCGTTGGTTGTGTAAAATATTGCATTGTTATTTATTGAAATGTGTTGTGTATGAACAGAGAAATGTGTTTTTCAGGAGGGAGCGGCGACCCCAAGACGTCCCCCCCGTCCCTGGAGTATGGCGCACCGCACCTGCTGCGCCTCTTTGGTGAGTGACAATACACAGTTCCGTTGATTCAACCAAAAAAACACTCCTGGTATAACAGGAAGCGCTCTTACCATCCAGTTCGCCATTTAGTAGTCTTGCAGAGTGGCTCATTTTAGATAGCAGCCCGCTCTCAAACTCTGGATGAAATGGGCTGGTCTTGATAACAAGGATATTCTTTCCGACTCTCTTCTAGTTTTGGGGTTTTTTAAAGACTTTTGAGACTTGGTCTAGACTACGGCTAGATCTGGTGGCATTATCTGAACGACAAGCCTTCATCTCTTAATACTGTAGCAATTCTGAAAGTTTTGCTTCAGTCTTTTTAATATCTTGTTTGTTAAGTTACTTACTCGAAAAGAAATAAGAAAAAGTGGCCTGATTCGTCAATAGTTTTCCCACACCACTTAAAACCACTCTTTTCAACCAACATTGGGCACTGTGCAGATCCATACTATGGAATTAAGAATATAAGCTATGAATGAAGTATCGAACCTCTTCTGGTCTACCCTACCCCTTAAGTCAGCACACAATGAGACTGTGACGAAACATAAGGTTTTGAAACTTATATGGAAAAATAGATTGAAATTATACCAAACAAAGGAAGTAACTAGGCTAGTTAGATAAAAAAAAATAATGAACTTTCTCTATTTCCTTACATTTTTGTGTAGTAATTTCGACCAACAGTAATCACTACTCATTATAAAAAAAGACCCTTTTTGCCCCTCAACTCATGAAAACAAACATAGAGAAAACTACAGTAAAACCTCCGAATACCGGACACTCAGGGTGCCGGACCTTTTCATTTGTGATCCACTGTTTTCGAATTTCTTCTTTTTCTTTTAATCCTTTGAATACCAATTTTACATAAATTATTTTTTGTACGACTAGGGACATATTCCAATGAGTTTCTAAGTGTTTTTCACCCCATTAGTAATTTTTAAACATTTGTTGGGACATATGAGTCCCATTAGTAGCTAAAGGGTTAAAAGCTGGCCTATCTGAGTCTTCCCAACTATAAAACATTCTGCAATAGACCTCACACTCAGCTTTTCTTTTTCAGGAATATCCAAAATATTGATTTTTTTCTTTTAACATTACCTTTTTTTCTCTTTGAAGACGTCTTTTGTTTATCAAAATCGGCTTGCATTAGCTACTCGATTTTTTAGGATTATGTGAGCAATTAATAATTGGACACAACTCTAGGAAAGCGGTCAAACTGGCCCTGTGGGATCATTTTATTCACTCCCTCTCAATTTGGGAAAAAGAAGGTTTGTGAACGTGGGGACGTGTGGGCCTGTCGAAACTATTGTAAAGCTATGGTGGGTTCTGAAAAACCACAATTTTTGTACTGTTTTATTCTACACAACTCCTCGAGCAGGCTTCAGCATGTGGGGTGAAAGGAGTCGTCAGTGTTTTGCCCCTGTGTCTCTTCCAGAAAGTGTCAGGCTCTACACAGCTTTACTATCTGTATAGGTGTTTCACAGTTTTATTAGGGTCTGTTAATGTTATGTAAGTCGTTTTTGTTTAATACTTCCAATGTTATTTGTAAGACGATTATAGATTCCTTTGATTATATATATATATATCATAAAAAAATATTCCAAAAAATACTGTCCTTCTTAGTTTCTGCTCCCCCCCCCCCGCCCCCCTGCTGGGTCACAACAAAAGAGCAAAGGGTAGCTTTGTCACTTCCTCAGGATGTGTCACTCTTGGACGTTTACCATGTTTCGTCATTTAGTTTATTTCCTGTGCTGATGCGTGTTGTGTTGCAGTGCGCCTGCCTGACCTGCTGCCGCGCATGGGCCTCTCCTCCCGGAAGCTGCGCGCCCTGCACGCCATCCTGCACTCCTTCCTGCAGTGAGTACTCTTCTCCTTCTCACTCTGACCAAATGGGAATAGGTTTCTCATGAAACATAAAAAAAGTTGGACGCATCTGTTTCTTTGTCGTCATTGAAGTTCTTCTTCATGCATGTTGATCCGTGGAGTACAAGCGTACAAGCCCGATTTGCAGAATCTAATTTTTAGGGTCCTGTGCACTACAAATACACTTTAATAAATTTTAACTAAAACCATAGCTCATCACATTGAAATATAAACATTTCCCTTAAATGGTCTGTGCAAATGAAACTCGTGATTTTTTATTTCTTAAAATGAAAACCTGGAGTGATCCCAAGTCACAAAAAAGAGATTTAGTTATCAAAAGCTTCCCTTCTTATCACAATAATGGCGTGGTCACTTGAAGCAGCGACCCACTCATACCGATCCACACGAAAGAAGATTTTAAAAAGTGTCCGTCATTTGTTATTTATTCTGGGTTTGGTTCTGACTGAACACTGAAAAGTGCCTTTGCCCATCGAAGTGTGTTTTTCTTCCCTCAGATTCCTGTGCGATGAGCGTGAGCGCCTCTTCCCCAAGTGAAGGTCCCTGCTCGTGGACAACCCTTTTTTCATGACATTCTTTTTTTTATAACAAACTATTTTACTGTGTTCCCTATTATGTACATGAAGGATGTAATTAACAAACATTTATCTTGTTGTTTTTATAATGAAACTTCATGAAATTGTTTCATATTGCGAATTGTATCTTGCACTGTCACTCAGCCTGTTTGCCCGCCTAAAAATATTTGCAAACATCAAAATGCAGACTATGGGAATGAAGGGATGCATTAACTTATAGCCAAATCCTGTTTATAGCATCATGTGACAAAATTGTAGTCTGAAGGACAACTATTTAATAAAAAATAGTTCAAGTAAAATGTTATGGGTTGTCATATATCAATTTTTAGATTTTGTTAATATCTGGCTGAACAGTACCCAATTGTGACCAGCGTTCTAGAATATCGCGGGTCAAACCTTAAAAACTGTGTTGTCTTTGAGCAGTATTTTCAGCGATGAACCTTTACTAAAACAGACTTTCAGTATGCAATATAAATAATTTACTAAAGATAAATGTTGTTCTAGAGAAAATTTAGATTAGTTTTCAAAACATGGGCACTAAAAAAACTCGCAAGAATCATGAGAGCTTAAAATATGATAATATATTTAGGTAAAAAATTTTATTAATGTAATGAATTATTTTAAAATGTGTTTAACTTTTTTCCCCTAACATGCTTAAAGCATTTGAAAAATGCTAAAATTAAATTTTTGATAACAGTTAAAGTGTTTAAAAAATTTCAAAACACGGCTGTATGCCTAAGCAACTCTGAAATGTCAAAATGGTAATGCTGAGGACGGCTCTCTACGGCTATTTTTAAGAGCCAGTTTTTTTTTTAATCAGGCAAAACTGGCAGGTTTGGATAGTTGAAATTTTTATTTTTGCCAAAATTTGCAGAATATGTTTTTTATGTAAAACTATTAAACACGTATATTTTTGTTTTTGCCGAAATTTTTTTTTATTAAAGTTTTGGGGGGTCAAAGTTGAAGATCATCTGTTTTTTGAACGAACCAACTTACATATGGCAATACTTTTTGAGTTAAAAATCGCAGTGACAATTTTTTCGTGTTCTCCATAGTACGTACATGTTAGGACATAAAAACTTATGGTTGACATTTGGCACAAGGGTCATTCAAAAAAATGTTTTTTTCTGAACTTTTGATCTCCAAACTTTTCTTGTGCCAACAGTGAACCAAAAGTGTATATGATCCATTGAATACATACTAAAGAGAAGTACCCAAAAATAGCAAGTGATGTGCGGTGGCACTTTTGGTTGCAGAAATATTTGACCTGGAAATTGCAGAAAATCCAAAATTGCACGAATTTCAAGTTCATTTATTCCTTGTGCCAACATTAGAAAAGTATAAAATTAGCTGGAAAATAATCCTATGCATTGTAGAAACAAAATCAATTCACAGACCTATAGGTATTTTCTCCAATTTTATTTAATAAGGCTCTAAACCTTGAAAAAAACTCACAATTTCTTGCAATTTTGTGTTTTCTGCAAAGTTTAGAGCTCCTTAACTGCTTTTACCAAAAGTAACCAGTTATAAAATTAGCTGGAAAATAATCCCTATGTATTGCAGAAACAAAATCAATTCACAGACCTATGTGTATTTGCTCCAATTTAATTTGCCTCATATCCACCCTCAGCAAGTATATTGGCTTTTGTAAGAACAAAATTGGAAGGGTTGCTAAATGTAAGGACGCATTGCACTAAGGTATCTTGATATCAAACATAAAATGATTATGTACCAATATGTGTTATATTTTTCCACTTTTTTTGGATATACAATGAGATCAAAAAGTTTTTTTTTTAATTAAAATATTCTTTCAGCAAGCATCATTTATGAAAATAACTCAGAAGTGACTTTCTCTTCAATAACAGATGTAGTGCATATATTTGAAACATCTGTTTTTAGTTACTGTCAAGATTCAATTTTATTGTCTGACATATGTTTAATTTTATATTTAAAAAAACTAGTATGTTTGCAAAGTTTTATGTCTTACTAAAATTAATATAATTTATAATTAATGAATTGAACTTGTGCCAGTAACTTAGCAAAAACACAATAAAATTATCTGAAATAATCTCAATTTAAATGACAATTTAAAATAAAAAAAAATGTGTTTTAAAATTTGTTTTGCTTTTTTAAATGGGGTTGTTTCACGTGGATGGTAACAGTTCCAAGGTTTGTTTTCATTTGTTGTCTGGAATTACTTTTGTTTTGGTATTTAAAAGTGAGAGAAAAATATATATTACTTATTAAATTTTTTAAATGCCAGCTTCCTGCTTCGCTGTTGGTTGTTCAAAACATTTGTTAAAGAAAGCTTGCCTTGCATAGAAAGAAAAGTTTCTTTTCATCCGTCATTTTGAGAGTGAACAACCAATGAAATAGCAGAAAAAGCAAAAATGAAAACAAGATAGTTACAGCATCTGAAATTATTGTGTTCTTTATTATTTTTGTCTCTATGGGCTTGTTTTCAGTTTTCTCGAATTACTTTTGTTGATATTCGAAATTGAGTTTTCTAAGAATAAATTATTTTAGTTATTTTTTAAAATTTCAACTTCTTGCTGTGCTGTTGGTTGTTTTAATCATTTATCAAGGAAAACTTGCATTGAAAGAAATTGGAAGTTTTAAGAAATTACAACAAAAAAATTCTTAGAAAACTCAATTTGTAATACCAAGGCAAAAGTAATTCGAAAAAAATGAAAACAAGACCGCGCAGCTGTTGCCAGATCTCTCGTGAAACAAGCCCATAATGGCTTCTTAGCAAAAGAGCTACAGTTAGTAGTTTTGTTTTGATTGATGTTATATCATTTAAAAATAGAATCTAGAACGTTGAACTATTTTTTACAAACTCGCCAATAGATGGCGCGGCATGCTGGTATGAAAAGCTATTTAAAAATGTTTATATTTTCCCTTTTGAAAGAATTTTTTCCTTTTTCTCTCTTGTGTGATGAAAAGTTGTTACTCGTGTTCCCGCCATAATTTTGCGGGTAGCGTGCTAACTCGGTAGTTCCAATAATCCTACGTAGCAACCAATTCCAATGTGAAACGAAACCTTTTTTGGTGTGAGGCAATAATTTGCTATTTGGGGCAAAGAGAACTCTTTGATTTGGGGAGATTGTTATTTTGGCGGTTGAGAAGAATTCTTCTGTTTGTATATTTGTTATTGTAAGTTAATTATTTGTTATTTATTTTCGTTCTACATAATCGTTTTGTTGTCGAAACTTATTAATAATTTTCCTCAACTTCCCTATATACCGAAATTTATATAATAATTGATCTATAATTTATTGATATTAATATTTGATTAATGATTTATATTATTGTTGTTGTTTTTAAGGTTAGTTTAACTTTTTTCAATTCTGCTTAAAATATATTTCAAAATAAAATATCTATTATTATCCTTAAAACAAAAATAAAACCTTAATCAAACGAAAATCCTAGAAGAACGTGCTATAGTAACGTGAAACTGGTGAAACTACAAAGTTACCTTTTTTACTTTTATGAAATACTAGCTTTATAAACCCGGCGTTGCGTTGCACGGGTGTACCCTTAATAACGGTGATTTTTTTTTATGTAATCATTTATTTTATACCAATTGATTCCTTCTCCACTGGTTAGCACTCCATCGGTATATTATAATTTCCTCCCATTCTAATATCAGCATTATTTTTTTAAAAAAGAAATCCGATTATATCAAGGCCCTTCTAGAAGTTAGAGGGCTTTCCCGGCCCTGTTTGGCCAGAATAGCTGTGATATAATGGCCAGTTTCTGTTTACCCTCCTACACCCGTAAATACCGCAATATCGAGTGGGGATGGGTAGATTAGGTAGGAGGGTAGATACTGTATTATGTAATACATAAGGTAAAAATTTTGATACGTAGTGTCTCTGTGGTTGGGGTGTCTTCCTTTATTTTTCGTAATCACTTTTATAGCAAACTGCGTTTTTTTACACGTTTCGGAGGGTGCGGTGCTGATTGTAAAAAACGGATTTTCCAACCTTTGTCATGGGGTAGGCTGTCTTGGGGGAACTTTTTGGGTTTTAAAGGTATTGCTGAAAAACAAAAAACGTTACGAACTTCACATTTGGTACAGGAGTTCCCAGTACCTGTCAGACGTAGAAATAAGGTTTCGAGAAAATTGCGCAGGTTGTAACTTTTTTTTTGGTTTTAACAGCATTGCTGAAAAACGGAAAGAGATACGGCCTTTAAATTTGGTACATTATTGCCTGTTCCAGTTGGACGTCAAAATAAGGTTTTCGAGAAAATTGCGCATGCGCAATTGGTAGATGTTTTTTAGAATTTTTTTGGTTTTAAAGTTTTAAAGGTACGAAGTGAAAACAGATAAAGCATTCAAACTTTGTATACGTACTCGAAACAAGGTTTACGAGAAAATTACGCATGCGCAAGTGGTAGTTGCTTTTCAAAACTTTTTTGGTTTTATTTAAAGGCAAAGGCATTGCGACAAAACAAAAAGATATATTACCCTTGGTACACGAATTCCCAGTACTTGTAGGACGCCATAAGAAGGTTTTCGAGAAATTGCGCATGCGCAAGTGTAACTACCATATAACTTTTTCTGGTTTTAAACTTAGTGACATTACCTTACAACGTGTATACATGTGTTAACGAACGGGTAATACGTGTAAAAAAATTGTAGGCCGTATATCTCTTTGTTTTTCAGCCTTGCCTGTAGCCAGGGCCGGATTTAAAGATTTGCCGCCTGTAGGCTACGATCGATTTGCCGCCCCTGTCACAATATTCTTTCCCCAAGGGCGGGTCTGATTTAGGGGAGGGCAGTCAACATTAGGGGCCCCTATTTTCTTAATTTTGGATGGGCCCCTTCTTTAGGGAATTTACCATTGACCCCCCCGTTAACTCATGTGGTTTACTTATCCAACCAATTGCTTAATGCGAATTGTTAACTTTTTAAAAATAAAATTATCATAAAATTTATTCATAATTAATAATAATTATACTTGTATAAGTACAAGTATAATTATAAACTAGGTAAATAATCGCTAGTGAATTATCAACTACTAAATAGTTACTAGTTCAATTATTATTAATTACTAATTAAATGAAGGGGAATGTTTCAGGTGATGTAACGCTTTTGTTTTCATTTGTATGCGTACTGGATTTCATTTGTTGCTTCGGTTTCACTTTCAAAATGACAAATTTAGGAAAATATTTTTTTCATGCAAGCATTCTTTAACAAATGTTTTGATCAACCAACAGCACAGCAAGAAATTGGCATTTAAAAAGTTTACTAAGAAAAATATGTTTAGAAAACTTATTTTCGAATACCAAAACATAAGTAATTCCAGGCAACAAGCTGTTGCCATCCACGACATGAAACTACCCCACACTACACTTATTACCTTACATTCATTTGGACTTAATTTCGAACTAAATTGTACGCATCCCGCATTACTTTGATTTTTTTAAAAATAAATTTTAGCTTACAAATTATTGAAATTCTAAAAATTGAATTTTTTCTACTAAAGATTGATAGAGCAATTTCGCCGCCGAAGATTTTTGTTGTTAACGAAATGAGCCTATATTAAAATATGCAATCAATTAGGGATGCCCCGAATTTTCGGTTACTATTCGGTATTCGGCCACTTTAGCCGAATATTCGGTTTGGCCGAATAACTTAACTATTCGGCCGAATAGTAAAATTTTAAAAATTTCTTCAAGTTATCTTATAAAACGTCCGAAAATTCCCAAACAGGACTTGTTTTCTTTTATAATAGACTCAAATTCTTAAGTTTTAGTTATAATGTTAAATCAAGCTTTACTCAAGTTATATTAAATAAACATGTCTCTTTAAGTTAACAGTTTCAATGAGTGGGCTTCAAAAAAAACAATAATTACTATATGTATATATAACACAATTGTAATTTTTTCACTAAAAGATTAAAAAAATTAATTTTAATTGTATAATAATATTGTAAGCCATGGTTTTATTATTTTTTTCTGATTTTCATTCTACTCCGGATTCACCTACTTCTGTTTTTGATACTTCCGTTCCGTTCGTTAAAAATTAGTTTAGGTAGGCCGAATATTCGGTATTCGGCCAAATTTGGTATTCGGTGCATCCCTACAATCAATAGTAAACTGTTTAATAAACCAGAAGATAACTGCAATCGAGGTATAAAGAACAGAAAATTTACTTAAAAAATTGGTACTCTTTTAAGAAAAGTAGAAGGGATGTTCAAATAAAAGTATAGTATAGGAGAATTCATTATGTTCTACGGGGATAGTAAAGCCGTTATTAACAGTTTAATAATGTTTAAATCAAGTTTTGGTATTTTTTATTCATTGGAATACGTCAAAGTAATATTTTCACTATTTTTTTACAGCGATTTAAACATATACATTAATTATGTCTGCTCTTCAATCATACATATTAAATTATATCAAATATTATTAAATTATTTTAATTACATTGAATATAATTAATTTTAATTACATTAGCTTTCCTTTCTTGTGTAATTGAAACACATACTTTCTACCTGAACTTGTGTTAGATGCCATGGTTTAACGAAACACGAAAACAATCCAAAAATAAAAACGAAAGAAAAATATACAAAAAAAAGCCAAACTAAAACAAAAAACGAACAATTAAATATCGGCTATACAAAAAAAAATACGAAAGTTCAAAAATATTAAAGAAAAATATCAAAAGCAAAATAAAAAGTTAAGATTTAAACTGAACGAGACGGAAGATATCGTACACAATAAGCATTGCAACTCAATTGAGAGTAATCCCTAATTTGTGAGAAACCCAAGCGAACGGCATTGCCGATTCGAAGACATTTGTTTATACGAACCCCAAAATTTATGAACACTTAGGGACTTGGTAAAAGTGGTGAAAGAATTATTAGCTTCAGAAGAAAACCGAATTAAGTCGTACCTGACTTGCTACGTTTTTCCGCTAAACGAAGAGTTTATATTTATCCTTTTTTGTCAAGTTATTTATCGTTTCAGGACAAAAATGGATCAAGTCACTACATATTCGACCGATTTTGTTTGAAACTATCATTACTCTGTTTTAGGAAACATTCCTTTAGTTTCTACCTCACATACAAAACGAAAAGGCACATTCTTAAACTTGCTTTATACATAAGTTGCACAGATGGCCGGGTTAGTGATGCAAAGAAAAAAGGCAACAAACAAGCTGCATAGAATATTGTAAAAGTATATAAAAATGCAAAAATATTACTACCTAATAAATAACATAACAGCCCATAATGGTCAACATCATTCTCTAAAAAATATTTACAAATAAAACCCTGAGGAATAATATATTAATAAAGAAAGAAATTCAATACCTATCCAAATTCTTAATGTTATTTATTTGAATTTTTATACTACATTGTTACCAACATTTATAGCTATAATTAAAAGAACAATTTAAACTTGATTAAAAAAATATATGCCATCATTATTTAAACGAAACTTTTCTGAAAATTTTAAATAGTTCAGTTTTACAATTAAAAATAAAATTATAATTTAAGCGGTATCCTCGCTTACTGGCCCATGCGGCCATCCTGGTAGCCATGTTAGAGGTTCTAGCACTAGCGATGGATAATTCCAAGTTTGTTTGACGATGTACCTTCAACTAACTTCCCAAACAAGCTTAGTACTCTTTTATCGACTCCGGAAGTATAAATGGTTGAGTTAATCTATGACCTACTCTACCCGTATATGGACCCAGGTCGACTGCGTAGGACCCAGGCACACTACAACAACGCGGCCACTTTTTTACTTTTAAATGAAAATAAGTTATTTTTTTTTAAAAAAATTGATATTTTCTCTTTCCCTATGCAAATAAAATGAATCTGGTAAAAAAAAAGGTAAATGAGTTTTCAAAATAATATTTTATTTATTAAATTTTTAAAGTGCGAACTTTTAACTTTGCTATTGGTTGTTCAAATCATTTGTTAAAGAAAGCTTGCATAAAAAGAAAAGTTTATTTTGAGAGTGAAACGCATCGAACAAAACTTAATTAGTTCAGTTCTCACACTCACGATAAGTAAACCTTTTACATGTATAATAACTGAATCACTTCACAAGGCCGTTGGCGCCTGGGAACGGCCTATTTCATATCCATCTAAAAGACCAAACATATTCAACGTGATTGATAAAAATAAATTTGGCTATAATAAATTTTATCCTATTCTTAATAACAGTGCCAGAAAGAATCAAAAACACAATTCTATATCTAACTACAAAAAAGGCCAATGTTCAATTGCATATTTGTTACACTTGGCTCCTTTTTCTACCCATAAGAAAAACGGCAACAGTTTTAGTTTATTATAGCTATAAACATCTGCCTTGCCTTCGTTTTTTATATTGCGAAAAGGATGACTTGTAACTTCATTTCTTTTGATATATTTTTCTTTTCGGCGGGAATTTTGCGCGGTAGTATTAAAACTTCTTTATTAACAGTTCAGTTTTAGCCTTGCCCTTCTGTTTATAATTATGGTGTTCGCAGCTGAAATTTAGATTTATCTTTTATATACGATTTGGAAAACTATTTTCTTTTAGTTAGAAACTAAAGATAATTAGAAACTAAAGTCAAAACCTAATAAAAAAAAACCTAAAATAAAAGAAAACCTTTTATAAAACACAAAGATGCAAAAGAATTGTGTAATGAAATAATAAATCGTGTATTTTGAATTCCAATGTATCGCCTCAAAACGGGCTATTTTCATTTGTTGACTTTTCATAACTATAAATACATCAAAAAATTATTTTTAAATATTTATATTTGGTAATCTTACTATTCAATTATCTATTAATTAAAAAATATATTCATTTTAGCTTCCACTCTACGTTTATAACGTAAAAAGTGGAAGGTTTTATAATTGTTCAGTCTGTCCGTCCGTCCGTCACCCACTTTCACAGAAAGAACCACAATCCCACAGACAAGTGGAATACGTCATTTTGAAGCAAAAAATCAGATTAGGCTACATTCCAAATTTCATTAAAAAATTTAAATTAGAAGATTATTTAAAATTTAAATAACTAAATTTTTTATCTACATTAAAATAACATGCATATTCCATTTTTATTCATATTTTCAATGTTGCCATCCACAAGTCTCACAAACAAGTGGGATACGTCATTTTGAAGCAAAAAAATCATATTAGGCTACATTCCAAATTTAATTTAAAAAATTTTAATTAGAAGTTTATTTAAAATTTAAATAACTTAAAATTGCTACATTGAAATAACATGCAAATTCCATTTTTATTCAATATTTTCACTGTTGCCATTTCGTTAAACGTACGAGAAACTTTATTAAAAAAAATACAAACATTTGAAAGAATATTTATGTGATATGATTCAGTTTGGATTGTTGTAATATCACAATAGAGTTCTTTTGATGGTTCATTATATATGTATGAAGAAAGATGCAAAGAGAATTCTAACTTGGCATAAAAAATGTGCAAAGTTTCGCTTTTATTTTTAAAGCATCATTTGTACCAATTAAATATTTTTAGAACTGTAATTTAATTAAATCTAATTATTAAATCTGAGAAAGAAGATTAATGAAAATAGTTAATTTTGGCGTTTAAAAGTTTGAATTACAAATAGCTAAAGGCCCTGTTTGTTATTAGAATTAAATCACCATCGCCATTCGCAACAATCGCCCGAGAAACTTAATTCTTTTAGACAATAAATTAAAACAAATTTATTTTGCTACATTGATCAGTTTGAAATGACGTCAAATATTTATATCATATATTATTATCATTTATATCATCGTCATATTTATTTCACTACAAAATTCTTTGTATGTTGATATGAAATATTTTCATTCTATTTAAAAGCGAGGAATAGTACATATTTATTCTTTGAAATACAAATTAATTTTTGCAAACGATAAGTAATAATATATTGAATTTTCGAAATAAAATAAATAAAACTAGCCAAATTTAGCATGTAAATGTTTAATATAGAATTAATGCAGTGTTTGGCGCCTTTTTACCTGTTTAACACAACTCTTGTGTGGAAGCGGGTTAAGTGACAGATTCTGTTACAAACCTACTTGTTTCATTTTGCGAACACTTCGAAATTTGGCATTATGGCCGCTCCCAGAGCACTGTGCGGCGGTGAAGTTAAATTTGAAGGGGAAAGGAGGCGATGCGATTTTGACGATTTCCCCCCCCCCCCCTCCCTCCTGGTGATCGACCTGTCCTCCCTGGCTCGACCCCTCCCCCAAAATATCCCGCGATATTTTTCAAAATTATGGTGTTTATTTGGACGTTTGACGGAATATTTTCTGCCGTAAAAGTCTTTGGCTTTAAACGTTTCGTCAAAATGTTAAATGCGACTTCAACTTTTGAAATGGTCATATCTCAGGAATAGTGATTCGTAAGAATGTGACATTCTTTAATCCAGTGATTTGCCAGCGCCTAGTTGTTTAAAAAATAGTGAAATTATTACTTTGGGTTGGAAAAAAGAAAGGTTAAAGGTGGAATTTGCTCGGGTTTAATGAAAGTAAAGTACTAAAGTTTTGGTATTTTTACTGGAATTTTCAAAGTAATATTTTCACTTTTTTTTACTTCTATTTAAACAATATATTAATTATGCCTGCGATTTAATCATGAACACTAAATTATATTAGCTTTCCTTTCTTGTGTAATTGAAACACATACTTTCTACCTGAACTTTCATTAGATGCCATAGCGAAAAAACCTACCACGAAAACAATACAAAAATAAATACGAAAGAAAAATATTTTTAAAAAATGCTAAAAACACCAAACTCAGAATGGTATTTTTCTCGATCGGTCACTTTTCCGCGCACGGTGTGATATGTCCTTTATAATCCAATTGGTCTAATGTCAATCAGTCCCAACCATTTATTATAATTAGATATGGGGGAAGTTTCATTTTTATCCTACCTTAGACAAAAGAAATTTAAAAATAAACAAAAAAATAATAAGGAAGTAAGAGAACCAGTGGCGGCTCGTGGCATACAGCAAGTACAGCCGGGCTGTACCTAAATATTCAGAAAAAGCAAAATCCCAAATACGATCATAAATTTTTTATTCATTTCTGTATCTTGCCATAGAAGCGCAATTTTTAATTCATCGCTTTCGCCAGACAATAAAAAAAAGAAAATCCAGTTCAAATAGTGGGATTGGTGCTGGATACCATTTGCGTATCAAATGAGGGCTTATAATCCATTCCTACTCTGACTACAGCTAGAGAAGAGTATTGAAAGACGGGCTGCGATGCGGGCATAGTTACCATGACGACGAAGAATGCTTTGTCCCCGTTGTCATGGCAACCATGTTCGCGTCGCAGCCCGTCTGTCGATTTTCAACTCTGGCTGTAGTCAGAATAGGATTGGATTATAAGCCAGCAAGGCATTGGATACGCAAATGGTATCCAACAGCAATCCCACTATTACCCACATTTAATGTTATTTCAGCGGGATTTGCCCGGGAAGGAATTGTTGTTACTTTTACCTGTGATTGTGGAATTCGTAGATATGATTGGCTGCTACCAAACACGTGTTAGGCTATGTGTGCGTGTGGCGGTGGGTTTGGTTTCAAGAATTTGAACTCTTTATCGTAAAACGATTATACTTTTTCTGTGTTAAACTGTTAACGGAATACTTTTAATTCTTAATTTCAATATCTCATTAATGTTATTTTTATAAAATGGAGCTCCGCTATAATAAAGTATGCTGAAAGTAAAATGATAAGTTTTTTTAAAAATAATTTTAGATACTTTTTTAATGATATGTTTAGCTTAGAAAACTTGGAGGGGGGGGGGGGGGGTTGCTTTAGTTTTGGCTGCACCAAAATTTTTGACCACGGGCCGCCACTGAAGAGATGCTTTAAGATCATTTTTGAACTTTTTTTTTAACGAACCAGGTGCTTTGATTTATGATCGGTTCAATGTTGTTTTGCTACGAATTGCGAAACTTTGGATGAGCTACAAAAATAATAAGTGACAGGTGTAACTTTGTTTTAAGGATGTTAAAGCAAAGCAAATGTTTTATAATATGTTAAAACTATACGATTGAATTCTAAAACGAAGAAAGAATTTTTCTTAATGCATTTAAAACTCGCCTAAACTTTATATACATTTTATTCCTTTGTCTGTATATAATAATTACATTTAATTGTGTTTGATTCGTAACAGTATGTTGACTTCTTTGTAAATTAAAATTACAAAAAAATATAGTATTAATGCAAGAAAGCAGACGGAAATCAGATGTGTCAAGCAGTTCTTCCACCAAACCAAAGCCATAATTGAAACGAAAGATATACGTTTGAATGTTTATGAAAAAAAAAGTGGTAACTTATTATGTTTAAAGGACCGAATAATATGTTCATTGACACAAATCTCAATTTAAAACAAGAAGTTCTTAAAGAACTAAAATAGCCCACTTTCCTGTTACTTAAATACTTACTGAAATTCTAATAGGAATTTAACTAGCTTCCTAACAGTAAATATCATCAACAACCGTTTCTACCCTATATTTATACTCATTCGAAAAACAATCACTAAACACAACATCCAGCTATAATTTAAACTTCTAAAAGCCAAAATCAACTATATTCCTTAATATTCTTTCTCAAATTAACTTAATATAATTTATCGTCTGCATGATTTATTTGTAGTTCAAAGAATAATTCAATATTTACTAATAACAAGTAATGAAACTAATCTAAACTACATTAAAAAAATAAGAAATGTAAATTAAAACTAAGCATAATTGTATGCAAAAAATATGCCTTGCTGCTTTCTTGGTAAACAATGCATGAACAATCAAAGAATCACATAGTGCTACATTTTATGACGTCATTCGAAACTGTTTCATGAAAAAATTATTTTGCTTCAAATATTTTTAAATAAATAAAGTTTCTCATGCCATTGTTTATTTGGCAACAGTGATTTAAATGACTCAAAATTGAATTTCAATGCTAATTCAATGGGAAATTCACCGACAGATAGTAGATTTATGTCCGTCCGGACGTACAGACAGGCGGACAAAAAGTATGAAAGTTAGGTCTCTGAGGTCATAGCTTTCTAACAAAAAAGAATTTTTAAGATCCGATTGATAGAACCGATTTTGAAAGGGGGGTACGGACAGACAGACGGACATCGACCGCATGTCAATACCTACTTTTTCATTTTTTTTAATTCTTTCGAATTAAACAAAGAAAAGTAGGCTAAAAACGTCACATAACACGTTCTCCCATTAAGCTACTCAAATGTTCATGTTTAAGTATTCATCAATGAAATGGATCTTTAATATTCTTTTTAGCCTACTTTTCTTTTTTTAATTCGAAAGAATTAAAAAAAAATGAGAAAGTAGGTATTGACATGCGGTCGATGTCCGTCTGTCTGTCTGTCCGTACCCCCCTTCCAAAATCGGTTCTATCCATCGGATCTTAAAAATTCTTTTTTTGTTTAGAAAGCTATGACCTCAAATACCCAACTTTCATACTTTTTGTCCGTCTGTCTGTACGTCCGGACGGACATAAATCTACTATCTGTCGGCGAATTTCCCATTGAATTAGCATTGAAATTCAATTTTGAGTCATTTAAATCACTGTAGGTATTGAAATGCGGTTGATGTCTGTTCGGATGTCTGTCTGTCTTTCCGTCTGTCCATCTGTCTGTCTGTTCGGATGTCTGTCTGTCCGTCCGTATCCCTCTTCCAAAATCGGTTCTATCTCTCGGATCTTAAAAATTCTTTTTTTGTTAGAAAGCTATGACCTCAGATACCCAACTTTCATACTTTTTTGTCCGTCTGTCTGTACGTCCGGACGGACATAAATCTACTATGTGTCGGCGAATTTCCCATTGAATTAGCATTGAAATTCAATTTTGAGTCATTTAAATCACTGTTGCCAAATCAACAATGGCATGAGAAACTTTATTTATTTAAACATATTTGAAGCAAAATAATATTTTCATGAATCAGTTTGGAAAAACGTCATAAAATGTAGCACAATTTGATTCTTTAATTATTCATTAATTATCTACCAAGAAAACGGCAAGGCATACTTTTGCATGTAATTATGCTTAGTTTTAATTTACATTTCTTATTTTTTAATGCAGTTCGGAGTAGTTTCATTACTTTTGTTATCAATAAATATTTGATTATTCTTCGAACTACAAATAAATCGCGAGCAGATGATAAATAATATTTAATTAATTTGCGAAAGAATATTAAGGAAAATAGTTGATTTTGGCTTTTAGAAGTTTAAATTATAGCAGGGTGCTGTGTTTCGATTTTTTTTCTAATGTGTATAATTTTTTTTCTAATAAATCTAGTGTAGAAACGGCTGTTGATGATATTTACTTTAGGAACCTAGTTTTTTTTTCCCGATTAGAACTTCAGTAAGTATTTAAGTAACAGGAAAGTAGGCTATTTTAGTTCTTTATGAACTTCTTGTTTTTCTTTAAATTAATTGCTAAGTTCATATATTAAATGGAAACTAATGTGCGCCTATAAACAACTTCAAATTACAATATATTCGCTAGTATTTTTCTCGTATTAATAAGATGTGTTTATATACAATTGTTAATTGTAGTTTAGTTTTTTTTATAGTTATTTGTACGTTTATAACTTTTTTTAATTGGTTCGAATATTTTTAATGAAATGTTCAAAAATTTTCGAAAAAGTATTATTATGGTGACATTTTATGGTTTATTTTCCCAACTATAGATTGTTAAATTGCGTTGAGAGATATTTTGAAGGCTATAAAATTGTTGGATTTTTGCTTAAAATTTCAAATATTTTTTTTACACATTTTAAATTAAAGCTGATATACAGTATAGCTTTCACATTTAGAACAAAAGGGGCAATTTTACCCATCTACTTTACATATTATAGCAAATGATATATAAAATTATTGAATTAACGTAAGAAAGTCCTTAAAAAGTAGCTTTTTTCTTACAATTAAAGTTGAACTAAAAGCTGTGCTAAGGATTTTTTTCTAATATATATAAATAAATCTTGTGTGGAATTGGCCCTAGTAACAATTTCCGTTTAAAAAAACCCTCAACTTTTCAACATTTTTTTATCGAAAAAATAAGAAGATATGTCAAATCAAAGAGTTTTATTTCCTCTTTGTGTCAAATAGCTTATTATACTTCAGATTGGAAATCAAAATATCGTGCATGTAAAATAAATAAACAACAGCTTGGCAATTTAGCGCATATGACCTGAAGATTTGGCTTCAACCCAAACAGAGCCGTGACGTCAGTGTAGCGGCAGTCACCGATTCACCTGATTGGTTGTTGGGACCAAGTTGATCAACTCCGTCGCGATGAAACGACAGAGTTGTGAAAAAGAAAAAACATTAAAAAAAAAAGACTGGTATATTTTTTAGGCATGTGCACTTTTCCCGCCAATATTCTGTGACTTGCGATGGGCTTCTACCGGGGGCGCCGCGAAGAAGAGAGAGGGGGAAAACAGAGTCTGGCTCTTTTCGAAATCCGCCTTTGACGAGTGACGTCAACCATCGACCCACTGAATTCGCGCGGGGAAGAAAAGAAGCAAAGGGAATAAAAAAGGATTTTTTTTTGTATCGTTGATTTTGCTATTTTGAGAGCAGTCGAAGATAAAATAAGAACCTATTCAAACGTAAATCAATATGAACTTTTTTTACATATTTTTTTTAAAATCTTGTGAATAGAATATTTGTACAAATTTTCGCATTTAATTAGGTAAGATTAACATACCCCATCTGGATCAGATTTACTGTACGGTCCCCCTTGGCGCGATTTTTTCGGATTTGGCGATAAATAATTTTTTCTGGCAACCTGTCTGACTTCAACTGAAGATTCGATTAATAATATAATAATAATGACAAATGATAGTTAATTTATTTAGTTTAAGCAGAAAATTGTGAGTCGGGGGAGGGGGGGAGATTATTATGAAGAATAAGAGTTAGCTGAGTTTTTTTTTATCAGGATTGGCAGTTTATTAATAAATTTTATAAAAAAAATTCACCCCCCCCCCCCCCTAAAATTTCAACGACGCAGTCTGCGTCGTTGACCCCCCCTTGTAGGCACCTCTGAATAATATAATAATAATGACAAATGATAGTTAATTTATTTAGTTTAAGCAGAAAATTGTGAGTCGGGGGGGGGGGGGGGCAGATTATTATGAAGAATAAGAGTTAGCTGAGTTTTTTTATCAGGATTGGCAGTATATTAATAAATTTTATAAAAAAATTCAACCCCCCCTAAAATTTCAACGACGCAGTCTGCGTCGTTGACCCCCCCTTGTAGGCACCCCTGAATAATATAATAATAATGACAAATGATAGTTAATTTATTTAGTTTAAGCAGAAAATTGTGAGTCGGGGGGGGGGGGGGCAGATTATTATGAAGAATAAGAGTTAGCTGAGTTTTTTTTTATCAGGATTGGCAGTTTATTAATAAATTTTATAAAAAAAATTCACCCCCCCCCCCCCCCCTAAAATTTCAACGACGCAGTCTGCGTCGTTGACCCCCCCTTGTAGGCACCCCTGAATAATATAATAATAATGACAAATGATAGTTAATTTATTTAGTTTAAGCAGAAAATTGTTAGGCCCGGGGGTGGGGGGCAGATTATTATGAAGAATAAGAGTTAGCTGAGGTTTTTTTTATCAGGATTGGCAGTTTATTAATAAATTTTATAAAAAAAATTCACCCCCCCCCCCTAAAATTTCAACGACGCAGTCTGCGTCGTTGACCCCCCCCTTGTAGGCACCCCTGAATAATATAATAATAATGACAAATGATAGTTAATTTATTTAGTTTAAGCAGAAAATTGTGAGTTGGGGGGGGGGGCAGATTATTATGAAGAATAAGAGTTAGCTGAGTTTTTTTTTATCAGGATTGGCAGTTTATTAATAAATTTTATAAAAAAAATTCACCCCCCCCCCCCCTAAAATTTCAACGACGCAGTCTGCGTCGTTGACCCCCCCTTGTAGGCACCCCTGAATAATATAATAATAATGACAAATGATAGTTAATTTATTTAGTTTAAGCAGAAAATTGTGAGTCGGGGGGGGGGAGCAGATTATTATGAAGAATAAGAGTTAGCTGAGTTTTTTTTTATCAGGATTGGCAGTTTATTAATAAATTTTATTTAAAAAATTCAACCCCCCCCCCCCCCCCCTAAAATTTTAACGACGCAGTCTGCGTCGTTGACCCCCCCTTGTAGGCACCCCTGAATAATATAATAATAATAATGACAAATGATAGTTAATTCATTTAGTTTAAGCAGAAAATTGTGAATATTTTTAGAAAAATAATATTAATTATGTTTTATTTTCTAAAAGCTTACCATATAAAGCAACACGAAAGATAGCGTGTATTTCCCAGATACACAGAATATGAACCAGAGATATCCCCAGATATTCAATATGTACCAGAATATGTACATTTTAAAATGTTAAAATTAAATTGTTTTAGTTAAAGATATTTATTTTTTAACAAACTGGATTTTAAGTAATTCATGTGAAATTAATCATCATAAATGAATGCACATATTTAAAGGTATATACCTGATAATGTAATTTTACTAACTTAAACTCTAAAAAGTTCGGTGTCAGCCCCTTGCGCATGCGCAATTTTCTCGAAAATCTTATTTTGATGTCCAACCGATAATGGAAACTCGTGTGTACCAAATTAAAAGCATGTAGCTTATTTCGTTTTTCGGTAATACCTTTAAAACCAAAGAAGTTCTATGGCAACTACCGCATGCCCTCAAAAACCTTATTATGACGTTCGACAGGTATTAGGAACTCGTGCATCAAATATGAAGTGCATAGCTCTTTTAGTTCGAGAGTGCTTTCAAAGAGACGGGCTAATTTTCAAAATCCACTTCATCGGAATCAGTACCCTCCAAAACAAGTAGAAAAGACTCTCCTTTTCGACCGCAATACTTCCATCACATTTCATATTAGGTCATTCAAAGTAATAACATTCATAAATCAGAAGTTATCACGTATTTTTTTACTTATGTATTACTATAAACATAATTGTCATTCTTGATATTAATTATATTGATTTTTTTGACACACGAAAGAGTTTAAAATAATTATATAATACAATTTTGTGAGAAAAAAATTCATAATAGATGGGTTGAATAACATACTTGGTACATACTAGACTGCCGTGGACAGGTAAACTGCAAAAACTACAACAATGAGTTAGATCATTCTTAAGCTGAAATAATCAGTCATTTAGTATATTTCCTTGTAGGTTAAAGTTATTATGCTTTTTACAACAGTGGTCCAAGTCATTCATTAGTCTAGCTACTGCATTTTAAATCCCCTAATAACATTATGGAATTTATTGTCAAAGCTACTAAAATATTTATATGAACACTTGGTACATACTAATATCGGGTTTGTTGCATTTTATCATAATTTAAGCAAATAAAGGTGTTGTTTTTCGAGCTTGAAAATATGGAAATTCTAACTCAAATGCATGGCAGCCGTTTCAGCGGTCGTTTGGGCTCAGTGCCAAGAATCAATGGCTGGCCCGAATACACTTATATTTTTCCGCTCTCTCTTCTTCGCGTAAAAGTTATCTTTTTGTTTGCTTATTTGTTTAGTTTGGGCTGGTTATCCATTTTTCCCCTTATCCCGCCCCCTTGGCGCTACATACCTGAATTTCGCCCTCTTTCATTGTTGTAACATTTTTTTTCTCATGAATTTATATCAACAATTTTTAACAAAAGAAAAAAAAAGATATTTATTTTTCCTCCCCCCACCGGTTGCGATTTCGTTAGTTTTTTCAAATTTCTTTTATAAAAAAAAATCGTCTACATTAGGTCGATTTCATTTCACTTCTAAAATCTTCAGGGATCGAAAATCTGCCATTAACTGCGCGGTTTAAAAGAAGTAAACAATATGTAACACTCAAATTTCAAGTGGGAAAGTTTTTAAAAGTAATATTAAATTTCATATTATTTTTAAAACTAAAAAATGATAAATACGTTACTAATAAAATACGTAAAAGAGCGGAGTGTGAATATACGGAAAAGAATGTGCATAAAAGAGCGGAATCTCCCTGTAAAATTTTAAAATATTTCGTCGCATAAAATTTCTGAAATAACAGTTTAAAATTATTTTCATTGCGAAAAATAATTGTTTAATTTTTATCGAATTTATTCTATTTTATTTACATCGAAAGAGAAAGCGCAATAAATAGGATCTTGTAACGTAACAAATTCTATTGGGTAATTTTTGGCCCCTGTTTTAAATAAAGTATACGACATGTACTCACGAAAACTTACCAAAAAATACAGAAGAAAGTTATTTTGCATTAAAATAATTAATAAGTATATTTTTAACGATATTAATTAGTTATAATTAAAACAAAATTGTAGTAATTATTCACAAAAAACAGATGTCAGCTCTAACGGCATTTAAGTAAATATCTAAACAAAAAAAAAATGTTTTAATAATAACTAATTTATATTTTTAAAATGACACATTTGATGGCAAAATAACTTTTTTCTCTATTTTTTGTTTTTTTTTCTGTAAGTTTTCGTGAGTACATGAACATGTAGTATAGAAAACAGGGGCCAAAGTTTCCCCATTGTATAGAGATCTGTTACGCTAATAGACCCTTAAGCTCACCAGCATAGAGATTTTTGTAGATAAGAATTAAGTATTTTTTTTTAAATTAAACTTTTTTTGTATACGCTTCAAAATGTCCCCTCTTTATTTTGTTATGGAAGGGTTTCGTTTATTATATGATGGTGTTTATTTGCGTTGGGTTGATCTTTTTCGAATATCAAAGCGCAATAGAACAAAATCATAGATCATCAAAATCATGGGCATCGCCAAAATAACTGCCGACCTACGCATCCAAAAATGTCCGGCATATTTTTTATGCTTCCCCGTGTAGGGGATGTGCATGTTAAATATGCTCCAAAGTCCCATCGCTGCGTACGATGTCGCCCTTAACGGTTGCGTTGGGTGTTGGCTCGTCACTTGACTGGTGTTACGACGCTCGTCGCCAATAGACCTCGTGTAGCTTTAGTGCGACGATAAAACTAACCTAACCTAGAAAATAGCCAATTTTGGCTTTAAAAAGTTTTTTCTAAGGTGTATAAATCTTGTGTGTAGGACGTGTTCTAGGTGACAGTTATTGTTAAAAATTTACCTGTTTTTATAATAAATTGAGTGAGCAGGAAAGTAGAGTAATTTTTTTAGAACTTATTGTTAAATACCATTTAAAAAACAAAAAGCATTTAAAGACCAAATCAACCATCAAAAACCTCATCACGGGCCGTTATGCCCGATGTCTGCAGTTATTTTGGCGATGCCTAAACCCGAACTTGGGATCTTCCGCTTGCAAATCGAACACCTAAACCGACTGAGCTCCCCAGCCCCACCGAGTTGTATGAAATATGAAGTGGAATGTTTACCATATTGAACATTTTTGTTGCTTGACAAAGTAATGCAAATCGAGACCGACCAGCTGTTGTGGCGATTTTAACAGGGGCCTATGGAAAAGCCCTCTAAATCCTGGAAGGGCCCGGATACAATCGGACTCAACCCCTCAGAATTAGAATGGGAAGTGTCAATTTGTATAAAATTAATAATTAACATAAAAAACAATCGCCGTTATTAAGGGTGCACCTGTGCAACGCCGAGTTTATAAAGCTCGTTCATTAATAAATACTGAAAGAGAGGCAAAGATACACAAGATGCTCGAAAATTATAAATCATTGTTTGAAAAATTAAAATATGATTAGTTTTAACAGTGCTAAATGTCACCGGAACACATGCTAGGATATGATTTGCTTCCATTTTTAGAGCAAACAATTTTACATAATTAAATTTACGAAAAAAAGTTTAAATTTTTCTAAGGTGTACTTGTGTTTCTACACACAGGTTTCCAGGAGACAGTTATTGTTACATTGGTTTTCTAGAACTTATTTATAAATACCATTTAAAAAAACAAGCATTAATCAAACGGAATGAATGCTATTTAAATTATTATTCATTAATTAATGGAGAAATTGTGTTCGCTTTTAAAATAAAATTGAACGCTATATTTCTAAAATAATGCAAACTATCAACGATTCCCATTTTGATGCATATTACACGTCATTCAAATCTAACTTGTATAAAAAAAAAATCCTTTTTTAATTTGAAGTACTTCATTTTTTTGCTGAGATTTCAATGACTTTTGTTTTGATAGACTGAATTATTTTTACGTATTGCAGTTGTCTGTAGCATTTATAGTTGGATGAAAGACAGTTATAGATTTTATAAATTTTCCACTTTTTACGCTATTATACGTGTGGAACTTTAAAATTTAACCAATCCCTTCTACAAATTTGTTTTGGAAAACGACAGGTGGTTTTTTTCCAGATGCACCACCTAAAAAAACAGTATTCATTTCGAACGAAGATAAATGAAGAACGAATGATAAATAAGCTGCCGGTGAAACTAAATAACCAAGAGAGGATGAAGTTATCTTTTTTTTTTTTTTAGTTGGCTTGAAATATTATATAATAACATTTAATCATTTAAGATATTTATTAATTTTTTATACTGTTTTAATTTGTGAACTACCAGAAAAATCGGAATCATAAATGTAAATATTATATTTTAATAGTAATTACGAAAAAAATAATCATTTATATCAATTTTTTTTTATCATTTATAATAATATTTTTCTATTAATTAATAGGAGAACTGAAAAATACATAACACTTTTCAAAAACCGAGCCGGTTTCTTAGAAAAACGGGTTTTTAAAGGTCGGTTTAACTGGAGCGGGTTTTCCCGGGTTAGAAAAAGCTTTTTCTTTCAAAAACCGCCATTTCTTCGAATTAGAAGTTTAAGCGAGCTCTTTCTCTTATTATTATTCGAAACTTTATTATTTTTTACCGTTTTTTTTGTCTGCGTGCGTCTCCGTAATGAACCCCAAGGATTGGCTCTTGAGTTTTGGAAAATTGCCGCTTTCGTTCCATCAACCAATCGCGTCATCACCATCAGTTCTTTTTTGTTTCAGTTTTTATTTCGATTCTAGTCTTCGAATATTCGAGTCGACGTTTGTCTGCTTTGCTTCTGCTCTCTTTTCGCTCTAAATGCAAAAGGTAAGATAACTGCTAATTTTTCGATTCGTCTTGAAAGCTTTTTATTTGTTTAATTTTTTTAATTAAGTTTTTTTTCTAGCTACAATCAACATTTATTCAACATGTTGATATTGGTGTCATGGTGTATTGGTGATAACATGTTGATGTTGGTGTCCCTCTAACTGCTATTACCCATTTTAGAAACAAAAATTTAGTAAAGTTTGTTACTACTTCCTGCACATAGTAAGCAAGCTGTGCTAAAAAATCTTGGTTGTACAACAATCTTGTTTTATTGATGTGCCTCACAAACTTGTAACAAAACTCATTTAGCTGTTCAATTGCAATGAATTAAATAACTTTTTGTTACAAAATAACTTTAGTTTTGAATTTGTAACGCTATTACGGTCAACTAAGCTTGGAAGCCAACAAGTCAAGCTTGCAAGTCAGTTTTCAACATTCATTTCCAAGCCAGGAAAATTTAGAAAATGATACAATAGGTTGGAAAGTCTAAGAATTTTTAATGTTGCTTAGCTATATTTTGAAAAAAAGATAATCTGCTTGCAGTGGCGTATCCAGGATTTGTCTCTGGGGGGGGACCAACTAATAATGAGCATGGAACAGCGTGTGAGGGGGGGGGGGGGGTTATGACATAACATTATTATTTTTTTAAGCGCAAAACCGCATTTTTTAATGGGCTAAGCAATACTTTTGCAATCATACGATTAATTTAAAATGCATGGTTTCAAATTTATTTGCCTTAATTTAGTTTGTGATGTTGAAAAATTATACATTGAAACACTTATTAAGAAATTTAAATTTGTTAAATAGGTTTTTTTTTCAGATTCTTTTGAATATAACTAACTAGAACATAATCTAATTCTACTCCTGGTAAAGTAAATTAAAACATTTGACCGTAAAATGAGTTTCATTTAATAAATTTATTATAATACTTGAAACGTAAAATTACAAACATTTAAGATGCCGACACAATATTTTTGCTAAATTAAAGTTGAATTCGTCTTGATTTTTTTGCCATTTCGCTTAGGACTTCGTCCGGGGTCACGGGAATGTCTTTATGGATATAAAGCAGAGAGGTCCATTAAGTCTTGTTTCACTAGTAGTATTTCTCAAATAGCTTTTTAAATATTTCAAAGTAGAGAATGACCTTTCTGCACTGCAAGAGGTCACTGGAAGAGTAACCAGTATTTGCAATAATTTGAAGACGGAAGGCAACATTTCTTTGTTGCAAAATGCGAGGGCTTCTATGGCAGTTACCTTTTTCAGCGGTTTTGATTTGCCATCCTTTTTGGTAGTCTCTGATTTTTCATAGTTGATTCGTTTTAAGATTTGGTGCCATATTTTGATTTCCCCGTTCAATTGGGTTTCATCTATGGCTTCAAGCTTTTCTCCATACCGATTAAAAGATAATCAATATGGATATCTTCCTTGGAATCGTCAATCAAAATCTCAAAAGATGAAAGAACCTTTTATGACTAACAAATCGTTCATTCAGTTGATTTGCGAAGTGTTCAACAAATGGGAGAAGCAGGCTCTTCGATAATACGATTCTGGATTATCATGTGGGAAGTTTCCCTTGTTGTTTGGAATTTAGCCAGCCTGGGAACTTTGATAGGAATGTCTTCTTTTAAAATATACCCTCGCCCATTCTTAAAGATTTTACCAAACTCGTTTCAGCTTTGCTTCTAATATTTTCAATTTGAGCTGCAGTTTGCTCTGCATAACATACAGCACTGTCAGGTCAATTTCCTTACTCTCTAGGTACTTTGTAAGGGGCAAAGTGTATGCAAATATTTCCTTGATACGAATAAGGCTATGAGAAATTCGCATTTTGATGCAGCACATAGTAATAAGTTGGCATTTATTACTGTGTCTTTATGAGACCAGGAACTGATTTCCTCAAGTGATCTTAAGATCGGTTCATACAACTCAACAAAATACATTCACCGCATCATGCCTTTGAATCCACCTAGTGGGGCTTGGTTGTTTAAGCTTTTTGCCTACTCCAATAACTTCTGAATGTTTATTCAAAACTGATTGGCGTTTCGGAGTATTGAAAAATTCACAAATTTTACCAACAGTGCCTAAACAGTTTGTAATCATAGAGGACGAACATGAGCTTGATACTGCCAAGTTTAGAGAGTGGCTGCTACAATGCACATAAAGTGCGTTTGGAGCTTGATCTTTTACAAACTTCTGTACTCCATTGTACACTCCACTCATTGCACTTGCTCCGTCATAACCTTGACCGTACACATAATCCGTATTGATTCCAAGTTCTCTCAATTTACCCATATTGTTTCACTCAAGGCTTTACCTGTAAGATCAAAAACTGGAACAAATTGTAGGAAATCCTCTCTGATAACACATTTTCTCCAAATCAACATACCCAGCACAGAGCGATAATTGCTCTATACATCCTACATCTGTTGTCTCGTCAGCTAAAATCGAGAAACATTCTGCTTTATTCACTCTAGCCACTAGCTTTCCCAGCATAACCTGGTTGCACGCAGAAATGATTTCATTCTGTGCAACGGAACTAGTGTAAGTAGCATTTTTCCTGCGGTCAATAAGTGCTCTTTTAAATCAGAATCACCGCTTTCTACTCTCAGTTTCAGCAAGGCCCTAAAGTTTCCCTCATTTTTTCAAATTCTTCCTCTTCAATATCGATGGGACCTCCATCTCGGTGGCCTCTCAAAGCCAAACCTTGCCTACCGCAAAAGATCACAGTTTTATGACAGGGGTAAGTAAACGTCGATTTACTGCTATTTTGTCCTTGACACTCTTATCTAAGCTACAAATTATATCACTTGACTGCCTGATTGAACCGAAAGAAAGTTTTCTGCATCTACTTTGCAATTTCTGTGATACGTGTTAACTGATGCTTGTTAAAGTCTTCCAAAGCATGTTTCCAGTTAGAATATTTAACTCGAACTAGCTTACCAAGAGGAAGACCCTGTTGCCCTGCTCCAGTTGGTGAAAAAAGAAAAACAATACTTGCAAAAAGCTCCATCTAAAACTTTTGAGTAGGTAAGCCATTTCTCTAGTCTTGAACCAACTGAACTGGAATTTCAACTGTCTTTTACCAAATTCCGTTGATGGAAATGTGAAACTTTCTTCAGGCTTCCAAGAATTTTTCAGAAGCTGTTCCTTTTCGCTTGTAGTAAGCTGAAACAAAAGAAACACAATATAATTTTCGGCAAAAAAATAATCTTTTTAATGAAGACTATTATAGAGTAGCCCACTTGCCGACAATTATTTTCATGAAGCTCAAAACACTTGAGTAAATGTCTATCCCAGAAGCTAAAACTTTTTCTTTAATTAAGATAAAACTTCTTAATTAAGATATAAACTAGAACAATACTTAAAAAAAAAAACAATATTACGGCTACCCGAGTTTAAATTTCGACTTGGTATCCGTCCAGAAACAAATGATACCAAAATAATGTCAAGTTTTTGAAACACACTATATATATAAATATAATTAAATTTAACAGAGCTACTTTATGCATGACAGACTTATAACAAGATAAAAATGAATTCATGTACTTGGAAATTATAAAACTAAATGCTTTACAAAAATCAACTTAATTAGTTCAGTTACTTTTTATTAACAGTTTAGACTAAGTTTTATTTATCAGGCCATATATAAACAGTTAATATGTTCCTTTAAATAATAAAATGTTTTACTTAAAATATTTATTGACTGAAATGGTACAAAAAATATGTAGAAATCTAGATTGAAGTAAATTAAACTTACCAGTTTGTCAACGTACAGGCCTATATCGTTTGGGCTAATAAATGATGCAGCACTTGTACTAGTAGCAGCTTCAGTTTAATAGTCTCAACACTCTCAACGTCAACATCTATACTTGAGCCGTTCTCGGCTGTCTCCGAAGTTTCACTATCAATTTTTGTTACGGTTTGTTTTTTAAAAAAACTTAAAATCGAGGTTGGCGGTGTTTTACGTTTTTTGTCCATTTCAAACAAATATCGTGTCAAACATAACCGCAATGCAAGTGGAAACGCTATAACAACAGTAATGAGTAATGCAAACTACAACGTGCTGTCTGTCTAGACAGAGCCGGCCAGCCAATCACAATTGCAATAGTCCATTGAGACGTTGAGGGGGGTAAGGTAGATGAAGGTGATGGAAGATTTCTTCCCCTCGACTAGAGATGGGTGAGACCCGTTCTTTTAAAGATTCGTCCCATCTTTCTCGTTAGTTTCAAAGATTCGTTCTTTTGAACGAATCTTTGAAACGAACCCTCCTCTGATTCGTTCTTTTTCTTTTCCCCCCCCCCCCCTCTCCCCCAAACAATGAGTTGTACCATTTTTGGTCTGAAATAAAAATTCCGGTATGGTTATTTTTTAAAATTGTTTAGGAAATTGAGTGCTTGCAACAATGGTAACATTGCGTACATTTTTTTGTCGTCTGGGGGGGGTCCGGTCCCCTTCGTCCCCCCCGTAAATACGCCCCTGTCTGCTTGCGCCCATTTCAGATCCTACATAAAATTAGATATGCAAAATGAAACAATTTTGGAGATATGAAGTTGTTCAAAAAGATGGTTTTGGATAAAAGATGGTTTGGAGATATGAAGTTGTTGTTTGATTCAAAATAACTTCTCAGTTTGAAAAAAGCTTTTTACGAAAAACAAGTGTTTTGGTGCGCTGGGTCATGGGTCTCTTGCATATTGTTGTACACCTTAAGGTGCGTGATTTGATGTGCTTTCATCTTGTTTCAGCGTGGTCATCCCGCACCAACCAAGAAGGGACACCGTCCTTTGTTGTGACCCATGGACAAGGGGCGGTGTGGCCAGCATTAAATCAAAAGTGAACTATGGAGTACGATGATTTCTTTCGAACCTCCGAGGCTTGGATTCCCTGGGACATTTTGTACAGTAAAAATCTTAGTGAGGAGGAAACTATATCAATGCTGAGCATGCAGAACTAGTAAAGTTTTTTTGTGCATCATTTATGTGTGTGTTTAACATTCCTTAGACGTGTAGTGTGAAGTGTATTTTCTACACTCACATGTGAGTAATGGGACAAAATTTCTGGGGACATAATAATGCAATAAGATAATTCATAAAAATACAGGATTTGTGAGAGATTTTCTTGATAGTTTTGATAGGGTAATTTATTAGAGTATATGATAAAAGTTTTGATTCACTTAAATTTTTTAAAGCAGTATCCAGTATATACATTTTTATCTAAATGCATCCGTAAATATAAAGTCTAGAATATTGGTTCCAACCCATAATATTTATTTTTAACCCTTTTTAGGATCAGATTTACTGTATGGTCCCCCTTCGCATGATTTTTTCGGATTTGGCGATAAATAATTTTTTCTGGCAAACTGTCTGACTTCAATGAAGATTCGAATTCTATGACTTCGCACCGATGACGTTTTCCGGCAACCCGATCGGACCGTTGGTTGAGTTTTCATAAGAAATATTCCTTTTCGATATTTTCTTTGAATGGTGGTTTTTAAAAAAAAGTCGCCAAAAGACGGACTTTGGCGCGATTTTGGAAAGTTCGCCAAGGGGGACCTTACAGTAAATCTCTACCTTAAAAAAAAAAAACTCCAACGATAAATGTTTGTAAAATTTCGATACTTGTAGCCTTCCTGCACTTTCTTAACCTGTCAAAAGCGATTCGAATAGAATTTAGAATAGATTCAAAATGGAAGATTGTAGGACTTTTACTGTTTATGTCAGATGTACTGAATGTGGGGTAGCTCAAAAGGGTTGTTAGAAACCCAACCCACTTGGTTTTTTTTTTTCGGGTTTTAGGTTTTTTTCAGTATTTTGGATGTGTTTTCAGGATTTTGTTTATTATTTAGGGAAGTTTTACTATTTATCTATACATTACAATTTTTTAAAATAACTGAACATCTTGAGAGAAACAATCAGGATTGAAGTAATTTAAATTGGAACAATTAAAAAATAATTTCATATAGTTGTTAGATAAATGTATATTTAAATGTCTAGAACCAAGTATTGTTTGTGTATGTGTAAAATTATATAATCCGGAATATTGTAACGATAGAAGTTTAATTAGAATTTTAAAAATGTATTTGTTATATTTAATTGTTAAATAATTAGTATAAATTTGTAAATGCATTTTAAATTATTGAAGGTACAAAAATGTAATAATGATATGAAATGTATTTTTTTTGGATGGAAAAATTGGATTTTAAAAGTTTTTAATTTTCAGTGAGGCAATTTTAGGTCAATTGCCCACTTGGGTTT
>CM033274.1:667500-852500 GCA_019343175.1 Oedothorax gibbosus
TAAATTTAGCTCCTCCGGTTACTTTTAACCACTCGAAATAAGTTAATTGGAAATTATCATAAATATTTGGGAACATTGAAGTTCTAGAAATATTTGAATGCATCATGACATGAACTCTACAAATTCAATAGTCACCGATACTTGTATTGGTACTTTTGTATTTATTATTTTAAAACTTATATCTTACACGGCGCCAACTTCGTCATTTTGTCAAGTAACGAGGCCAACACTTGAACTGGAACTTAACGAAGCGTTATAGCGCCATCGTGTATGGAATACGACAGATTTAACGTGCAGCAACTCCATATACACGGTGTTATTTATAGGCGTGATTTATTCCAATTTGGTCCAGAACAATCCATTCGGCCATTACGAGGACAGAATCTATGAGGGTATTCTAGATGGCAAAGATGCATACGGGATGCCACAGGGAGCATATAAGTAAGACATTCATTAGATCCAGTGCAATAATGTTTTTAGTTGGTGACCTTTAACTAAAGCAAGGAGCACTTTTGAAACTTCTTAATAACATAGTTTCAACATTTTAAGATAGCACAGCCATTTTCCAAATACAAAATTTAGGAACATATGCGCATTTTTATATACCTAATTAGGTAGGGAAGGTCGTAGGAGATTAATCAAATAATTTAGATTTTTTTTTATTATTACTACTTTTTTAACATAAAAATGGACTAATTACGGGAACTGAAATTTCTTTTTACAGATAACAATAATGCATTTAAATATTTTCAATACAGAAAAAGTAAATATTTTTTTTATACAACGCGTAATTATGAGGACTGTTTCTCTAAGTCGGAGAGCTGACAGCGATTCATCAAGATTGTTCTAAATACAAGTTTTAATTACAAAGGTCCTAAGTATGGTATATACAATGCACATACCGGGTGGCCTAGCGGGTAGTGTTTGAAACAAATGAAAAAATAAAAACAAATAAGAGACATGAGAAGAAGTTAATGACGTTTATTGAATGGACATATTGGGCAATTAAATATAAAGAGGTTCGAAGTGCCCGCCATCTTTAACAAGGACAGCAGTTAGGCGGTTCTCGAATCCAATCTCCATACTCCTTACCCATACCTTCCTCCATACTCCTTTTGTTTGGCCAATTCTTTTTGTGGAACTTCCCACAAAAGCTAAAAAAAGCTTCCCACAAAAAGAATTGGCCAAACAAAAGGAGTATGGAGGAAGGTATGGGTAAGGAGTATGGAGTAAGGTTGGATTCGAGAACCGCCTAACTGCTGTCCTTGTTAAACATGGCGGGCACTTCGAACCTCTTTATCTTTAATTGCCCAATATGTCCATTCAATAAATGTCATTAAATTCTTATCATGTCTCTTATTTGTTTTTATTTTTTCATTTGTTTCAAGGACTACCCGCTGGGCCACCCGCGGTAGAACATTTTAATATTCATAGAATGCTTTAAACAAAAAAATCAGACAAGATCATCGTATGAAATATCCCTTCTCTTTATGAGAATGTACGTTATGACAGAAAACTTCCATATAGAAATATGTTCTTTTGTAACGCGTCCACCATTTTTTTACGATGGCTGTTCCCTGCCGAAATTCTCACAACTTTGTTTATGTTTACGTAGAGACTCTAGTATATAGTGAATCTAATAGTAACTCACTCAATGGTTTTATTTTAACATACGCTATACCATAATTCTGTTATAAGTGCATACACTGGTTTCACTGCACATTAAACATTTGTGATTAAGTTTTAATACTCCGATTTTGTGACACAAAAAATGCGTCAAGCATGAGCGTTCTATGAAATCTCATCTCTTTATGAGAAACTATGTTATGAAGGAAACCCTCCTTATAGGAGATATTTATGTCCTTTTGTACCATTTTTTACGAGAGTCGTTTCTCTATGACAGAAAGGCCACGTTTATGACTGGAATAAAATGAGCCAATCGGGAAAGGCGACTGGTTTTGTGGCCGGCGGAAATACGAAAGGGTTTTATTGCTCATTAAGAAATGGATATGTGCAGGTTTCGGGGTGTTTTCACTCAGGCTGTATACCTAGGCAATACTGTGCACGTTTCGTTGCTAAAGATGGACACATTTCCCGAAAGATGTCCCACAAAGCTATAGGATGAGATATTAATTCGAATAAAAACACAGAAGTAGGTATTTGTATAAACAGTTTTCTGAAACTCATTTACTAATGGGGGGGGGGGGGGGCAAGTAACCCAGTTGGTAAGAGGTTCGCCGTCGGAACTATAGATTTTTGATGGCTTTGGTTTTAACGAATTGTGCAACCAAAATCATAACAATTAAAGTTAAGAGGGACTGACGCACGTTTAATATTTCATGATGTCAATGTCATTTAAGAATAAACTCAAGATATCGTACAATCCCTCAATTTTGAATGTATAGCTCAATGTCAGGTTACCGTCTGAGAGATATCGAAATGACATAACAAGATATAGTGAGAAACTATCGGGACATTGGTAAGCCCCATCAAAATGAGTTCCATATAGAAGAAGAAAAAATGACTGGTTCCCAAAAGTACTAAAAAACCACAGAAAGAAGGAAGCAAAAAAAATAGGGTCTAATGATATGTGGAAAAAACGATACAGCTAGAAAGAGCGGGGTAAACTGACACCAGTTGCTATCTAAGACGAGTGCCTTAACACTGCTGTCGGGACAAGTAATCCGTGCATTTTATCATCTTATCTCTCGTGTCAACTGCAGCTTCCGACTTGGGGAGAAGTGGCCCTTCTGTCGGGTAAAAGGAGTTTTATAGAGATGATATCTTAAGAATTACGCCTACCTTCGCGGTTCACTCAAAATTCGACTTTGTTTTGATTGCTTATTGGGAATGATTGAAAGACCCCAGAGCAACGTTATACAATTAAAGAGTACAGGGGAAAAACGGCTTAATTTCGTAGAAAACTTTCTTCATCAGGCATCTTTGGCGATGATAGCGAGTAATCGCCTAAACTGGTGTAAGGAAACCAGTTTCTCACTTTCTTGTGCATCTTCTCTCACTGCCACCCTGAAATGCAGTTCCGCGTTTTATTCAAAAGACTGTGTTCATCCTCATATTAAGCTTTAAAAATAAAGTACGATTGATTGAAAATCACGAATTTTTCTAAAACAATTAAGAGACATTTTAAGATTCGCAAATTAATTTGAAAAGTCCTAAACCACGACTTTTCTACCTACCGAGATTGGCGAGATTCACGCGATGCATGATTCTGACGCTTGAACCAAGCGAAGACGAAAGAGAGAAACCGGTTTCCTGCCGCCAATGTCCGCCAAGCAGACACAATTACGGGTCGACTCCTAATAAATCAAGCGGTTCTTCACCTGTACTCTTCAATTGCTGGAATCCCATAGAGTTGAGATAAGAATAGAGGAGGAAACTTCATTCAAACATAGCCGAAAAAGCTTTCTCCAAATAACTATGCGAGTAAAACAGTGTCATACTTGGCAACTTAGCACCTGCCGGTGCAACAAGTTTGTCATTTAAAAAAAAGCATTATTTATTGGATTTATGTTATTAAACAAAATTAAGTATCTTGATATATTACTTTGAATTAAAAAGTAGTTCTATAGAAACAAAAAAATATCATAGTTTAAGGAAGTTGGCAAAAATTCTAGGTCAAAATCACGTAACTAAATCACGAAAAAACTTTTTATTTTCGGCTCACTTGGAATAAGGTTACTGTGCCTCCACTTCTCCATGATCGTTAGACGCCACTTTTTGACGTAGACGTCGTGTATGAAATTGGACGCTTTTATCGTAAATAAAAATACAATTTTGATTGAATTTGAAACTAAACTTTTTTTTTACGTTTCGACTATTTTTGAAACCTATGCAAGTGACTCCTACATAACATCAGAGTTCTGCAAAGACGATTGCTTCTATCCACAAGCACCAAAACTTCAAATTAACTTCTCACGAAAATCCACACCATACGAGCAGGGCCCGACTTACATTTTTTGGGGCCCAGGGCACAAGCCAGTTTGGGGGCCCCCGTAACATACATTAATCCGTCCATGAAAATGATTTTTTTTTCATTTTAAAATTGTATGAATAAATAACCTTTATTATATTAAGTACGCATGTAAGCATTGCTTTTTTACATACAATTCTTTTAATACATACATAAGATATGACATCAGATACCTATTGTATCATGTCAAATCATTTTATCTACATACTTTTATTCACTTGATCAGCTGAGGCAGTTAATTTATAAAATTAACAAGGAATAAAAAATAGTGGCTTGCGTATAAAAAAATTAATAGTACTTGGTTCAATTGTATTATGTTTATTATTATTTTTTTTCTTTGTGGCAACTTTTTCCCCCCAATATTATTCTTTTAAGAAAATTTGTGGGCCCTCTTGAAGTGGGTGCCCCGTTTGAACTGCCAGAAATCAGGCTCTGCATACGAGAGAAACGGGTGTGCACAAGATGTTGTAAAATATAATACCAACTTTTAATTAAACTACTATTTTCAAACAACTACTTTTCCACAATTAGGGGCGCGTGATCTCAATCGATGGGAGATTCTAGGGAACAATTATTCGCAAACCTTAAAATAAATATAAACAATTTATATCAATAAAGGGACCACATATGGTATATTCATTTTTCTGCTCAAATTCAATTATTTAAACACATCCTTTACAAAGATTAAGTCTTAAACGATGTTAAGTATTCTTTCTATAGGTGAGACTCGATCCTAATCTTTATTTCGATTCTTAAAGTGAGTTTTTATGACTATAAAAAAATGCTTCAACAAACAAGACATTGCGATATTTAATATTGAATAAAATTATTTTTTTAACAAATTAAAAATTGAAAAAGGGATTGTGTCAACCAGAGTTTCCCATTTCCCCCTCTAGTAGCAACTCTTCTTGTCCCACGCTTCCCTAACAGGAAATAAAATTTATTATCCCAATTATTTTAAGCTTAGGTCCCCCACACAACACATTTCACATATTTAGAAACCGACGCTTTACCTCACGTTTTATTTCTATTAGTACACATATAAAATTGACAATAAAAAACCCACCTTTTCTCTAAGCCCGTCACCGAAACATAGATTAAAGAGGATGAATTTTATGTTTTATTGAACATTTAGTTTAGTTTGAATTATCGTCGCGCTAGAGCTCCACGAGGGCTATTGGCGACGGGCGTCGTATTTTAGAACCGCAGTCAGGTGACGAGCCGACACCTGAGTAGGCACCCAACGCAACCGTTAAGGGCGACATCGTACGCAGCATTGGGACTTTAGAGCATATTTAACGTGCACTCCCTCTACACGGGGTATTATTCGTCGGACATTTTTGGCTGCACGGATACCGTTTATAGGTCGGCAGCTATTTTTGGCGATACATAAGTGGCGCAAAAAAAAATCGCAAGCTGATGATTCCAAATGGAATCATTGGGAGTGAAACCATGTGCTCCCCTAATTGTTTTGAGCAGTGTAGAATGAGCATGTTTCAGGTCTTGAGTGGCAACAGAAATGCCAAAGGAAAATAAATTCATTTCTCAAGCCTCAAATGGCGATTCAACGTCGCGTGTGAACAGAACAAACAGGAATGAAAATTGGATGAAACTACGTCACATAAAATGGTCAATCGTGTTTTAGCACGTTTGATGCTTTAAGTTCAAACAAATTTTTTTATCGAAATGGATTTTTTGTACTATAATTTGAAACAATAAAGGGCATTTTGATTCAATTATACGGTACAGCGTAAAAAGTAATTCTGTTCTAAGAGATTTAATTTGATTAATCAATTTATTCAAAAAAGTAAAGATTCGAATTTCACTGTTGTTCAAGCTTTTGACCTCCTTGAAAGCTTGAAACGTGATTCTCCAGAAAAAAAAACTTTAACTCGTTGGATAACCCAATAATAAAATAAATAAATGTAATAAATAAAAAAAGTTAAGTATCAAAAAAAGATTGAAATAAAATTATGACGTTTGAAAATGCAGATAAATAAAATGCACTTCTAAAATAAGTTTACAACGGCGAATCAATCCATGAAAGAAGTTCAATGACAAGAAAAGAAAACATTGACCTATTATTGAAATTCCTTTTTATTTTTGAAATATTGGTTTTAGTTATTCTTTTATTCAAATAGCCTACCCTCTAACAGCTCTTTTAAGCATACACAAACTTCGTTTCCGATGAATCTGTGATGAGATTCATTCACTGAACGATGGAAATCGAATCTGTCATTCGAATCAGCTCATTGTACAACACGCAACCTACGACTTCGCTCCGATGCATAAGAAGATGGATTAAAAGAAGCTTCGCGAGCAAGTGGTCAATTTGCGTCCCGTATTTTAAATAAAAGTTTTAAAAATTAGTTTTAAAATACTTTTCTTATTTACTAAAGACATTTTTAGCTTTAAAATAGTCACAAACTAGTACAATAATTAATAGTACAATAATATAGTATCAATAGTCTCATATCATTACATTTTGTGTTTATTATTGTGAAATGTTTTGAAGTCTTCGAAGTGAGATCGGAAAACGTGTCAAAACAAGCGATGCATATTTTGCAAAGCTACCTTATTAGTTTTTTAAACGTTAAAGAAATCGTTCTTAACCTCCCCATATTGCCTTCCTGTATTCACTCCCAAATTGGAGTTAAAATGGATATCAGTTTTTCGATAAAAAAAATTAGAAATTGGCCTTTAAATGTGCCATTATCCGAATATTATAACTTATTATGGAAACCCCTGAAATTGTAATTTTACAAAATTTTATGAACTTTGTTTTAAAAAGATAACACCAATGAATTCTACCTAAAACAGATTTATTAAGCAAATATGAGCTGTAAGGCGGCAAATATCCTGTAGGAGATATTCTCTTAAATCCGGACTCTATTCGCCAGATCTTCATCCGGATTTCTTATAAAAGAACTCTACTCAGTAAAAAAAACCCCTGAAATTTATCTGATTATGGTTAAAGTGCTGCCGTCACCGTGTGCCTATAAATTTAAATATGACGTAAAACTTATTGCGCTTCACTGATGATAGGCACTGATTTCTCTGTTTCAACGCTCGTGGAGCAGAATGCTCAAATGACTATGTCTTAAACTAGAAATTTGCTGTAAAATTAGCCTGGCATCCACTGCATTTTAAACGAATATAATTTTGCAGCACATGTTTGTAGCGGAAACTAATGAGTGCGTTCATCTGGGAAATTGTAACAGTTAAACTAGATTACGTCAATGTTATTTAACGTAGACGCATAAAAATGCCACAATGTATCCACAACATGAAATCTAAAAAAAGCTTAAAACTTTTTTTTCCTACAATGGAAACTAGATTTAGACAATTTACTTGAGAAGTCATATTGCCACTTTTCCATGTGAATGCGATTTTATTTCATAGAAATACATCTTCACATCGTGCGGTGAATCTGCGGCTTCATTCATCCGGTGAGTGGTCGTTTTTGGTGATTTTTCATTATCAACCTTTCATTCCTTAATGGGGTCGATAAAATGAGGATCAAGCATGCTTGGGAACTAAACACTAGGGGTCCCGCGTGGGGTTGACCCCCTCACCGGGACATATACCTAGTACCCTAGAGTTCTTGGTCAAGAAAGCTGAATTGGGCACGGCAGACCTTGGCCCACTCATGGGATGTTGCTCCGAAAAGTTTAGTTTATAATTATGATTCTTATTGCGTTCTACCTTTTCACCTACCCATCGGAATAGAAAGGACCAGTCGATTCTTCCCAGTCACATTTTTACGTTTCTCGGTGCTTTTTATAAAACATTTTTGTCTGCGATTTCGTTACTTTCGCTCAAGTAAACTTGAAGAGAGCGTCGAAATAGTTCACGATGACAGAATTTCGTGTCAACCGCCAGGAAAATTTTTAACTTATAATTAGTTAATGTTTTAAATAATTAATTAAAAAATTTATTTCCTTTCCCTAATAATATTATGAGCTGGATTTTATAATGACGATTTGAGAAAAAAATTGAAACAAAGTATACCTTTTCAAATAATGAAAATAACAGCAATTCCTTATTTTGACAAATGTGGACAAGATATATCTTTCATACTCTTTGTCCGTCCGTGTGTACTGTCTGTCGTTGAATTACCCATTGAATTAGCATTAAAATGTAATTTTAAGTAATTTCAAACGTTGTTGCCGATTCACCAATGACATTAGACATTTTATTTAAAAATGATATTTGTTACAAAATTAGTTTTTGTCATAAATCAGTTTCGAATGACGTCTTAAAATATAGCACAATGTGATTCTTTGATTGTTCATTATTTGTTTACTAAGAAAGCGGCAAGGCATTGTATTTTTGGTATAAAAAATCTGGTTAGTTTTAATTTACATTTCTTACTTTTTAGTACAGTATTAGGATTTGACTAATGTAATTTTACATAATGTTTCTACGAACTACAAAAAAACTAATCAGATGATAAATAATATTGATTTAATTTAAATTTTTTTTTTTTGATGAAAGTAGTTGATTTTGGCTTTTAAAAGTGTAAATTACAACTGGATGCTGTGTTTGGCGATTTTTTTTTCTAATGTGTTGTGTAGAAATGGTTCTAGGTGACAGTTACTTTAAAAAGTTACTTGTTTTACAAATCTACTTATTTAACAACCCTGAATATTGGCTGCCGTGCAACATTTACCCCATCCTGACCGACAGTTAAAGGTTATCTGAAAATAACGAAGTCTGACGGAACCCAACATTTCTATATTTCATATCTGACACCGAGCCACCTGCAGCGTTGGACGGTCGCCAAGTGAGGGACAAAAATGCGCGCCATTTGGCGAGACATGATAAAATCAGAAATTTAAAAAAAAAAAATCATCGTCAGAGAACCAACACAATATGAAGTTAAAAACGCGAGGATCTCTTCTTGTTCTGAAGATTTTTAGAGGTCATTTTTTCTAATTCAGTTTTCTTATTAATCATTATTTCTTATTTTCTTCAAGCTGTTATGAGGGGCGAAGAGCTACTTTATCCTTTAACCTGTGAATCAAATTCACAAGTTGATCAAGTCAAATCAAGTTCCGTTCCTCTCTCAAAGAGCTTTTACTCATAAAAAGAGCTTTCTAACAAGAAAAGAAGCAATGCAGGTACTACTTGAGAGTCAAACCAGAAAATCTTGCGGTCGAACCTTTACCAACCTATAGCCAATAAGATTATAATTGTTTTAGCAAAGTCATCTATAATAATAAAAGAAAGAGTCTGTCTGTGTGTCTGTATGTCTGTGGATCGTAAAAGTCCTATAAGTAGGACTACCTCAGAAATTCGAAATTTTTAAGATAGATTCCCTTTAATACCAACGTGTGCACCTGAGGCTTAGTTTTTTCATATTTGTTCCATTTTTAGAGGAAGTTCAAATTTTCTGAAAAAAATACACCACTTTCGCTCAAATCCGATCATTTTTTCCCTTTCGTGTGGCCATTCGACAAAAGAAATTAAAATGAACACAAAAATTTATTAAAATTGAAATTGCTTTTATTTTCTTGCCATTACCTTCAGAAAATAAATTAATGATTTGAAAAATAATTGAACGTGCCAATGAGCTAAATGTTTTTTTTTAACTTAGAATGGAGGTTTTTGAAGTGAAATAACATTCTTATACAATTATGGTTAATTTTGAATTTATCAGGACAATTGCGATGACAGTAAGTTCATATTGAGGAAGATTTTTGTGATATGAGGATGTGCATTTTATAGTGATGTATCTTTATTTTGGAATTTTAAAGCAATATAAGTAACGGGGTTTTATTCTTTATAATGAACGGGAACAAAGGCAAAGCTTATTATCCTATAGAAAATTAAATGACAAATGATACATATACTTGGATCGATTTAATATTCTTTTAGTCCGCGCGAAGAACGGGTATTTATTTGCTAGTTACTCATAAAGATAGGGGGGGTGCGAAAAGGGAAAAATTGAGAAAACACTCAATTTTCAAGTGACTTAGAAGTACGAAGAACGAGGTTTTATTTGAAAGAAATTAATTTAGAATTTTGGTTACACATTGCTGCCGTACATATGCTGCCGCATCCCTAATGCAGTAATTCAGAAAATCATTGAAATCATAAATTAATAAGCTCCCAAATCAGTTTTATTCCCAAATATTTAATATCAACTTTATCACAATTCAATATTATCAACTAGTAAATACCTTAAAATATTTATTTACGCATAAATTCTTGAGGGCTTTGAATATTTGCATACAGAATTAGGTCACGGATATTTATTTAAAAGACACTAACTACGACATTGAATTAATGAAAATCTAATAGATAAAATCAAATTACCCAAAGAAATACTCATAATATTTTAAAAGAAAGAGATGTAAAAAACTAGAAATTATACATACTAAATAAAGTTAATAATGTTTTTTAATATTTTCAAAGCTATTATAAAACAAAGAAGCTTATGTGAATGTTATGTTATTAGAATAAAGAGTAAGAAAATGCATGTTACGCTATGTGCCATGCCATTACAACCATGAAAAATCGAATCTTTTAACGCTATCCAACAACTAAATTAGCATTTAATTGAAAAGCACATTGAATATTTTAGGAGAACATTCTTCATACAAAAAACGGTAAAGTGATTAAAAAAAAGTCCTGAATCAATTTTGTCAAAAATTAAATCCAATTACAAACATTGCACAAGAGTGTATCATATTAAGAGAACCGGCTTGAAGAGAATTATTCTTATTAATTTAAAATTGCGTCGAAATTAAGTATTTATGAAGTGTGCAAATATATTTGCTCTATTTCTTAATAATTTAAAGAGAGTATAGTTTTTAAAAATTAAAAAAACACAAAGTAAACTTTGTACTATAGAAACATTTCCAAAATAATGTCGCAACACATAAATCTCATTTTCAAACGCTCTTTATATACCTTTATAACGCTCTTTGGATTTTCTTTTTAATGAATTTGAGACACGTTTTTTTTATAAGTCCCACTTTACGGCTTTGCAAAATTATTTCTTTAGAAGATGTTGAAAAACACCACGGACCTTTCCAGTGGAAAACCAATTATTCAGGTCATAAATCAGAATTATGTATAGAGTTATGTGTATATTTTTTATAAACTAAAAAATATACACAGTTTAATAACCACATTCATTCGAAATCCAAAAGGCCTACAGAATAGTTAGTCCTAAGCATAGATATCATAGTTAAAGTATTAGATTGGCTGATCACGTGACCTCCAATGCTAACGACGGGACGCGCATGGAGGCTTTTTAAGGAGGCAAAACTGCCAGTGTTGCTGCCACTATAAGGAAAAAAATACTACGTAATAATACCATTTATTTCTACAACTACAAAAAAATACTAGAAAGAATTTAAAGTCAATAAAAATATTCAAAAATGCAGGTCGTATTTTTACGATATTTTTTTGTAATTTTAGAATAATTCTAAAATAAATTCTAAAATTAAGTTAAAAGTTTAGTTATAAAGTTTAAAGAGTATATTAGTATTTTAGAATAATTCTAAAATTACAAAAAAATATCGTAAAAATACGAGCTGCATTTTGGTATCTTTTTAGTGACTTTAATTCCTTTTTTAGTATTTTTTTTTGTAATTTTAGAATTAGATGGTAGTTTTTTTTCTCCTTAAAGTGGCAGCAACACCGGCCATTATGCCCCCTTAAAAAGCCTCCATGCGCGTCCCGTCGTTAGCATTGGAGGTCACGTGATCAGCCAATCTAATATTTTAATTATGATATATATGGTCCTAAGCGAAATTCGGTTTATCCCCCCAAACATTTTGTAAGGAATTGCCAGCAGGATTTCACAATACAGTTAGAATCAGCAAGTACTCAAGTCTACTCAAATGTTTAAAAAAAACATCTTCTGAGTTCCTGACACGTCAAATAAAATGTACACATGAACAATTTCCTCTTGTATAATTCGTATATACAAAGCTTCTAATGGCTATTTTTTCGTTTGAATGAATTCTGAAACACTTCATGATTTTGATACAGACATGCATTCTTTTTCAGTACCAAAGCGTACAGTGGCATATCAAAATTTTATAAATAATTGCACTAAGAAATTCCGTATTCGTATCAAAATGTACTCACGCAGGTTACTTCCGGCGTTCGCTGCAGTGTAGAGAAATCCAAGAAAGGCAAAAATCCTGAGACACGTTGCCATGCTTGCCGTCCAACTGCGAGCCACCCACGAGTCATCCATCGAAGCTCACGCGGGTCTTTCCTTAGTCGCAGTATCCATGGGTATTCTTGAAGGAATCAATCAAGGATTTTAAAAAAAATGATGACTTATTCCCGACAAATATGAGCACTTCACGTAAAATCTTAATATTCGAACAATTTGAATCGAATTTCGTAACACCTTGGTGTTTCTTGTCTAAAAATATTTTAAACGTTAAAACACTTCTTCTCTTTAATTTCTTTTTAATAAATAATGACACACTTCATTATGAGTCAGATGTATTTTTCGACACACTTGTTGTCATTGACACTTATTTCGTTGTCAACATACCAGTCTTCTTACACGAACAGTAGCATTCAATCGTTTTGGAACACTTATTAAATATTTATCATCCTCATTTTGGAAAAGAATTGTTATTATTCACACTTTTATTTAAATTATATATATTATTAGCGAATATTATTCGAAGAGTCAATCATATTCTTCGCGTACAATCGTATCAATTGTTAGAACAGACACTTTTGCTATTCTAAATAGGAACCGAAGGATTTTAGTTAATTGTATTTTGTTAAAAGGTTTAAAAACTTTGGATGACAACAAAATCTTTTAGTTTAAACTATTAATTGATAGTTATATTTTAAATAGATTGATAAAATAACTTGCAAGAGGAGAAAATTTACCTGACGACATCTTTAACACAGTCGGAAAAACGTTCTTTCGTTAACATTTTCACTTCATTTCTTGGTTCACTTTATTTTTAAAAACGATAAAAGCGCTACAAGATTTCTAACAAAATCAAGCTAACAAAATCAAACTACAGAACCAAAAAAATACAGTAAATTACAAATTCCTAACTTTTTTTACAAACTTCTAAATTAATTTTTAATGTTTCAGTAGAATTACTTATTTCAACTTCAATTCTCTATCATTACTCGCAAACGATAAAAACGCAAACGATATTTTAGTAATTATTGTAGAATAGCAAAAAGTGGTTTTGATTTAGTTGATAAATGAAGTATATGCATATAAGTCCTATTTTAAAAATCTTAATAAAAGAAAAATCAGAATGACAAATTCGAACTATGTTTTATTGTTAATTTTTTTTTCAATAATCTCAAGTACCTTAAAATTACTTTGATTGGAACATAAAGTTTTCTAAAATTTTAAAAATCAGCCATTGTGTATTTAGTAGTTCATCCAAATAGAAAATAAAAATAAAACAATTTTTTAAAAAGTAGCTTTAACTTTTAAAAGAATTTTGACAACTGTTTGGAAAAGTTTGTGAGACATTACAAATATTCGTTCATACACGGATAATAAATATACTGCCGAGCTTCGGAACACAAATACGATTAGACGATAATTTTCAATTCAAAAATAAATCCCAAACGTTTTGGCAACACTGAATGCTTCTAGGAAAAACATCCAATAGCAGACCACAAATTTCTTCAAACGGAGTGATGAAAAACAACACGAGTGTATTCCAAAAAAGAGGCGCGGGAGCACAAGAGAAAACGTTCTATTTTCTGTTCTAAAGGGAGAAGCGCCGATCGCGGATTCGCCGGCTGAACTGCGAGAGCACGCTCGAAACGAATCTTCAGAGTAATTGGGTTCGGAATTCCGTCGTTAGGGGGCGCAGGTGACGGGGATGGGAGCCAAAACAACAGGTGAATTTTGCGCGCCAATTTGGAAACTTTTCCAAAAGACGAGTTCAGAGTAAAATGTTGAAAAAATAGAAAGTTGTTCATCTCGTAGTCTTTGTTATCATTTTACCAACTAGTAAAAGCGACTATACTTAGATATATATACTTTTCCACCTAACCTGTGACGTATAAACCCATTAAGGACCTGTCACTTTACATAGTAACACATATTTGTAAAACTTTTTTTTTTTAATTTTAGTCGATTTAGACATTTAAAAAATTGAGTAGGTTTTTCAAACAATTTTCTACAACAATATTCTTTTACAAACTATTAAAAAATGTAATTGAGTAAAGAATTCAATGTAAAAGTAATGCAGTGAAAACAATCTTAGGGGAGAGTGGGGGCTAATGGGACAAATTTTTATTAACCTCTGTATTTCAGCAAATATATAAGAATTTTAATTTATTTTTTACAAAATCATAAACTGAAAATTCGTTTACTTAAAAAGTCATTCGACAGACGTTAAAAAATTACCATATTTTAGTTGCTGAACATTTTAAACAAACATGTAAAGGTCCCATTAGCCCCCATATGTGGGGTCTAATGGGACAGGGTGCAGGGCTAATGGGACATGAAAATGTTGGTGAATGGTTGGTAAATGTTGCCTTAATTAAAATTTCAAAAAATGGAAAAGAAATCAGAAAATGACCCGAAAATAAAATTTTAAAGCAAACACCAATTACATAATGTATACATAATGAATTTTTATTTTTTTAAACAATTATTTCCCATTGAAAGGTGATATATAAAATTTAAAATCGAAGATGCTTCCATAATTTTTGTTGAATAACAGGAAAGGATAGTTTTGTAACTAAATCTTCTAAAATGTATCCCAAACTTGTCCCCTTTTTCAGGGTTCGTGAATTTAAAAAAAATTCTTCATCTTCAAATATCTTACCCGGAGTTCCATCGCTATCTATTTCAGAAATCAATCAGTAATAAAAAATAGTTTGCTTTCTAGCAAAATTTTACCAACAACAAATCATTTATCTTCATCAAGCTCTATTTAGATGTAATTAATGAAATTGCAGGTGGGAAAAAATACATCGTCAATAAAGCTACTTGTACTTTCATTTATTATCTGACAAAAAAAATTCAAAAAGTTTTCGGCAACTTGACTGAATAAGATATTAGACATTTATATAGATTCTTCAAAAAAAAAAGCATTCAAAGCTAGGTTTATTCGTGTCCTATTTGACCCCACAGTTTCTGTCCCATTAGACCCCTCAGTGTTATTATTTATAAATTATCCAACAAAGAACCACGTGTATTTCGCCACAGTATTTGACATATAATATCTTAATCTATGATATGTCTTCTACCTAAAACTATGGTTTAATTTATGAAGTTTTTTTAATACTTTAAAAGTGTAAAAAAAATATACACTTTTAACTTACTTTGGATTCCCCAAAACAAAAATTCTTTCCACTTTAACAATGCTTTTAGTGGCTGATCTTTGGTTATTAAAATGTGAAGTCTAACTGTTGCAATGTTATAGTGTAGAAATATTTGTAAAAAAGTATATTGTTATCTGCTTTTGGGCCCTTGTACCATTAGCCCTGCGTCCCAATAGCCCCTACACTTTGTCCAAAAAGTTTATTCTCAGAAGAGGGTTATGGGGTACATAATTAAATTTTTTATAACAACGTGAAAAAAGTTAACTTTTTTTTATATCATATTCATTCATAAATCGTTGCGAAAATGACATTTTACGTACTTACGTCACAGACAGTGCCGAAAGTACTACTTTCCGCACTAGTGCGGTAAACTAAATAAGAGTTTCTGATTGGTAGAAAAACAAAATGTCATGAATATCTCTATGGAAACTAAATGATGTCATGAAACTCACTTATTTCTATTGGTTCATTACTTTTGCATTTTCTAATATCTCCATGGAAACTACAAGCTACAAAAGTTATTAAAGGAAATTAAATAAGACAAAAGTAAGAACACAAATTTCACGCCAAACAAATATCGCCATGGAAACTAAATGATGTCATGAAAATCACTCATTGGTAGAAATACTTTTTTGCACGTTATTATAAAAAATATTGTAAGCAAGCACGTGCCAAATAATACTTTATTAAGCTCTTGTCAATATTTCACTCGACCTACGGTATCGTGAAATAAAAGCCACCCGCTTAATAAAGTATTATTTTCGGCACTAGTTGCTTAAATAACTATAAATGTATTGCTTTATTAGCTCGTAATTGAAAGTCGTGTAGAGGTTTTTTTTAACGTTATAAGTGACGAATAAAAGTAATGTATCGTATACAGAAAAATCATACTTTTTGGATGCGTCGTAGGACAAGCTTTTCTGGTTCAATATTATCATCAACGGAATAACAGTGGCTTGAATTCAACGCAGGAATTTTTCGACAGGTTTTTCAAACAAATGAAATTTATGAACAGGAAAATGATTTTAATGATTGCACAAATTGAAAATATTCCGAAATATTTTGTTAAGTAATATTCTCCAATTGTTTGTAGTGTTTCTCCCCCTATTTTAGGTCCCAATGTTCGTTTGTGAGGGGTCCCTAATAGGGTCACTTATGATCTAACCACTACGTACGACTGTAATTTTCACATAGATTTATTTTTGCACAACACTTAAAAAAGGTTTAGTCGAATAACATTTCTGTCGTCCATAATGAACTCTAAATTGTAATTGTTTTTTGGTCTTTATATGTAGTTTAATATTTGTAATCCCTTCCCCAGTTATCTACTTGTAACTCTAGTATGCAATCATTTAAAACTTTCCAGTAAAGGAGATATTTTCATACCGAAGCACAACACAGGCAGTCCATCGATTCCAGAATGAAATATGCAAAAGAATGCGCAAACGAAGCGCCGATTTCAGATAACATACAGGAAAAGTTGAAAAAAAAAAGTATCAGGAGTTTAAATAACTCGTCCTTGGTGTGCTCCTGAATAAAATATGAGGGGGCCTTTGCCATTATGCTTCATGCTAAGCCGGGTTCGATAGTACATCGACTTGCTTTAAAACTTTTTTTGATGAAAAAAAGGAAATTCTTTATCTTATAACTCAAGGAACAACGAACATCAATTGAACAGTGCTAATTGTAGAGCTAGATAAGGACATCCGCTTGAGCTAGCAACTTATTTTGGACGGGATGACTTTTTGACAAGGAAAATCCTTTGAAAACTCCGGATGATTCACACTATAGTCTTATTGTACATTATACATTGTGGCCTCGAATAAAAGTGGCCCCGTCGCCCAGATAGGAATAAGATAGAATTTGTTATCAAAAACCAATGCAAAAAAAAGGTTTGCTAAGTGAATCTATTGATCGCTTCAGTATTAAGCCCAAACAAACGCTAGGCGAATTATTTGCCGGCAACTGTGCCATGGTTTGACAAGCTATAGCTGTAATGCAATATAAACTGAAGGTTTGTGCACAGCTGTCCAAAAAAAGTTCCCACTATTGATTTTTTAGGACATTATTTATTCTAGAGAATCGACCTTTTTGTTTTTTTTTAATACAAAACATTCTAAATTTCAAGGAACAAAAAAATAACAAGGCACAAAATCTGGTGTTCGGACCCGTTTCGGAATGTTTTTGGACTTGTTCAAAAGATCCTGTCTGACACCATTTCGTAACTAATCGTTGCAAAGCACTTTTTTTTTTGCACTTTTACACCTTTAAATTCTTTAACAAACAACTGGCCACATTTTTTCCACGAATTTGTTTTAATAAAACTTTCTACAATGAACACCCTCTGCTGTCAATGCACAGGTGAAGATGTACTGTAAGTATCATCTTTCCAGACCAGCTTATGTAAATGCAGTTTCGCCAACTAAGTGACTCTAGATAGGTGAATTAAGCAGGCATGTTGAACAAACAGATGGTTTTTTTTTTCACTGGTAGCCAAATAGTAACAAATGATCCATCCAAAATCTTTCGAAAACCAAACACCAATTTGTTGACGAAGTTAGGGTTTGCCAGAGGAAAAGAAACCTGGAAAAATCGCCCGACTCTCATTTCGGAATATTTCAACCCCTTCTCAATATAAAACGATCTTTGTCGCAAAGTTATAAATCGGATGTAGGGTCAAGTGGGGTAAGTGTGATAGGGTTTCTGCATTTTTCCTTGAAAAAATTAGTTCTCTGCTTCAAGTAAATTCCAAATCCTAAAATTGGTAGTGAAGTGTAGTAGTAAGAAAGTGGTAAGGTAGTGTAGTAAGAAACATACCTATGTAGGAAAAAATTTATATGTTTGAATTCCAAATTTAAGTGAATAAAATTTGCATTTCAAAATCCATTGCTGTTTTATCACACTTACCCCACATAGGGGTAAGTGTGATTTTGATGTGGGTAAGTGTGATTTCAGTTGCAATATGTGTTTTCAAGCCATATAAATTACCTAGCATACATTTTTATTTACAATTTAATATAAACATAAATTTATTAGCATTTCACATCTTATTATAGAAATATACGGATAAGAAAAATCAAAAATATTGAGAATTTCGTTTTTGGTTCATGTTGTGATATAATAAACTTAAGTCAGGATGTAAAAGAAACAAACAATTTTAAAGTCAAAATACCTATGGTGCTATTCAATTTTTATTATTGATTAGACTGCTTTTTTTACAGATTGTAATTTTCAAAATCTTGCGAAAAATACAGACGTTCTCTTCGGTCCATATTTGGATATGGGAGGTTCAAAACAAGATCGTCCTCATCAATTATACACACACATCTATATTTGACCATGAAAATGTCTTTGTTATGCTATCATATTTAAGAAATTTTACAGTAATCCCTTCTCTATACACCTTATTTTCAGACTGAACTTGTCCCAAAAAGTGCTTTAACGTGCGTTTTTTTAAAGGCAACAAGAATGTAGTATCCAGCAGAAAGGTCAGTTTTTGGTATTTCTAATTCAAAATCCTCTGGCATATTATGAAATGCCATTTCCTTTTATTCATTTTTTTAAATAATTTATAATTTAATAATAATATAATAATTTTTTTATATTTATGTATGTTTTGCACAAGGTAAATGGGGTGTTTTGGATTATCACACTTACCCTATGTCACTTATCACAGTTACCAACAACTGATATTTTGAGGGGTAACTGTGATTGTACTTCCATACTTCACAACATGTGAAATAATAAACCAAAACAGTTTTATATCTTTACCTTTATTCTTTTTACTAGCAGAGAAAGAAAAAAAACATGATTTTTATAAAAATATGACACTTATGGAATTTGGAAGAAAACCTTTCCAATTTGAAACAAGAAGTTCATAAAGAACTAAAATAGCCTACTTTCCTGTTACTTAAATACTTACTGAAGTTCTAATCGGGAAAAAAAAACTAGGTTCCTAAAGTAAATATCATCAACAGCCGTTTCTACACTAGATTTATGCACATTAGAAAAAAAAATCGAAACACAGCACCCAGCTATAATTTAAACTTCTAAAAGCCAAAATCAACTATTTTCCTTAATATTCTTTCGCAAATTAATTAAATATTATTTATCATCTGCTCGTGATTTATTTGTAGTTCGAAGAATAATTAAATATTTATTAATAACAAAAGTAATGAAACTACTCCGAACTGCATTAAAAAATAAGAAATGTAAATTAAAACTAAGCATAATTGCATGCAAAAGTATGCCTTGCCGCTTTCTTGGTAGATAATTAATGAATAATCAAAGAATCAAATTGTGCTACATTTTATGACGTCATTCCAAACTGATTCATGAAAATATTATTTTGCTTCAAATATGTTTAAATAAATAAAGTTTCTCATGCCATTGTTGATTTGGCAAGAGTGATTTAAATGACTCAAAATTGAATTTCAATGCTAATTCAATGGGAAATTCGCCGAAAGATAGTAGATTTATGTCCGTCCGGACGTACAGACAGACGGACAAAAAGTATGAAAGTTGGGTATCTGAGGTCATAGCTTTCTAACAAAAAAAGAATTTTTAAGATCCGAGGGATAGAACCGATTTTGGAAGGGGGGTACAGACAGACAGCCAGACGGACATCGACCGCATGTCAATACCTACTTTTTCATTTTTTTAATTCTTTCGAATTAAAAAAAGAAAAGTAGGCTAAAAAACCAGACAGTTGCACTTAAATTCAAAAGCTCAAAACTATCTTTAAACTATTATTTAAAGTCAATATTTCTTTTTAGTTTAAGTAGAAGTGGATCCGATCACACTTACCCCACTTGACCCTACTGATTATTATTGTAACTAAATCGCTTCTTCAAGTTAAAAAAACGATATTCACAGGACAAATACTGAGCTCCAGTGTTCAATCATTTAACTCTTAAACATATGCCGCTTTGGTTTTTTTTTTATTTAGATTAGATTGAAATATCGTCGCGCTAAAGCTACACGAGGGCTAATGGAGAAGGCAGTTCGTCATTTAGAAGCTGACACCTGCCAAGCCCAACGCGATTTTTTTATTATTTAGCATGACTAAATTTCTTTCAATAATATTAAATGCTCGTCTATGTTCTACTAAATCATCTTAATATTTTCGTAAATAATATTTTAATTACGTAACCATAGAAAAACTACAAAAAATAAACGGATATCTATTTGGGTAATTTTTTTATAACTAGATAGTTGAATAACATGTACTGCAAAATACAGTGCGTCCGGTCAACCCATTAAGGAATCATTTTTTCGTCCACAGCAAAATTGTACAAAGAGGGGCGATTCATCCCGAATTGTGTCAGCCGAACCTTCCGATGATTGAACGCTTCCAGTATCGACAACTCTTTTCCCTTTATTTATTCATGCACGCGGGTAAAACAGTGTTATCTACCCCGAAACACGCGCTTTTTACAGGCATAGACGAAAGAGGTAATCTGTTTTTTTTTTTATGTTGTGGCTGAATTTATGTTACACCAGAGCTACTCGCGTTATTTGGAACCAAGTGACGAAGCCAATATTTGAGCTGGTTCTTGATGCAGCATTATAGGGATATCATGCAGTGCGTCAGGCATTAGGACTACTACAGATTTAACGTGCTCCGGTTTCTTATACATGGAGCTATTTATAGGTGGGATTTTTCCCCCCCAGCTCGTGAGAAGAACAGCTAAGTCCGCGTTGACTCAGATCTAGGTGGGTTCTACAATGACGTTTTTTTATGGATGCAGGATGCGATTTGCGTTGCACTAGAGATACACGAGGGCTATTGGAGACAGGGACCGTGGCCAAGTGACGAAGTCAGTACCTGTGAACGCAACCTTACAGCGGCATCAGGACAGATTGAGTCTTTAAAGCAATAAAATTGAGTCTTTAAAGCAATAAAACCCTAAAACAATATTCTAAGCGGTAATTAAAATTATCAAAATGTCCAATTAATGAATGCCCAATAACAAGCGGAAATTTGACTAATACCTTGGAACCACTAAACTCGAATTGATAAGAATAACGAAATATCTTTCAAAAGATGTTTATAATATTATAAGTAGACATGTCACCAATATTCTTAGCATTAAGATTGAAAAATTAAAACCTAATATAAATTTGAAAGAAACTTTTTTAAAGCAAGCTAAATAAATAACTATTACAGTTTTGTATTATGATTTATCGTTACACAGCCATCGTACAAAAATAGCATCGTATAACATAGTGCAAAAGAATTACTAAGGATAATATTGAAAAACTTACTTCCATTTTGGAGCTCCAAAATCATGCTTGAACCGCCGCCGGCCGCCTGCTTTAAGATATTGTAAACAAATAAGCGATCGAGTTCATGCAGAGGTGAAATCATTTCAGTTCTCAATTTATAAATATATATATATTCTGCACTGATTGGTTTGGCTGAATTTGACGTCGCGCTAGGAGTACACGAGGGCTATTACACTTACTCTGGACTAAACACCAATAATTACCAGATGTTAACACTTTCGCTGCGGACTTATCTCTTTCGGGACGGCAACGACGCTCTGATACTTCTTTGACGATCCTCATTTGAAATGCAGATGCCGACCGGCGGCGCAACGGTTAGGGCGCTAGCCTTTGGAGCCTCTGGGTTCGGGTTCGAATCCCGGTAAGGCATGGATGTTTGTGTTTGTCGAGTATATGCGGAGTACGTGCTCGTTAAATCTGTTGGGTCCGAAAGTCCTCCAAGTTCCCATACCAAATCTGGGGTTGACAAGCCAATTCAGGGGATTCTCTAGTTGGCCTCTGTCTCTAAAAAATTAGATGGATCCACTTATGTGTGTGTGTTGTCTGTTGTGTCTGTCTTACTTGACGAAGGTTTATAAGCGGGTCTCTGACCAAGCACACAAACCTGAATATATATGTCTACCAACCAACCAATGCAGATCAAATTGAACTGAATCGATCCAAAAACACGAAGTTGAAATCTATTTTACTATCGCGTAAACCATCAGTTATTTTAGTTATTTACAGGGTGTTCCAAAATTGACTGGAAATGGAAAGGATGCAATTCCGAAATATTTACCCAACCCCTCCAAAAAATAGTACACAGCCAATTGGTCACGCATTTTGGTCGTGGTTGCATCCTTGAACTAGGGCAGAACAAGAATGCTTTGACGAAGGGATGCATTCGTTTTGAGTTTGGTTTGGTTGAATTGACATATCGTCTAGTAATTTTACAGTTTGCAGACTCTGTTACATCACAGTTTCTAAAACTACTAAAAATGATTAGTAACTACTAAAATGGAATTTTTGTGTTTGGATTTCAATTTAAATGATTTGGTGGGTTTCAAATTTAAGCAGGATATTTGAAAATTCAATAAACACTAAACGTTTTGCGATGGAAATGTACAGTTTGTCGAAATGTGTATGAGTTGGGACGGGACAACAGTCAGCTTTCTGGTAGACAGGTTTTTGAAATTTGTTGAAATTTTTAACAACTGATATGCATGTACAGGGTGGTTATAAAATAACGCTCGCTATTCGGAGAGGTCTGTAGCTTGAACGAATAATCCGAATGCAACAAACCTCACTACTAATCTCACTTCAGGACACTTACTAATCAAGAAGGGGGAAAAAGAATGCAATCATAAAAAAAAACACCTCGTCACTTGACCAGGGTTCTAAATTACGAGGCGTTATTGGCTGTGTTAAAGCTCCTGAAGGAGGCTAGAAATAGGCAGCCGGAATCGATTACATTACATTAAAAAAGAAATAGTTACAATAATCACCGATAGATGGCGCTGCCGATGCAAACACAATTGTAAGCATTGGCAAAACCAAGAAGCGGTCATTTTAAAGTAATGTAATCGATTCCGGCTGCCTATTTCTAGCCTCCTTTAGGATCTTTAACACAGCCAATAACGCCTCGTAATTTAGAACCCTGGTCAAGTGACGAGGTGTTTTTTTTTAATGATTGCATTCTTTTTCCCCCTTCTTGATTAGTAAGTGTCTTGAAGTTTGTTGCATTCGGATTATTCGTTCAAGCTACAGACCTCTCCGAATAGCGAGCGTTATATATTTTATAACCACCCGGTATTTGTAACTGTATCTATAGGTGGGGGATTTGAGAGATTAATAAAATAACGCAGACTGTGAGATCGCCATTCTGTAAGTCGCCTTTCTGCTGAAAGCGTGTGCTGTTCACTAATCGCCAGCTTGCTATGAAGATATAGTTTATTCTTTAGGAGAGGATTTTTCTGGTATTGGAATTTCACCGCCTAGAACACAACGTTCCTGCAACAAGACGAAGTTTCCAGCAGAAGTTTAATGTTACCAAAGAACCAAAAACCGATACAATAACGGAACTGTTAGCGAAATTTCAACGAACTGGGAACGTGAATGATGAGAAAGCTGGAAATGTCGGGAGACCGCGTTCGACGACACCCGCTGCCAATGCTCAGCTGGTGGAAAGTGTAATACAAAAAGCAGCCTTGTGTATTCCTTCGCCTTGTTGCAGCTATGGTTCAAATCTAACCAACGTCGACGTATCGTCTCCTGCGCCAGAGCTTACACGTGTTTCCATAAAAAATTCAAACTCGGCAACCTCTCACCGCTGCTTCAACTAATTCACGGAAGATATTCGCTAACGATATGGTGCAAATGATTCATGTTGGTGATATAAATGTAGACAATATTTGGTTTTCGGATGAAGCCTACTTTCAGCTGGATGGCTACGTATAAACAGAACTGCCGCATATGGGGAACAGAAAAAAAAAAGTGGAAAGTGTTAAGAACAAACAAATAAGACTATTCCTATGGCATGTTACGCGACAACAAAAAAAAATCTTCAGCAGTAAAAGTGTGAATTGACAGCTGGCGCCCACTCTATAATGGCACAGTAAGCGACTTCAGTCAGTTTTAACGTGCACCTGCTCACAAACACGACCGTATAAGAAATAAGTCTGTTTTAATCCAGCACGATCCTTTTTTGGGACGGCCAGGATGAGAACAGAACTTGAGAAAGGTATCCTCTCTGGCCTGCACTAACCATGCAACGCCGATAGCCATCTGTCCCAAAATCATCACAATAAAAAAAAAGAAAATACAAACACTTTTATTATTCATTCACTTTTTCCAACAAAATATCTCACAATGATCATACTCTCGAGTGAAGTTCATATTTCATAATTATATTGGCAGATGTCCATTATTTACAATAAGAGTCCTCGTATCACACGCGTCGATTTGTCCGTCCGGACCCACAACTCTACAGTTCCGCAGTCGTCAATGGCACCGAGCTCTGCAGGGAGAAAGAGAAAAGGTTGGAGTTCATGCAGCAAATAGGGTCCGACCGTGCAATTCACGGCACTCTAGGTCGGGTCGAAAACATCGGAAAACGGGGAGAGAGTGAAAGATAATTAAACAATTATAGAATTAATTATTTAATTGTATTTATTATTCTCTTTTTCTGTTCGTTTTCCGAAGTTTTCGACCCAATCGACCCTTACAGTGTCATGATTGCAAGGTCGGGATAAAAAAAAAAAACATAAGTTATGAACGATTTCCAAAAAAATCATCATTTGCTGTGGCAGCATAAATTAAAAAATTAAAACCTAAATTTTATTTTTGAGTTGTATTTGAGCATTGAATGTTATGGAGCATCCTTTGGCCACCTACTATAGTAGCATAACTTTAAAATTTTTAATTCTGCTCTGGGTATGCTAGGAACGAATTTCAGCAAAACACCGCTCATTTTAAAATGTTTTCATAAGCCGCGTTTACACGAGCCATAATTGGTGGGTTTTACCTAGGTAAGACGGCGAAAAATCCCCAAACACCATGGAATAGGGAAAAATGCTGGGTTTCATCTTACCCAGGTACAGAGGTGGGTGACCAAACCGTAACCCCGGGTATGGTCAGTGATCCGTAGCGAAAGGCCGCCATTGCTATTTTTGCTGTAGACAACTTGTGTTGCATGTAGAAAACATAGGGAATGGCTCAATTGATAAAGTTAAGAAACAACAGATAGTTTAATATTTTTATAAAGTTTTCAGCTACTTTACTTCAATATTTGAGTTATTAATTGCATAAACTGATTGTTGATCAAAATGTCATAGTATAAAAAGACATTATAAATATTCTAAATATCTAAATAATAGATGGCAGCACGATTGCTTTGGTATCGATGTTTTTTCTTTATTAGTTTATAATAATTAGGTTTTTTTTTTTGGTCTCTCAGTTGGAATTAAATTTTAAAAAAGTTGTGTATCAATGGTACATGCAACAGAGTAGTTAAATAAAATTATAAACTTAGAGGCAATGATTGCAGAAAACTTCAATTGTGTTAGATTTTATTGAAGCAATCATGTTTCATGTTACTGCTCTAGCAACCTATTTCAGAAATAATAATTAGCTTGGGAAAAAGTTAGTTAAAAAAGCGTTATAATAATTAAAAAGAATTTTTTTAAAAAATGGTATCTTAAATTCCGTTATATTCTAATAAGCACAGCCGAACACCTGGGTAAACATCAAAGACGTGTGTGAACGCACTTTCTTAGGTTGTCTGGTATTCCCTAATTATCGTGATAATCCCTACTGCTGGGTGAAAACGACCTGGGTAAGATTCTGGGTGTATAAACGCAGCTATAGTAACGTTTTTGACCCAGGGATAGAAAAACCGAGGGTTAATCAGTCTTAATGCTCTATTGAACAGCGCGGACGTCGTGAGTTTGAACCGCTGTCAAGTGAAGAGGCCCAACACATGAGCTGTGTCAGGAAAAGTTCAACCTGTGAGTGAGGAAGCACACTTTTTGAATGCTATTCAATGCATACTTTTGCGCAATCAACAGTCGAGGAGCTTTAAGGGGCATATCACACGAGCGAAAATTCTCCAGTTCAGCCATATCTTCCACGCAAAACACAAAAGTGAGATGCCGTCTGCTGTGGAATTTGAAGTTGAAGAAAGTATATTCAACGTCGTCAACTCCACACGATCTGGTTGATCTAACCCACTGAACTGAACTGAAACTCTGGAATGAGCATCCCATGAAAAGCTGGTGAAGTCTATTTTTTGGGTCACTTGGCAACAGCTTTAGGGAGAATATGTGCCACATTTGGCATGAATTCGCCGATCACAATTGACACTTGACTTGACAGTTTGCATTGGATCGTCAAAATCGATCGCCAAGAATAGTACTCCAAGGAATTTAAGTTTTAAAGATTGTTCCTGCAATTCTATTTTTTTAAAGTACATGTTTCCGAAATTTCATTATATAAAGAACCTCCTAAAGCAATAACATATCAATTATCTGTTTGAAAAATTATTGAAAAAGTTGGTTTAAAATACCTATTTTAACAGGTAAAGTATAGGATTGGCGGCAACAGTTGGGTTGCTCTTACAGGGTTGCCGGGCTTCACCGACCCTATTATCGAGCGTTACGATGCTCATTCCAGAGTTTCAATTCAGTTCAGTGATCTAACCTAGTATGCGAACTCATCAGATGCATAGACGATTGCTTTCGTCACAGTGAAGAGATACTACACTCTTAAAACAAAAGAGTGAAATTCACTCCTATAGGAGAAGTGCATTTTCGGCACCGGAAAGGAGTGGAAATTAACTCAGACTGAGTTAAAACCGCTCGTTTTAAGAGTGTAGGACGCAGATTGTTTTCTTTTATTTCTTTTACCCACTCCGAAAAAGAGTGAAATTCACTCCTATAGGAGAAGTGCATTTTCGGCACGGAAAGGAGTGGAAATTAACTCAGACTGAGTAAAAACCGCTCGTTTGTTTTAAGAGTGTACGTCATTTTAAAGAACGCTTAGATTCAGCAATTTTGATAAGCAAACATAAATTTGAGGAAAACATGAGGATGAAGTTCTATGGATGACTGCCTGAAAATTCAGGGTGGCGCAAATAAAAGTGGTCCCGGCGTATGTTTAGCGAGAAAAACTATTGAAGCCGTCTGAAAACCTTCAAATGGAAATGAAAGATTATTCAAGCGTGCAGTGGCTTCACTTGGCAAACCTGTTTTTGCATTGGTTGAATTGGATTATCATCACATTAGAGCTACTCATGAACTGTTCACGAGTTCAGATATTAGTGCGTATTATATGAAGACGGCCTCTTAAGCAAATTTTGTGTCTTGCAATCGATTTAGAATGTTTTGTGTTTTAACGAAAAGAAAAAGGTCCGATTCTCTAGGATAAATAACGGCCGTAATAATCACTGGTGGGAACTTTTTTTTTTCACAGCTGTACAAATCTTCAGTTTATATTGCATTCCAAATAACTTGCCAAACCATATCATAGTTGCTGGCAAATAATTCGGCAAGCGTTTGTTAGGGTTTAATATTGAAGCGATCAATAGCTTCACTTTGCAAACTTGTTTTTGCATTAGTTTTTGACTTGGCAACAATTCTATATTACCTATCTTATCTCCATGACGGAGCCACTTTTATTTGCGCCACCCTGTAGAATATATGACAGCAATCGTTCATTGAATGCTGGCAACCCGCGAAGTCGAAATGGAGATATAATAGTTGGAGATGCGTTGAATTACCTTTGCGTGATGTGCGTCGGGCTCGATGGCGAAGTCGTCCTCCTTGTGCTTCCTGTAGACGGGGTTCTTGAAGATGATGTTCCCCAGGTTGCGCTGCAGGAAGTGCCGGTGGTACACCAGCAGGCCCACCTGCGGAGAGGAAACACCTTTCAACAACTTCCATTGGGGAGAGGCGAAAAGAATCACGCCACACCCACTTAAGGGGCGCGCTGGACCGGGGGTCTCCAAACTCAAGTGCCTCAATGTTAATCCAATGGGAAAAAAAAACTATTTTCTCTGCCACATTTCTCCGGATGTATTGAATATTTTTGCAAGCTGTTTTTTTTTAAATAATAAATGTAGATAACTTACAGGTCTCTATAATCCCACTTTTTTAAATTGCTTCGAATACTTTTTGTAAAATTATTTATTCAAAATTTAAAAAAAAAAATTGAACTAATTTCAAAACGTGGGATTGTCGGGACCTGAAAGTCAGCTATATTTATCACATAAAAAAATCTGTTTGTAAAAATATTCAATACAGCTGCAGAAATGTGGCAGAGAACATATTTTTTTATCCATTGGATTAACATTGAGGCACTTGAGTTTGGAGACCCGCGATCCAGCGCGCCCATTTCCCCTTAAATGACAAGGCCGGAGAAGCTCTCCATAACATGAGCGTGGACGGAAAGTTTGACGTCACTGTTCCGAGTGCCGAAGATGAAAAAACCAGTTCGGAACCCTAAAAATGGGGTCTGCCATGGACGAGTGGTTTCGAACAGGTTTCGTGATCGTTTGTCTTCATCTTCGGAATAATGACACTCGGAACAGTGACGTCAAACTTTCCGTCCATGCGCGTGTTTGGGAGAGCTTCTCCGGCCTTGGGACTTGAGTAGGCCGTGGCCACACATTGGCCACCAGCGACTAGATATCTCGTCCTGATTTCCGATTCACCGATAAAAGCGCTCTTTGATATAATTCATACTACCATTTCACCAATCGTTCTTAAGAGTTCAAGTTTTTTTTTTTTTTTGAAAACTCGATAAACGTGCGGTATGCATTATGCGTCGAACTTTTTAGCTGCACAGGCCGTTTATAGGTCGGTAGAATTATTTCGGCAATGCCGTGGCTTCAGTAGAATGATGGTTTTAGTCAGTGTGCAACCTAATGTGTGTATCAATGACGTTGTATAACATAACTAAAATGTCACAATTGAAACATTAGCTGTTAAAAGAGGCCTAGAAGATTAAAATTGGTAGTGTATGTATAATTTGGAACATGGCTTTAACTTACTAAACGATCACCAGCAGATGGCGCTGCGAATTATCAACATCACCAGTAATCTAGTTAACCTGGTATCTGTAAACAACGGGCTGCACAAGGGGCTAATCACAAACTTAAATAAATAATTTGATGGAATTTAGCATTATGCTGTATCCTACTGGTCTTTTGCTCAGACTTCATACAATATGTGACGTATTTTGACTTACCAGAGCGAGGAGGACGACGGCCACTATAGCGCCAACTATGATGCCAACCGGCGCCTTGGCTTCAGCAGAGTGGTAGCCCGATTGGTTGTCTTCCAATGTGCGGACACTCACGTCTGAAATATGAAAGTAAGTAACTGACTGTAGAATAGGGGTGCGTCCAGAAATCACGTGATGCGGTTTTTTCGAATTTCGCGCGAAATGTGCACGTTCCTCTCACGTGACCGGCGACTGACGTCATTCATGCCCTTGTCGATTTTTCTGAGCACATTTTACGCATTCACTTCATTCAAATAAACAAGCAACCCCCCTTCGCATTACACACTGTCGAAAATAAAGAAAACTGCTCATTTGAACCAGCTTATGGAAATTTAAACAGCCTGTTCCTGGTTTGGTTGTTTACTTTAAAATCGTACACGAGCGTGCCCGTAGATGATATTTCATACCAAGACAACTGTTGGGATCATTCGAAATCTTTGTAGGAGATTTAAGTTAAATGGAATTAACCGGAAATTTAAGAAGGCACTCTGGAAGAATATTCACTTTTGCTAAAAAGTACATTTATCCGGTTTGAAATCATTCCAAGTACGCTCAAAAGCATAGCACGGAAATGGACAAAAAAAGGCAAGAATGACGTCATAATCCATTTAGTGGATTGTGAATGATTTTTTGTTTTAGCAAATGACGTATCGCTTACTTTAAAGTCGATTACTGAGTAATTTAATTAACTTTTAGAAGTGTGAATGACAGCATTCGACCTGTTTTTGGAAGGACAAAATGTTTACAAATAAACTTGAAATTCATGCAAATTCCTCATTGTGAGGACCTGGTCTGGAAATGCACTCAGGCCGGGGATAAGAAGAAGTCATTTGTAATTGAATTGATAAAATTATGTGTTTTTCGCCAAATGCGGTTGAGACGGTATCGGTGAGCTTTGTATGCGGTTGAGCTTTGTATCTGAACTTGTTAAAGTCTCAATACCTACTAAGCATTGAGTGATAACCTTCGCCAACAGAAATATAATTATATATTTGATTAAGTTATGCGTGTGAGATCTGAACTAATAGTTGAAATAAATGTTTAAACATTTTAAATAAATGTTTAAAACATTAATAAATTTTATTTCCTTAATTTTATAAAATTGAAATAAAAAACATATTACATAAACTGTGATTACATAATTGCAAACTATTACATACAAATATTTTAATGATAACTTTACTAGTACTATAAGTAGATCGTTGTTCTGCGGTTTTCAGTATAGTAGTCGCCTTATATCACATCTGAATATAGAAAAATTGACTTTTGCAGTGAGAGCCCTCATTGGCCTTTTTACCTAAACAGCAAGGCCTACTCAACTTAAAGAATTCAAGAGTGACGTCTCGCTTTCCGTCCTGTTCGGATATTCGGCTGTTGCAAAGAAAAAGAACTAAACCAGCTCACGCATGGCCGTGACTCGACTCTTTTTAAGGAATGGTGAGCAGGTTTCTGCCGAAAGTGGAACGAGAGAACCGAACCTTAAAAGTATTATCGACCGTACGTGAGCTGGTTTCGTAGTTCTTCGAAACAGCCGGCACTCCGAACAGGACAGAAAGCGACGCATCACGGACATCTTCTCTGGCCTGAACGCTTTCGCTGCGAACTATGCACCAATGATTCAACAACGCTATTCCTATGTCACATGACGCGGAAGAATTAAAAGTCGAGTGTATCGAGTTGTCTCCTTACCCGTCGAGTAGTTGTAGCCCAGGATGGTGTAGGCCATGTAGGACGGAGTGGTCGTGCTGGTGCTAGAACCTGCAAACGAAAGAGAGCTTTTAAGGTTCGCGCTGTTCACAGAAAGGAGGTACTAGGCGAGAAATAAAGTGAAGCCGTCGTCGCCAAGTAAGCCTAAACAACTCACTCCACGAGTTCAATGTAAATTATTTAATTCGTTAAAAGGCGTTGATTAAAAAAAAATGCCTGTTTTTACAAATGTAGGAAAAGATATCTGAATTTAAGTAATAATTCCCTCCACAGATAAGAAAAATACGTTGTAATTAGTTATATTAAGGTCAAAAAGCCTCCAAGTCGGTGCAATAAGCCTATACTAACTTCTCTTTAGAATTGCGCTCAATAGTTCGCCGTGAGTCGGCATTTTGATGGCTTCACTTTCTTTCTCGCCAAAAGCGTCTCCATATTCTTCTTAAGTCTATACAACTGAATCTATCCACCCATGCACTCACCTTTCGGCTGGCAAGTGCCTCTAGAATCTCTCGCCAGCTCCATCTCGTTGGGGCAGGCGCAGGTGAACTTGGGGTAGGTTCTGAATGTGACCAGCTGCGGTCTGGGGAGGCAGAGGTGGGAGCAGCCGCCGTTGTTCGGGCCGCAGCGGCTCTCGTCTGCAACACACAACGAAAAGTCACTTGGAATGAAGGTGGCTAAGAGGAGAAGCCCCAACCTGTAGTCCTCAACCCGTGTCATGTAGTGACTCACTAGAACTAGAACTGAAGTGATTTATCGCCTGGAAAAACATCTCGTGGTTACCTTGGTAACGTGACTGCCGGCTGATTTGTTAGAACTTGCTGAGAGTTAGACATCGTTTGTCCTAGAAGAACTCTACGTTTGGTGTTGTCTTAAAATAAAAAACGGCTCGTCCTAAAGAGAGCAGTTCTTCCAACACCCAGAAGACAGTACACCCGGAAAAGAACAACTGTTCAGAAAGGGGTCACCCACCAACTAGGTGGGAAAAAACAACTGTAGAGCCCAAAGTAGGACAAGATGGGAAAAGCTCATTGGGACGGCCTTGGCCTGCTTAAGGGGATAGTGAAGCAAGCGACTTTAAAAATGGGTTCCTTAGCCTCCATATTAAAAATCGGATATAAAAAAAAAATGTTTTCTGAACTTACCTTATACTTTCTACTGTTTAAAACCGTTTCGCTTATTTTAGGATCTATAACCGTTTTATTAAATTATTTGACAGTTTACATTCAATTTGTTGCGCCACTTCGAGAAAGTGACAGTAGTAAGTCAACAAGCTCTCTTTTTTTTTTTGGGGGGGGGGGGGGGGGGGGCTTCGTCACGATATTAGGTGGTCGAATTGGTTTGACGCTTCACTTGTAATGCAAAGGTTGATTTTCGGGACAAAATTTATTTGAAATTTTTCGGGACAAAACCGTATTTAAATTGGAATGGACCGCTTGTTTTAACAAAAGGTTTCTGTAGTTTTTTCCAGTTATTTTCGGGTTATTAACGTAAATTTGACATGAGAGCTGATAGAGCCACACAGTCCACCATTAGTAGACTCATAAGTGGACACAACAAGTGTCTCTCTTTTGAACTTGGGCGAAAGACTATTTGACGTGCACAAAGTGTAACTCTGTACAAGCTTCTCCCGAACACAAATTACATTGTCTGGAAAAAATGGACCTCTTCTAGTATTTGATTTGACTTTCGAGCTCATGGACTTGGTCTCGCCTGGACCAAGAGGAATAAGTCAATTTGACTTGGTTCCTTTTGCAGTACTCACAGGGCGGCTGCTTGGAGGAGTGGTAGATCTTGATGCTCATGAGGTTGGGCCAGCGCCGGGTGACGAGTTTGGTGGGGTTGCCCCCGCCCAGCTTCGGGACGTGGAAGATGTTCTCGGCCAGCGGCATAAACTCGGTCCAGTACACGCGGTTCTGCGGGAGAACAAACAAGTCACACAATCTGTGCCACACAACATTTGTGTTCAACAGGAAAAAAGGCGCCCAGGATTCATTCTATATTAAGGGTCTGGTATGGTAACAGATCTCTATACAATTCCAATTGGGAAACTTTGGCCCCTGATTTTGATTAAAATATACGACAAGTACTCACGAAAACTTACCAAAAAATACAGAAGAAAATTATTTTGTCATTAAAATAATTAATAAGTATAATTTTAAAGATATTAATTATTTATAATTAAAACAAAATTTTAGTAATTATTCACAAACTACAGATGGCAGCACTAACGACATGTAAATATCCAAACAAAAAAATTTTACTTATTAATTATTTTAATGGCAAAATAACTTTCTTTTGTATTTTTTTGGTAAGTTTTTGTGAGTACTTGATTTTATTTAAAATCAGGGGCCAAAGTTTCCCCATTGGAATTGTATAGAGATCTGTTACCATACAAGAACCTTAAACATTTACACGCTAAATTTGCATAGTTTCATTTATTTTCTGTCGAAAATTCAATAATTATATTTTACTAAATTAACTTATATTTCAATGAATAAATATGTAATATTCCTCGCTTCTAAATAGAAGCAAAACATTTCATATCAACATACAATCAAAAAATTATCTGGTGAAATTTATAGGACGTCATTTCAAACTGATTGATGTCAAAAAAAAATACATTTCTTTTAATTTATTATTTAAAGAAATCAAGTTTCTCGACCAATTGTTGCGAATGGTAATTTAATTCTAATAAAAATGACTTCTTATGCTTTTTAAATGAGCATTAAAATTTTGCAGGATTTTTTAAATAATTGAAGTACTTCGAATTCGATTTTTTTTTCTGAAATTGTCATTGCGTCTTCTAATTTCGATGCGCTGAATTTTTGAACGCATCACACTTGCCTGTAGCAGTTGTAGTTTGGACTATGAAAGTGGGTGACGGACGGATGGACTGAATATGATTGTACAATACCTTCCATTTTTTACGTTATAAACGTAGTGTGGAAGCTAAAATTGATGTTGAACGCTTTCGTAGAGCATGGAGGGACGGGAACTTTCGCCAAACATCGCCACTCCACACGTTAATGAAAGCATTTTCACCCGTTATCAGTGATGAGTTATTTTGAACATATTCTAAAATATAAATTTCTCGTTTAAATTTCTTGAATTTTGTATATCTTCTGGTAACGAATTAAAAATTTCAAAAATTCTTTTGATAAATTTTGTTGTAACTTAAAATGGGTCCATTTTTCAAACTAAATGATGGTCTCGATCTACTCAGAAAGTTTAAAATGGCGAATTTTGAAACATTTGGATTGAGAATTTTGGCCGTTTTCAGGTCCGACCCCGCCACATCTTTCGGAAGCACCGGACTGCGCAATCTCACCGCACTCACCAGATTGAGTTAATTTATCGTCGCACTAGAGCTACACGAGGGCTATCGGCGACCGTCATTCAGAACCGCAATCCAGTGACGACGCACCGCAACTTTTAGGAGCGACATCATACGGGACGCAACGTGAATTCTCTATACCGTGTCTATGTAGAATGCGAGCCTCGAAAGCATTTTCCTCCCCCGCATGTGGTTTTCTTCGAAACGGCGTGAGCGTGTTTTTTCCCCACCCTATTTGGGTTTGAACTGTTCGGATTGTTAACCTATCAACAGAACCTCAAACGCGTTAGGTTTAGAAAAGCGATGCTCCTCCCCGTTTCCTAGAAATGTTTAAATAAATAAAGTTTCTCGTGTCATTGTTGATTTGGCAACAGTGATTTAAATGACTCAAAATTGAATTGGGTATCTGAGGTCATAGCTTTCTAACAAAAAAAGAATTTTTAAAATCCGATGGATAGAACCGATTTTGGAAGGGGGATACGGACGGACAGACGGACATCGACCGCATGTCAATACCTACTTTTTCATTTTTTTAATTCTTTCGAATTAAAAAAAGAAAAGTAGGCTAAAAAGGGGAAAAATATAAAGGGAAAAATATAAAATAAAAAGGAGAAAAATATATAAAAATATAGAAGGGTAAAAAATAGTTGGGACATAAAATGTACTTCATGTCCCGAATTTATTTTCTTTTTTCCTCCTTATTACTTATAATTTCTAAATTACACTGACTAAAAAGACATTTTGTTGAGTTTGTGTTTTTTTCTTTAATATATTGAAACCACATACTGCATTAAAAAATACACTGGATAACTAAAGTAAAAAAAAAAAAATTTGAAAAGAATTTAGACTAAATGCGCTAAAACCGAACATGGTCATCCAAAAGTTCCATCTTTCCCGTTTTCTCCCAATTGAGCCATGAAAAGTGCGGCTTTTTAAGTTATAAGTACCGACCGTACATAAAGGGTTAAGCGGCTCACCTGGTAGAGGTCCATGGAGAAGGGCAGGTGTAGCAGTTCCGGGGCGTGCAGCACCGTGGTGCGGAAGCCGCCGTCGAACCGGCACGAGAAGATCTTCTTCTGGTCCCCGTCCGCCCACAACAGCCTCCGCTCCACGTAGTCTGAAACAACATTGACCTTTATTGGCTTGATCTACCGTAAGGACCCTAAATGTGAGTATGCTGTGGATGACCAGAATTTCTGTCACTTTTTAAATGTTTCAAGACCCCACTTTGTTTTTAGATTGACTTTGATTCTGATAATGACCATAACCTGCTTGGTTGGATCAATGTTATAAGGAAGTCGATAAAATGCTATTAGAAAATAAGATACAACTTGCGCCATCATTATGGGCAATCATGCAAACTTGTTCCGTAAAGGAGACCCACAAATTTACTGTGCCCATAGTCTGAGTTTTTCAGGCCCTGGTCCCCCCCTACAGGAAAAAAATCCCAATGATAGGGGACACATACTGAAATACAACAGAGACAAAACCGTGGACATACGTAAGTACCATCGAGCCATAACGATTTGGCGATGGTAACTAAAGTTAAATTTTTCTGAAGAATTTACTTTAACTTCGCATACTTTTATGTTCTAAAACCTTACATTTCAGTCCAAAAATTCCTACTTGCCCCCAGTTTCTCCAAATGAACAATAAAAAGTAAAAAAGCGGCCTTATAAGTAATACTTATAAAGTATCGTCAGTAGATAAAGGGTTAAACCTCTGACATGTCTATTTGAAGTTCTAAAAATGTAAGCGTTTTGGAGATTGTCTTGAGAGGCATTTGGATAGCGTTGTTGTCAAATGTGGAGGTGGTTGGGGCTTTTTAATTTAGTAACAGTAAGCTCCATAAAATCCCAATTGCTCATCAAGCCAAAAAGGGTCGGCCTTTGATGTGGATCAAAATTCCGATAGATGTGTGAAAGGGACCATCCTGTAAAAACGGATGTGTCATGCTGTCGAGCAAAAGTCGGACTTCCTCCCTTGTGGCGCTCAATAAAAAAAACGGAAGCCGCCCCACTTCGCCTTAAAATCAGGTAGTTCCGGGCTCGGTTACCGAGTGGCATTTGAAACAACAAAAAGGGTAACTTCTGGGCTTACTGAAATACCGTCATTAAATAAAAGGTTAACCTACTAAACCACCGACTCGTAGGCTAACAATATTTGATTTTATCCTCAATGAACCTTGTGGACGGATTTTATGAAAAGAAGTTCCGAGTGAATGCGTACCTATGGCCAGGGCGTGCGTCCAGTCGACGCCCGTCTCCACGATGGTACTCCGGTTACTCCCGTCCATGCCGGCGCGGACGATCTTGGGCACGCTGCCCCAGTCCGCCCAAAACAGCCACCTGAAGAAAGAGTTGTCATCAGCAAGACAGAAGAACCTTAAACTGTCAGTCCCATAGAGCTAATGCATTAGTATTGGAATCACAATTTCAGCAGAGGTATTGCTTTGCGATGTTCGCCATTTTTCAACAGGGAATCAACCCAATATCGAAATGAAACAGATTTGAAACGGAAATGTTATCTAGTTATTCAACTATATATTTTTGAATTTTTAAAATGCCAAAAATATACAGCAAATGGAGACACTATTTTAAAACTTGATCCATTAATAATTAAATAAAACGGACGTTATTTTCTTTTCAATTTTGTTTCAAATGGATATTATGATGATTCCCATACCTGGTGGTATAACATGGCAAATAAATTCTTTTGCAAAAGTTGTGATTTCTAAACTAATGCATAAGCGGTACTGCGCGCACAGCCCTGCGAGTCTCGGCGAATTTTAGATCCTTGCTGCGCATCAGCTTCGGTTATACCGTTCGGGAAAAAACTGTTTGCGACCTTTCAATCTAAAATTTTCCTTTCGATTTCACTGCGACAGTTCTCTGCGAGTGTTTGACTTTGCAAGCATGAGAAACATGGATATAAAATAGTTTACATCCACCATCCATCCAATAGTTTGCAAAAAAAGCTGTTTTTTGTGGCATCGCACTTCCACGTTCAGTGCTTTGGGACTATTTGAAATGCATCCTGAATAATGAAATGTCATCTGGTTATAGAGATATAACTTTAAAAGTGTCAGTTAATCGCTGCTCAGCCCTGCTTTCTCACAGCAGCAACTTTTCTCACTTGTGGACACTTAGCTTAATTACTCGGTCGCGAGGGCAAGTATTATTGGGTGCTGACACAAGATTGGCGAAATCACTTCCTCAATGTTGAACAAAACGTGACACGAAGTAAAGAAACGAACTTGATATCAAAATATTTTTAATAAAATGAAACAATAAGCAATGTACAGTTAAAGTAAAATAAAGGTTTCTAAAAAGTGGGCGACTTCGCCATGTTTTAAAAGTTCACCGGCGCTCCATATCAAATGACCACCAGATTTAAAGCTTATAAAAAAAAGGAAAGTGACCAAGCCACAAGCCGTGACGTCACCGACCTACGCAATATCCCGATGATGTCACCGCTGTAAAGAACCAGGGATTGGAGTAACGCGTTACTTGTAACAGTTACTTTTTTTCGGTAACGCCAAGTAATGCCGTTAGATTTTTCAAAAAGTAAACTGTAACTCAGTTACTTTTATTGGTAATGAAGTAACGGAAAATTTCGTTACTTTTCCGTTAATTGTTACGCCGCTCTTCACGGATCTGTTCGGCGTTCATTTTGAACTTAACTATTTAACTTTTAACAACGTTGAATTTCCGTCATTAGCTTTTTTCCGATTTTGCCACTATTTTTTTAAATCTTGGTTTTCTATGTGTTCAGTGGGCATGCAGGAGTGCAATTTGTATTTTGCGGAGTGGCAACACTCTGTGTTCTCTACTAGGTCTCTCGATCAGTGGGCATGCAGGAGTAAGATACTTGTAGTTAACCTTTTAAAGAAGGACGAAAGACGATGCTGAGCTTTCAAACGTAATTCAGTTTTATTTCTCGCACACTCACATCAGTACAAAAACCGAGACGGATTGGCAGGTGTTTTCGGTAATCAGCCGAGCGGTGACGACCCACACTTACGTCATCTCCGGTGGCAGTCCTCTTCTTGGCAGAATGCCAGGATTCGGAGCAGAGTTTGTCTAGGATAATTATTCCGACCAACCTACAATGGGTCGTTGGCACCTCACCGCTCGGTTGCCCCCAAACCACCATCCAACACTATGAAAACCGGTAAGATGGTTAAATTGTTGGTTTCATATAACTTGAAATTCTAAAAGTAACTGTAATTCGTTACTTTTCATATTAAGTAACTGTAACTAGTTACTTTTTAAATGAAGTAAGTAACTGTAACAGAGTTACTTTTCAAAAGTAACTTTCCAATTCCTGGTAAAGAAACGATATTTGCATGAGAGAAAAAAAGTTATAACACTCACCCGGTGGGTGGATGCAACACGATGGTGCGCGGCTCGTCCACGTCGTCCCCTTGGAAGAGCGTCCTCCGCATCAGCCCGTCGAGCCGCGCCACCTCGACCGCGCGCCGCTTGTTGTCTGTCCAGAAGAGCAGCTCGTGCACCCAGTCCACCGCCAGCCCGTTAGACGTGCAGTTGGCCGACACGAGCTCGCGCACGGGACCGACCAGCACAGACGACACGGGAGCGCTGACAGAACACCAAATAGTGAGCGAGAATACATTAACAAAAAAAGAGAGAAAGAAACTAGTCTGTTTACTTTAATAGTCACAGAAATTCTTATAATAGGACAGCAGATGGATGTCATTCTCTTTTAAACTAAATAAACATTTCGAAAAGCGTTTTCGTTTCGTTAAGCCTGAAATTGAACTGAAACGCGATGCGAACGATTTGCCTGCGAGTGACGAAGAGTTTGCGCGTTTCTTAATTGAACTAATTTGAACTAAAAAGATGAATGACACGCCCTTTAGCATTAATTCGCATGCTTTGGGAAGTTAAATACTGGTTTTCGAGAACGTTTACAAGGCTGAGCTTAAACCGATCACATCGCAGAGCCAACGTGCGAGAATTCGAAGCATTCTAGTTCAATATCACTCTTAGTTTCCTAGGAAAGCCGGTAACGGAATCTTGCGACCAGTTAAATACGTTGAGCCGGGAAAAGAGATAAAACAGCAAATAGTTGTTGTACTAGTAAGTGCTTAGTGGTACTTTAAACTATAGTATTAGCACAATTTGACATGCCAAGACCCAATTTGTTCTGAGTATATATCCAACTCTGGATCTTAACTGTATATTGTAAACTTTAATTTAGGATATATAAGCATGTCTGTTTTTTGGGGGAAAAGTGTGTGGTGTCTGATTCTGCCAGTAACTAGATATGACTTAGGTAACTGTTAAACGATTTATTACTTTATCATTTCATTATTCTGATCATGGCTGTTCTTTTTAAAGATACTTTTTTTTTTAATTTTAATGAATATCTGAATTTTATATCTGATACAATGAGACACATATTCACTGCCAAAGGTCTGACAATAGTGTCATTGAGCGAGAATACATTAACAAAATAATTCTGAAAGAAAAACTAGCCTGTTACTTTAATACTCACAGAAATTTTCACAATACGAGAGCAGATGTGGTTTCCTTTTAAAACGAAAGAGGGATTTTGAAGATCAGACGGTTGTTAATCTTTGGTTTCCTAGGGAAGTGTGAACGGAATCTAATGACCAGTTAAAAACGTTGGGGGACGTCATAAAAACGACACCCATGGATCCAGTAAGTGTGGTTTTCTAGAGAGCGTTGTATGATAACTCTGTGCGCCCTTGCCCTACGATCATCGCATAGGCCTACAAGGCCCGGGCTTTGGGCCCATTATTTTAGGGGGCCCCAAAATCAATCTATAAATTCTATCAATCTATAAATCTATATATTCTAAAAATTAAGCACTATGATAGATTGATATTAAATTTGACGATTGACCTTACTTTAAAATGTCTTTCTTTCAACTATGTATTTTTGTTAAAATATCGGTCCGAAAAGGGACCCCCAAAAGTATCCTGGCCCCAACCTGCTATGGTCATGCTTTGTGTGCGTCTGCTACTGTCGAGTGAGTTTAGAATACATTGACGTCAACTTTTTTGTCTGTTGATGATTTGTACCCGTGATTGATGATTTGTACCCAAAAATACATGTTGTCCGTTTCCGAAGAGTCTGGCGGAAAACCGTGGAAACTCAAAGAATGTCGGTAGCAACAAATAGAAAGGTTGAAGGAGAGGGCGGCTATTACAAGAGGAACGTTTAATTGATTTTGTAAGAAATCATGAACACGCGAGCTTTGCGGGGCGAGTTTGCTAGGTTTCCCGTTTCTTGTGAACGTGACGCCGAAGCGGTGGCCGTTTTTAGTGTGTGGTGTGGGGTCGTCCACGGTTTATAGGGGTCGAAGTTTTCTGGTTACGCTGGGCTACTAAGCCAAGGCTTTAGAACGGCAGTGGGAAGGGGTAGGAGTGGGGACGGAAATCGCCACGATGTTAAGTTACCTTTTATATAATTCTTACAAATTACAGAACTGTCCGGGCACGCAGCTATATCCCGAGCACCCCTTCCTTCACTGCAGCAGGCTTCAAGATCGACTTGAACTGTTCCCAGGAGACTCCCTATACTCAGTGCCGGATCTCGGCCTAGGCCTACAAGGCCCGGGCCTAGGGGCCCAGTCAGGAAGATAGCCCTTAAAAAGATAAAATCGCCAAAAAAATTGAAAATCGCCAAACTAGGAAAACCTATCGCCCGACGGCCTCAAAAATTGCCAAATTTGCGAAAAATTGCCAGACCTGGCAGCCCTGGTCCGTTTCCCCTGATGAAGGGGAGAGGAAACGCAATTGAATATGATGACGTCATTCGGTTATAAATTTTATAGAATAACTATAGTAACATACTATATTATTCTGATGTTTATATTAAAGTCAATTAAAAATTATATGTTCTGTACTAGTGTATTTAATTTGCTAAATTTCCAAAATAGCTTCGAGATGGTGGGGAGCCCCAAATGTCAAGTGCCTGGGGGCCCTGGGTCTTTAAATCCGGCACTGCCTATACTGTGGATGTGGCCTGTGCAGTATTCCACGCTTTTGGAACTATTTAACTGTGTCATCCCGCCTCTCTCTACTTATTATTTTTTAAATTCATTATTGCACTGGTCACATGACAACAACAACTACAAGTTATCCCTTTAAGACCCCGTCATATGGCACTGAGTTAAGTTTGTGAGACTAAATGTTAAAAGTTTTAATCCAAAAAGTTGCCTTAAACAGCATCAATGCCAGCAACTCCTTAAGAACCGGGTCATTTTTATTCAAATAACGACTGGTACAAGTCAGCTGCTTCGATATTTTTGAAAAGCTTGAACATTCTCTTTTATACCCGCAAGATCGTAATAGCTCGGTCGGAAAGGGTTATAGAACTTAAAATAGGCTGCTATGCAAATACAATGAAGAGGGGGGGGGGCTCACCTGTATATCTTTCCCGCCTCGAAGTCGGTGAAGAAGACCGTCTGTTTCACGTAGTGGAAGTCGATTCCAGAGGCGCGCACGAAGCCGTCTGCGACCAGCGAGTCCGTTTTGCTGACCATGTCCATCTTCCGCACGTCACGCTTGTTGGCGTACAGCAGGAACGGACGCTCGCCTGAAACGGAAACCCCATTGGATGACACACTCAATTTGTCAACAAGGTTTGGTTTATTGGAATGTAACATTTATTTGTATTTTTACTTTGGAAAATTTTGCACGCCGGATGTGGCATCATTAGGTAAGTTAGTTTAATTATCGTCGCACGAGGGCTATTGGCGACAGGCATCGTCGTATAGAAACATACAGTTAAGCGATTAACCGACATTTGAGTAGGCACCTAACGCATCATTTGAGGGTAACATCGTACGTGGCATAAGATTTTGATGCATATTTAATGTGCACTTCCTTCTATACCCTTACTCCCTCCGGATATTTTTTGGCAATTTACAGGTCGGCGGTTATTTTGGCTATGCCCAGACCTATCACATGCAAGGCGGGAGCCTTTACAGACTGGTCTCCCCAGCCCCATCGATGGATTAAAAAGAAATGGCTCGTCGACTCTTCTTTTCGTATAATTCATTTTACTATTGTTCCGAACACATTTATCGAGCACCCAAGTGATTCATCATCGATTGGATCCAAATCAGTTTCATAGGATGACTGGCAGTGCCGGATTTCGGCCTAGGCCTACAAGGCCCGGGCCCAGTCAGAAAGCGGGCCCTTAAAAAGATAAAATCGCCAAAAAAATCGACTAAAAAATTTGAAAATCGCCGAACTCCGAAAACCTATCACCCGACGGCCTCCAAAATTGCCAAATTTGCGAAAAAAAATCGCCAGACCTGGTCCGTTTCCCCTGAGAGAGTGGAGGGGAAACGCAAATGGTCTCTCTGATGTTCCTATTAGGCTATATATATAACTATAGGCTTATAACTATATAGTAACATAATGTATTATTCTGATGTTTATTAAAGTCTGTTAAAAATTATATGTTCTGTACTAGTGTATTTAATTTGCTAAATTTCCAAAATAGCTTCGAGATGGTGGGGGCCCCCAAATGTCAAGTGCATAGGGGCTCTGGATCTTTAAATCCGGCACTGATGACTGATGAAGGATTCGAATCAGCTTTTATTCTGGCTAAAATTCAGCCTCAAAAGTGAATGCCATGACTACGGATGATACTGTATGCAGAGGATAACGTTATGATGTTGACAAAGGTCTGTTGAATTAGGTTTTGTAAAATTAGCTTCAAAATGTTCCTCCATAGCAGTCATCTCACTGCTGAAGCCCCTCCATAACGTCACCGGACGTGCTTTTTTTCTCGTTTGGAGAAATTGAATTCAATTCTCCAAACGAGAAAAAAAGCACCTTCAATTTCTCGTTTGGAGAAAAAAAGCACGCCTGGAAAAGGCTGTTTAAATTTCCTGATAGGAATTAGTTAAAAATAATATTTTGTTGTTCTTTTAATGAGGTGCTTCGCAGGAATTGTAACTTCATTAAAACATTACGGACATAAATAGAAAAATCGCCAAAAACATATCATTTGACGTCAGTGATGTTTTCAGTGATGTAAATTTTCACCAAATTTCAAGTGTATTTTCGGCGAAATTAAATATGTTTGTGAATATTTAGGCTTATATTCGGAATCGGAATCTGCAGCTTCTAATCCCAAAGTAAAACATATCTATTCCGAATTTCGCTTTTCATGCAACTTTTCCATTGAACTAAGTTACAGCGCTCAAACTGTTGAAGCAACAACAAACAACAAAAAAAGGCGTGTGCCTTTTACAATAAGAAAAAAGGTTCGATACGGAAAACTGAAGTCACAACTTCCTCTTACTAAAGTTCATAAGAGACTGAGAGTAGAGTTCGCATAAAAAAAATGCAATACTATGGGTAAAAAAATTGGATGATGTCTTGAAAAACTTTTATTTACGCGGACAAAACGACTTTCGATGCTTCTGGTATGAGGGCAATTCTACCATAATTTTTAATTTTATGTCCCTTGGGCATAACTTTAAAAAAAAAATTAATATTTCTTTTCAATTTTTTCTTAATATACTAATAGACTGGTCCTTATATAATTTCAAAACGGAATTTTAAAGAAAAGAAACTCTAAAAAAAATTTTAGGACACAAAACAATGCTGAAAATTCCTTACCTTCCCATGTCCCGAATGTTAAATTTTTAGTTTAGGGCTCAAACTAACACTTTTTTTCAGCTAAAAATTACATTCATTTGGATTTTAAATTGAACTAATACTATATCTTAACAAATTCCTTTCATAAAATTTTGGCTTTTAATATTAATAATGTGTATTTCTCTTCTCCTAACTTTGTCCCTGGGTTTTGGTACATTCACTGACCTCATTACTAAAGTGGCGAAGAGAGGCAGTGGATGGAGCTACAGTGATTCTTCAATCATGAAAACTGTATTGCAGAAAACTCACATTTCAGTTAGTAGCCGCATTTTTTGCTATACTTCTCCAATAAGCCCAAAAGTTAAAACCCCAGTAAAACGAGATGCGTGGCTTTATTACTTTCCTTACAATCTCCCATGGCTAAGATTAATTTTTGCTTAATAATTGGGAAAAAAATTCTATAAATATGTTTAAGTGGAGTATAAGGAGTAAAAAAATCAATTTTTATTAAACTGGAGTTAGTTTCAACACAAAAAAGACCGGAAAACATCGAGAATTTCCTCACCGTCCGTTCTTTACCTTCCGTTCCTTACCGTCACAATGATCTATTGATGGAAAACCGAAACCTGTTTTAAGACCAACCGGTTTGTTCGTGACTTCGGTTTCATTGAAAATTAGTTATTTTCATAAGGCCAGTTTAAACCGGTTTCTTTGAAACCGGTTTTTTTAAAAAAAACTGCCATCCCTAAATTTTTTGTAAAAAAATTTAAATGAGCCTTGCTGAACTTTTTTTTGTAATTTTAGAACCCTTATAAACCTTTTTTTACAAATATTTAAAGTGATTTTGAAAAAATAAATTTCACAAGTTGTCTATACCTGAAATTAAAAAATTATGGTAGAATTGCCCATGACCTCCATAAATTGAAAAAATTCCGCAGCTGAAGGAACTACTTGTATAGTTTCTCTGCAAGGCAAAATTAATTCTTATAGTTATAGTTATGTTGATACGTTAGCAAAAGTCTTTTACCAGAAGCACCGTTCATTATTCGCGCTCACAAAAATAGCGCCCGATTCCAAAGAAAGCACGAACTGATGTCGTCAATCGAAAAAGCCTGGAAAAACATTTCCATAAACATTCTGAAATAACTTTCAAACTCCATATCGTCAAGACTGATCAAAGTTTCTGATAATAAGGGAGAACTTATGTATATTAAATGTTTTATTGACATGAAACATGCTAATGTCCTTATAAAGTTGTCCAGTTTTTTTACAATGTCATATTTGTGTGGTATTTTCCACTATTTCTTGTTCTCTCACCTGTGGACCCGGGGTCGAAGTCGGGCTCCGTGGGCATCACCGTGGTGGACGAGGGGAGAGGCGCCTCCTTGAGGCAGACCTTGCCGTTGAAGGCGAGCGCGAGCGAGTTGGGGCACGCGCACGCGCACTGCTTCCCCGAGTCGCGGGGGGAGGGGAGGCACAGGTGGGAGCAGCCGCCGTTGTCAGAGCCGCACCTATTCGGACCTGAAAGCGCTCACTTTGTAGTCAGGGTGTCAATTATCTTATATGAAGACAATGAAGGTATTGCGATAAACTAAAACTAAACTTCTCGGCGCATCAGCCCATTAGTGGGCCAAGGCCTGCTGTTTTTCGGCTTAGAAGAATGAAGACTTCAATGAAATTGATTCAAATAAGATTTAAAGTTAGGTATCGAAACGAACCTAACTCAGATGATGTAACGCTCTTGTTTTCATTTTTCCGTATCCTGCGATTTCATGGGTTGCTTCGGTATCACTCTCAAAATAACCATCATAGATGAAAAGAAACTTTTCTTTCTATGCAAGCTTTCTTTAACAAATGATTTAAACAACCAACAGCACAGCAGGAAGTTGGAATTTTAAAAATTTAATAAGTTAAATACTCTTAGAAAACTCATTTTCGAAAATATCGAAACAAAATTACACACAAAAAATGAAAACAAGACCACATGAGCTGTTGCCATTCACGATGTAAAACAATCAAATTGTCCGTGGCTTACTTTTTTAGTTCCCCGTGCAAAACTTAAATCCCTAGCATTTTACCAAAAATCTTAAGCTGGTACTCCGATATTTAATTCTTCTGTGATAAATACATGGTGTTTTACAAAACTTTGAATAGCCTATTGTGTTTAGTTATTTGTTTAAAAAAAAACTTTTTTTTACACTTTTAAACATTCTTTTTATAAAAATCCGCTATCTTAGTACCCAGAGGAGACAGTTTTGGGGTAAAATGTTTTGGAAAGATTTTGTATTGCAACCATCGATATAAGAAGATGCTTGGCGCAAATGAAAGTGAATCCGTCAGATAGCCGGCAAGTAAGCCTAAACCAACTGCTCACTCAACGCTATTTCAATGAAAAACGCATCATTTTAGTTTTTAAGAGGGACTGTCAGTCCCATAGGAGCTAATGCATTAGTTTTGAAATCACAACTTCCGCAGAAGTATTGCTTTGCCATGTTATCCCATTTTCACCAGGTATAGGAATCATCATAACATCAATGTAAAACAAAATTGAAAAAAATAACATCCGGTTATTTAAGTCTTAATTGATAAAGTTTTAAAATAGTGTCGCCGTCTACTGATATTTTTGGCATTTTAAAACTTCAACATAGATAACATATTCGACAACTAGATAACATATTCGTTTCAAATTTGTTTCATTTCGATGTTATACTGATTTCCATAGGGAAAAGGGACTAACACGGCAAAGCAATACTTCTGCGGAAGTTGTGATTCCAAAACTAATGCATTAGCTCTATGGGACTGACAATCCCTCTTAAAAAGCGTTCATTCAAATGACGTGCAGCTGTAGGCTAGAGCAAGAGGTCTGAGTTGACACAAGATGGTAGCACAGGTAAGAAAATTACGTTTGTAATTATAGTTTATTTAGAGAGTCGGAAAGTCACCAAGTCAATGTATTAAGCAACTCCACTTTAAAAATGGTGAACCATTTTTAAAGTGGAGTTGCTTAATAGGCGTTTTGCTGAGGCGTTTGTTTGGGCTTGTAACAAAGCAATCGATGGCTTCACTTTGCAAACTAGTTTTTGCCCGGAAGCCTTTCCACCTTCTTCGCGAATGAGCCTGATTGACCGTGGGTCCCTCTGCGTTCATTCAATGGGGGGGGGGGGGGGGACATTTTTCTAAGCCACATTTCTCCGGCGGTATTGAATATGTGTACAAATGGTTTTTTTTATATATGATAAATGTATCTGGCTTACAGCTTACAGGTATCTATAATTTCATTTTTTGAAATGGGTTCAAATACTTTTTAATTTTCAATAAATAATTTCACACAAAATATTCGTACCCATTTCAAAGAGTGGGATTATAGAGACCTGTAAGTACCCATTTGCAAAAATATTCAATACAGCTCGAGAAATGCGGTTTTCTCCCATTGGATGTACACAGAGAGGCATTTTGGTTTGGAGACCCTCTTTGATCCCGACTGGAGGCTTGGGAAGAAATAGGAAGCCCTCGCCACTTTCGGCCCTATCCCGCGACACCTGGAGAGAGCCGAGGCTGTTGCCCGCTTTCTCCTTACCACCGGACATGACTTCTTGGGGATCTACGAGGGCGGTTTTTTTTTCAACCTCCGATGGGCTGTAGCAAAAAGACGGGTCAAGATACAAAAAAGATTTTTTTACTAAAAGTAAAGTACAATACTGCTTTATTCTCCACATAATCACCTTGACGATTAAAGCATTTGTCATATCTGTAAACAAGCTTTGAAATACCCTCTTCATAAAATGTATCCGCCAATGATTTGAAGGGAGTTGTGACGGTTTCTTTGAGCTTAACGTCATCTTGGAAGCGCTACAATCCAAGCCATTATGCTTATCAATAATTCACTTATGGTAAACCTTCGAGTTTCCCTAAACACTTGGTCAACTCGCTGAACAATACTGATGTTCATGAAGAAGGGGACCAAGGAAGCAAGTCTGTCGCTACAGACGGTATTGTTCAGCGAGTTGACCAAGTGTTTAGGGAAACTCAAAGATTTACCATACGTGAATTATGGACTAGTAGTGGCTTGGAGGACAGAAAAAAATTGACGTAAAGCTTCCAAATTTACTTTTTCTAAACGAAATACCGTCACAACTCCCTCCCAATCATTGGCGGCTACATTTTATGAAGAGGGTATTTCAAAGCTTGTTTACAGGTATAACAAATGCCTTAATCGCCAAGATTATTATACTATTGTACTTTACTTTTGGTAAAAAATCTTTTTTGTATCTTGACCCGTCTTTTGCTACAGCCCATCGGAGGTTGAAAAAAAACAGCCCTCGTACCTCCACCGACTTGACCTGGCTGCTGATGAGACTCGCTCTGCGGCCATGTTAGAATGGATGGTGACCACCTCATGCACTGTTCTGAACTTGTACAACATCCGGCTGATGACGTCGCCAGCCGTTATTGGGAGGTTCGACTCCAAATGGCCGAGAGGCCAAGAATGGGCGTTGGATAAAGTAAATTAGGTTTGATGGTGACTAACCCGGGGGCTGCTTGGAGGAGTGGAACACCTTGATGGTCATGAGGTTCTTCCACTTGCGTCCGTCGGCGATCTTCTCGGCGTTGCGGCCCGTCGTCTTGTTGGCCTTGTAGACGGACTCCTCGCCCGACCGCCATTCCACCCAAAACACCGTGTCCTATAAAAGCAACACACACTCAACGTACAAATATAACACAGACCTGAGCATCTATTTATCAGTTGTTCATACGAGACTTTGCTATTTAGATGTGAACTGAAACCTCCAAACTTTAAAAACTTTATCCACCCTGAATGTTTTCCTGAGTTTACCAGTTTTTCCATTCCTGAATAAAATTCCATTCCTGAACTTTGAAAAACGTCCCCCCCCCCCATCTTTTTTTTCCTCGAAATTTTGTATTTACTCTTGTATCTCATTGATTTGTCCTTTTGATTGTGTAACTTGTTCTATGATCTGCAGTTTATGCATATTATGTGGTTCATGCCTTGATGCATGCTGTATCTTTTATGTTTAATAAAACAAAACTCAACGTACTGACGGATGATGGAGATGTTAAATGGAGAATGCGACGAAACCTAAAGGACGTATCACGCGGGCTCATTCAATCCCAACGCAACTCGATCGTCAACTCAATTTCGACTTCGCGAAGTTGGACGTTGGGTTGAAAGAACGGTTGCTCGCATATTCTATTTTCTTAAAAAGAACAACACAACAAAAGAGCAACACACAGATTCAGTTGAAAAACAATTGTGTGGATATCAATACTGTTAGACATTTGTATTTTGTTTTATTCTATTTTTGGATAGTCATAAATAGAACTCCATCCTCATGTTTGGCGGACATTTATATTTGTTCTCCAATGTTGGATGAATCTACGCATGCGCAAGATCAGCAATTGAAAAAAGAGCAGCATAAGAGACGACGTTGAAGATACTTTCTTCAACCACAACTTCCATAGCAAACGGCAGATTACATCCAACTTTTGATTTATGTGTTGTAGATATGGTTGAGTTGGAGAATTTTCGCTCTTGTGATATGACCTTTACGGTTTTACTTGCAATTTTCAATAAGTAGCGACCATGTTAAAAGCTGCTGCACTATCAATGTACGGCAACACAATTTACCGCACTTCAAATTCACTTAAAATTGGCCACTACTTGATTTAAAACCTCAAGTACGATTTTCACTTGCGGCGCATAAGAAAGATGCAATTGACTTGACATTGCCACTGCGATCATCCGGCACCGTAGGTACGACGAATATTACCGGAAGCTTTCTCTGTGCGAAACAAGGTTACTTCAAATTGGAGAAGGTTACGATAATCTAGGTCCTATATGGTCGTGTTTTGCAATCGCGGCATGATTGGCGACTTATTGCTAAAAAAACATCTCAGTATAATGAAATTCGTAAACTTTTTGATACATTTATGCCAACGGAGGATAATATGAACTAGACTTGTAAAAACAAATGCCTGGGAACGCGTAAAAATTTGGCGTACAAATTTGGTTTAACGAAAATAAACTATTTTTTTTTTAACTTTGAATTTTTTTCTTCTTAAAATATTACGAAATAAAGCTTTTTTGTATAATATATTAAACTGGATTTTTAAAGAACTGTTCTCTCTGTCTATTATCTGGTGCGGGAATGGAGAAAAAAAATCCTTCCAGTTAGAATGAACTTGAATGAGGTCTGAAGAACCGGCATCTTCTCCCCATCATTTTTTTCTGAAGTACCGGTACTTCTACACTAAGTATTCAAAACTCTAATAAATAGCCATATTTCTAAAAAAAGCTTAGGTAGGCTGCATCTTAGATCGACAACTTTGAAGGGTTGGAAATTTTTAATTGATTCAAAAATTAAACTTTTATTTATCACGTTAACTATTAACACACACGTTAAACTATAAATGAGACATTTTCTAAACTCAATGACCTTTATGCTTTAAATAGATGAGAACACTGATAATTTCTATCCTTTTTGTTGCAAAACTGACCAATGAAGCCAATGTGGCGGTAAATAGAACGTTAGACTAGAGCACTCGGATACAGTAGAAACTCGATTATCCGATCTAATTGGGACCGGAGGTAGGTCGGATAATCGAAAATTCCGGATAATACAGAGTTTTCATTAAATAGTAAAATTTAAAGTACAGAAGAGCGCCGAAAATCCGCAGACGTCGAATTCGCCATCGTCTAAAATCCGCAATTTCGATTCTTATTTTTACATTGCGGGAGTTTTCTGACAGTTTTGGATTGTCAGAAATGTGTTCTTACTTTTTTGAGTTGCCGAAGTTTTGCTATTTTAAAATCACTGCATTTCCGGATTTCGCAAACGCCGTAATTTTACGATTTTAGAATCACCGGCCGATTTCAGAATCCCCGGAGAATCCGGAAATTGCCAATTTTTAAATCGCGGAAGTTTGCCGATTTTAGAATCCTCAAAGTTTTCTCACTTTAGAATCGCCGTAGCTTTTTGAGACTGGTTTCTTTTCCCAAGAGCGACTTTGCTGGGGAAAAAAATTAATGTCGATTTAGTTAGGGACGGTCGGTTAACAGAGAGTCCCGGATAAAAAAAAAGGGACGGATAATCGAGGTTCTACTGTATTTCCTAATGTACAATTGAGAGCGTAAGTACCTGGAAGACGTCGATGGAGAAGGGCTGCTTGAGCAGCGTGTAGGACGAGAGGACGGTTTCGCGGGCCAGGCCGTTGTAGTTAGACCGGCAAATCTTGTGGGTCTTGGCGTCCGCCCAGTAGATCTGCCGCGCGTCCAGGTCTGCAACACACAACACAAGCTGAGAACACACAAAAGCACATCAAGCACGAAATTCCATCCCAACTTTACGTTTTATGTCTATCAGATCAATATTTTGAAAAAGTTTGCACGCTTGTTGTGGCATCATTAGGTAGGTTAGTTTGAATTATTGTCGCACGAGGGCTATCGGCGACAGGCATCATCCTATAGAACCACACAGTCAAGTGATTAGCCGACACCTGAGTAGGCACCTAAAGCATCATTTAAGGGCAACATCGTACGTGGCATAAGATTTTGAAGCATATTTAATGTGTATTCCCTTCTATTCCCTTTATACGCCGGATAGTTTCTGGCTAGTTATTTTGGCAGTTATTATTTTGGCAATGCCTTCACATGCAAGGCCTTAAGGGGATTCGGACGGGTGTTTGGGTCAAAAACGTCGATTTTCTGTTTTTCTTTTATTTTTAATTTGCATATCTATATCTTTAATTTGAGACTAAGATTATCGATTTCTGTTTAGTAGTTTTCTTTTTATCAGCATTTTTCAGAAACCTATTCTTACCTATACCTTAATTTTCTTTTGCGAATATAAGGTTTTTCAACACTTACGAACATTTTTCTGAGGAACTATAAGATATATCTGCATGTTTTGTTTAATTATTTCTTCCTCATTAATAGCCATTTGGTTTAAACTGAGGAATTTCAAATATCTCTCCTAAAAAAATGTATATAAATTTAAAACTGTTTTTTTAATACAGATTTTTAAAAAATTCCTGTAAAAGTTTTTTTTATAATGTGAAGTATCTTTTCTTAAATCAAAGATCTATATGTAAGAAACTACAAAAAAAAAATTCATATTGATATCTCATATAGTTCCTGAGAAAAATGTTCCTAAAGTTAGTATTAAGAAAGAGGTACATTAACATGAGCGAGATAGAACCATCCGCATGGCCGGATTTCTAAATAGGCTAAGTAGGCTGTAGCCTAGAGCGGCGATTTTTTGGGGCGGCAAATTTTACGACCCATTAAAGCGGCATTCAGCATAAAAAAATTATTATAAAGATACGAATATTTTTAAGAAAGGAAACAAATAATTTACATTAATGCGTAAACCGTAAACGTATATATGGTACTAATATTTCGTAGTAAACATACCACCCTATTTTGCAGCTTACCAGCTACATTTCCTTGAAAGGGGAGAATATTGTGACAGGGGCGGCAAATCAATCGTAGCCTACAAGCGGCAAATCTTTAAGAGGGATAATCAGTCCCATAGAGCCAATGCATTAGGTTTGGAATCGCATCTTCCGCAGAAGTATTGCTTTGCCATGTTAGCCCTTTTTCCCCAGGTACGGGAATCAACATAACATCGAAATGAAACAAATTTGAAACGAAAATGTTATCTAGTTATTTAATTATATATTTTTGAAGTTTTAAAAATTACAAAAATATACAGCAGATGGCGACACTATTTTAAAACTTATCAATTAATAATTAAATAAGCGGATGTTGTTTTCTTTTCAATTTTGTTTTAAATTGATGTTATAATGATTCCCATACCAGGTGAAACTGGAATAACATGGTAAAGAAATTCTTTTGCAAAATGTGTGATTTCAAAACTAATGCATTGGCTCTATGGGACTGACACTAGTCCCTCTTAAATCCGACCCTGACCATCCCCTTAAGAAAAGAAGAACTCACCCACAGTGATCCCGTTGGGCCACTGGATGTCGCTGGAGACGAGCACCCGGCGCCCGCTCCCGTCCATCCCGGCGCGCTCGATCTTCGGCACCCGGCCCCAGTCCGTCCAGAACATGTACCTAAAAGGCGCACTTGTTTCAAACACTTGTACAGGACTCACGTACTATCCCACACTGCTCAAAACAATTAGGGGGGCACTTTCGCTACCTTTCAGTCGCAACTTTTTATTTTTTATTCTAAAAATCTAAAATTTGTGAAATAGATTCATTATGCAGACTGAATGAAATGGTAAAAAACAATGGGGAAATCTTAATTTTTTAAAAACTAAATTTTAAGGGGAAAAAATTGGTATCATAACTTTTGAATAAATTATAACAATAATTCTTTCCAAACTTTATTTGTAAAAAAAAAGGTAAAAGCAATTTCTAAACATCTAAGAATGCAAGCGTGAGGATTTAGGGTCAATTAATTTCATACAATTTTTTGGGAGTTAATTTTATTTTACCATGTTTTTCATATTTTCATTTAATTAAGACAAACATTATTTAATTCTTCAAAAGAGATAATTCTTCCATCTAACGACACATAAGTGCGAGCTTAACTTAATCAGAAAAAAATTTACAAGCTGATGATTCCAAATGGAATCATTGGGGGTTGGGGTGAAAGGGCTTAAACCATGTGCTCCCCTAATTGTTGTGGGCGTTGGACTTCATTCTTTTTTTTAACATTAAATCTCTTACAATTGAAGACATTATCATTTATTGTTGTCTTTTCTTCCCAATTTCTTTAAATTCATGTGATAATAATATGGATGGCCCCCATTGATTGACACAGGTCATTGTTTTTATCGTTTGTATCATTCTTTTATTGACGATGCGTTTTATATGTCACCCCATGTTTTTAATCTACTGTTTTGTGGCTGTTTTAACTTGTATGTGTCCCCCTATCATTGGGATTTTCTAATGTAGTTGTGACCCAATAAAAAAAACCACAACTGCTCATTTCTTAAGGGCATACCATATGAACGCTCATTCATTCAGCGCAACTCGGTCTTTTATTTCAATTTCGACTTTTAATGAGAGAAAATTCAATCTTTTTAATGTAATCTCAATGAAGCACCAACCGCCGTGCATCATGGGATACATTAATCCTGCGCAGAACAGGAATTTTTCTGACCCATCGGCCAAATTCGAACCATTACAAGGCGCATCTGTATTTTTCTCTTATCTGTGTCCAAAATGCCTCAGCTTATAAACGAGTATATCCTATTATAGTTTGCTTTTACAGTCCAGTCAGTGTGTGGTGCACGAGCTAAAAGAATTCCCGAGCAGCGAAGTTTTATTTTCCTTGATCCTGCATGGTAACAGCACAGTGCGTTGCTAAGGCAACATAACTTCGCTTTACAACTACAAACTGTCTTGTCGTGTTTCATGAATGTCTAAGCTTGCAATTTAAGTTTATTATTTAAGTTGATTAAATGTCTCCATAATAATCTCTATAATAGTAATAAGTTTGAAACATTAAAGGCTTTCATCTCGACAATTTCCATCTATCATTTCACACCCACTAAACATGCAGCCTTCACAAGTGTCGTTGTTGTGCACTCACCCCTCGAATGGGTCGATGGCGATGGCTCGCGGTTCGTCGAGGTCGTTGGCGAACAGCGTCTTCTCCATGGTGCCGTCCAGGTTGGCCACGCCCACAGCGTCCTTGCCCTGGGAAGAAAGACATCATCACCCACTTCAGATTACGGCTCAATATCACGGCCAACTTCAATAACAAGGCCAGAGAAGCTCTCTCAAACATGAGCGTAGACGGAAATTTTCACGTCACTGTTCCCAGTGCCGAAGATCGAGAAACTAGTTCGGACGCATTCGGAACCCTAAAATTGTGGTCAGCCGTGAACGAGTGGTTCCGAACAGGTTTCGAGACAGGTTGTCTTCAACTTCGGAACAAAGTCACTCGGAACTATGACGTCAAAATTTCCGTCCCCGAGCTTGTTTGGGAAAGCTTCTTCGGCCTTAGTATAGTTGAGTAGGTCGTGCTCAAATACAGAGTGGCGCAAATAAAAGGAAGCCCCTTCATGAAGATAAGAATAATATGGAATTGTTGCCAAGTCAAAAACCAATGCAAGAACAGGTTTGCTAAGCGAATCAATTGATAGATTCAATCTTAAGCCCAAACAAACGCTCTGCAACTAAGCAATAGTTTGACAAAACTAGTTGGAATGCAATAGAACTTGAAGGATTGAACAGCTGTGTGCAAAGTTTCCACTAGTGATTTTTTCGGCCGTTTCTTATCCTAGAGAATCGGACCTTTTAGTTTTTGTTCATACAAAACATTCTAAATTGATTGCAAGACCAGAAATCTGGTGTTCGGAATGTTTTTGGACTTGTTCAAAACCGATCCTGTCTGACGGCGCCATTTCGCAACTAATCGTTGCATTGCATTCTTTTTTTTGGCACTAAATGAAGCCAGTGACGCTTAAATAATTTTTTACTTAGACTGGAAGGCTTTTAGGCGGCTTCAATAGTTTTTCTCGCCAAGCATCTCAAAGCATTCCTATCTCTACGCCGGGGCCACTTTTATTGCGCCCTGTACAAATAAAAGTGGGCCCGGCATGGAGGTATAGTCCGCCTGTTACTACTTAGCATTTCAAATATTTTTATTCTGGAACAGTCCACTTTGAAAACAGGTAGAGAACCTAAAGGAGGCATAATTGACAATCCCATGGTGTTTGGCGAGCACAGAGGATTGTTGGGTAAGTTTGGTTGGAAATAAAGTGTCACACTAAAACTACACATGAGTTATTGGTGAAAGGAGGATTAAAGATGATTGCTGATAGGGCCGATTACACGTGCAATATTTTGCTACCTTAACTTGATCGTCCATCGATTTGCATCTGTAGTATGTATTGTACAGGGTGGTTATAAAATAACGCTCGCTATTCGGAGTGGTCTGTAGCTTGAATGAATAATTCGAATGCAACAAGCATTGAGACATTTACTAATCAAGAAGGGGGAAAAAGAATGGAATCATAAAAAAAGAAGGCCCTGTGTGGGGCTCCGTGAACTCGTCTCTTGACCAGGGTTCTAAATTACGAAGCGTAGCCAATTATGGCCAATTACGGCCAACACAGCCAATTACGCCTCGTAATTTAGAACACTGGTCGAGAGACGAGTTTCTTTTTTATGATTCCATTCTCTTTCCCCCTTCTTGATTTAGTAATTCTCTCATTGAGACACTTACTAATCAAGAAAGGGAAAAGAATGGACCATAAAAAAGAAACTCGTCTCTTGACCAGGGTTCTAAATTACGAGGCGTGGCCAATTACAGCCAACACAGCCAATTACGCCTCGTAATTTTGAACCCTGGTCAAAAGACGAGTTTCTTTTTTTATGATTCCATTCTTTTTCCCCCTTCTTGTTTAGTAAGTGTCTCGATGTTTGTTGCATTCGGATAATTCATTCAAGCTACAGACCTCTCCGAGCGTTATTTTATAACCACCCGGTACTTAACACATTCGGTATCACTATTTATTGAGAAACGCTATAAGTTAAAATAGAGCTATGCAATAATAGTGAAAGCAATGCAAGTTCGCACTACCCTTTAATTAAAAATCTGTTTCTAAACCTTAAAGAAATAGATGCGCCCATAAACGCAATGACACGCCAAACTACTCTACGGTACTCTACGCTCGGCTACTCGACTATAGGAACTCTTGCCTAAAACAAAATCTTCTTTGCCCTTTTTACAAAGTAGACTCTTCCACAGTCAAAATATTTGAGATGCAAGAAGTAACAGGCGAACTATACGAATGCAGGGAGATGCTTGGCGAAAAAAACTGTGGAAGCCGCCTGAAAGCCTCCAAGTCGAATTCATACATTATTCAAACGTTCAAATTGGCTGCACTTGGCAAACCTGTTTTGTCATTAGTTGGTTTGGTTGTTAGTCTAGTCTAGTAAGACTAGAGCTGCACATGAACTATTGCCGAGTTCAGATCTTAGTGCGAGCTGTGTAAGTGTAAGTTGATCAGATTAGTGCACAGGCGAAGATGGCATAGTTCCCGTTAAATAATTGGCCAAGCGTCTGCTTGGGTTTAACATTGAAGAGGCTTCACATGGCAAACCTGTTTTTTGCATTGTTTTTTGACTTGGCAGCATTTCCCGTCTTATCCCTACTCTAAGCAGGGCCACTTTTATTTGCGCCACCCTGTAGATTGCGGTACTTTCAGTCTTTCTTTTTTAAAAATCAAATGAAATGTGCCAAAATAATACATTATGATTGAATCGGTTTAGTTTAGTTTGAATTATCGTCGCACTAGAGCTACACGAGGGCTATTGGCGACGGGCGTCGTATTTTAGAACCACAGTCAAGTGACGAGCCGACACCTGAGTAGGCACCCAACGCGTCACCCAACGTTAAGGGCGACATCGTACGCAGCGTTAGGACTTTGAAGGATATTTAACGTGCACTCCCTCTACACGGGGTATTATTCGTCGGACATTTTTGGCTGCACGGGCCGTTTCTATAAACGGAAACCCTTATATAACGGAACTAACGTTTCTATAACGGAACTCTATAACATCGCCAAAATAACTGCCGACCTATGTCGGACCCGACCTGGGACCTTTCGCATGCTAGACGAATGCCTAACCAACTGGGCTCCCCAGCCCCTATTGAATCGGTTGTTTGAATAAGGTAATCACTCCAAAATTTCGAATTTAATTTTTTTTGCCTTAAAATTATCATATTTTTGGATAGAAAAATGAGCGAAAACGGGACGCTTTATAAGGGTTAAATTAACTTCTAGAATATTCGTTATTTTGAAAAAGGAATAACACCTTGAAATAACGTCAAAAAATTTTCAAAAACGTGTGACCAACATCAATTGCAGAAAGAAGCTGCAGTGAGGATGAAAGTTAGTTTACTCAAGTTATTAACTTGTGTACTACTTTTGACGACAGTCAATTTATTATTTTACTAGTTTTCTAAACCCGGCGTCACACGGGTTAACCTTTAATAACGGTGATTTGTTTTTTAAACAGCCTGTAATAAAATGGTCGGTCTGTTCATTGGCGACTTTTGGCAATATTTAAAATTTAACAACCCAAATGTGGTAATCATTCTACAATCAATAAATGAAATAAAATAATGATAGTCAAATAACAATCCTACAAATTAAAACCTCTTGATATTTCGTGTTTATATTTAATTTTTTCCCGCGTTAAAAAAATTTTCAAATTGAAAATTAAAAGTAGAAATCGAATTTGTGTCAATTTTTTAACGGCTCTTCTTACTGAATTTCATGTTTAGCTACGGATGGATGACGTCAAGCCCTTGTTTCGGCCCGGCCCATGTGTTTTCAAGCCCCAGTTTCGGTCTCTCACTCTCAGGTGGATAGCGTATTTTTGTAAATAATTATATTAATTAAAAAATTCGTAATAAAATATGAAAAAACTAAGCCTCAGGTGCTCACGTAGGTATTACAGGGAATCTATATTAAAAATTTCGAATTTTTTCGAGCAGTATAAGTAGGTCTTTCACGATCCACAGACAAACAGACTCTTTCTTTTATTATTATAGATTAATTTAAAATCTAATATGAAACTGCGTTGATCATCAATATTTGATAAACTAAATAATATGATTTTATATTACACATTATAATTTGAAGTTAGATTTAACGTTATTCTATTGAATTTCATTCAAATTCAAGTTTTGTTGAAATTCTGTGTGGAAACGCTAAGTTTGAGTATTAAAACAATAAATTGTCATAAACAATGCATTATTGGACATTTTAACTACTAACTGCGGAAAAAATAAACATCTCATTGCATTAAAATTGACTATTACTAAATTTTAGAACTACAAAATGTTGTGACTTTGAATAACTTTAGTTTGAATACTTTGAATAAGGAAATAACTCCATGACTTTCCACTTACATTAAATTTTTTCTAAAGCTCAAAATAACTAATCTAAAGTATTTAAGTAATGATAATTCATTACTTAAATAGCATAAAAAGCGAGATTGATTATATTAAATTAAAATTTTACATTTATGATTAACACCAATTATCCGAATTTCTGGTACTGGTTTTCGAGAGAGTTTCGAGAGAGCAGGGCGAAGCCTAAACCGATCGCAATCGCATGCAAACGTTTTAACCCTTTATGTACTGACGGTACTTATAAGTACTACTTAAAAAGCCACTGTTTCACTTTTCATTGTACAAGTTGGAGAAAACGGGGATAAATAGAACTTTTTGATTGACAAACTCAGTTTTAACACATTAAAGTCAATAAATGAAATTTAGTAATTATAAGTATTTTAATAATATTTTTTAATAATTATTTACTCTTTTTTTACCTTTTTCTATTCTAATTATTTGCAATAGCTTTCATTGAAATATTTTAAGACAAATAGTTCAAATGAAATCTTAATTCGGGACGGTTAAAAGTGTTTCATGTTCGCCCTCCAATGAAATACCTTGTCCGTCCAGTACATGTGCAGGTGTATCCAGTCCACGGCCAGTCCGTCCGGGTGGAGCGTGTCGGACACCAGCTCCGTCGCCACCGTCCCTTCCCGGATGGGGGCGCTGCGGGAAGAGACAAGGTCAGCATCGGAATGAAGAGGGATTGTCCGTCCCACAGTGCATTAGTTGTGGGATCACAACTTCCGCAGAACTAGTGCTTTGCCACGTTAGCCCCTTTTCACCAGGAATCAACATCACATCGATATGAAATACATTTCAAACGAAAATGTTATCTAGTTATTTCATTATATATTGTTGAAGTTTAAAAATGCCCCAAAATATTCAGCAAATGGCGACACTATTTTAAAACTTTATCAATTTATAATGAAATAACCGGATGTTATTTTCTTTTCAATTTTGTTTTAAATGGATGCTGTGTTGATTCCCATACCTGGTGAAAATGGGACAACATGGCAAACCAATTCTTTTGCAAAAGTTGTGATTTCAAAACTAATGCATTAGCTCTATGGGACTGACAGTCCCTTTTAAGCATCGACGCGAAGCGTCATTTCCTATTCGACGATGATTGCCCTTCACGGGTTAGCGTCAGGGACATATGAAAGCCACATATAAAATAGAAAGGTGGATTCCTTAGGAAAAGCAATAGCCCCCCCCCCCTAGAGAAAAAGATGCGGTCCACCAGCAATACTGATATCTACGTGCGTCAAACTCAGCCAACAATGACAAAACAGTAGAACCTCGATCATACGTCCCTCTTTTATCCGAAACTCTCTGTTAACCTACCGTCCCTAAGAAAAAATCAAAAAATTTCTCCAACAAGCTCATTCTCGGTTGTTCACACAAAAAAAAACCAATCTCAGAAATCTACGGTGATTCTAAAGTGTGAAATCTCCGGAAAAAAATTCAAAAATCGGGAGTTTTTGGTGATTGTGAAATCGGGAATAATTTCTGGTGATTGTGTAATCGAGAATTTCTGGCATTTATGAAATCAGAAAACTGCGGTGATTTTAAGATAGCAAAACTCCTTCAAAATAATAAGCACTTTTCCCAGAACTCCGCTCAGTTATTTTAAAAAAAATTATATATTATCCATAATTTTCGATTATCCGGGAAACCTACGGTCCCAATTAGACCGGATAATCGAGGTTCTATTTGTACTTCCAATGACAATGGCGCTTGACAGTCCAATTTAGAGCTGTCAGCCTTTAGGGTCTGCCGGTATAAGTACCGGGGCAATCTCTGTCTTTGGCGATTGAATTTAGCCCGCTTTCTTTAGCATCACAGTATTTCTTGTGGACATCCCTAATAGCTTTGTTTCTCGAAATTTGCTCAATCGTTGATCGGATTTAGCAAAACTTATACCGAAAATATATACTAGAAAAAAATAGTGGGGTCATCTCATTTAAAACTGTTGTACTAACATGTTGTAAACTGTTAGGATTGTTATTGGAAAGTGTACGACATTCTATCGGACTATGAGGTTTCGACTACTACTCATCAGATTCTTATCGATTCCTTGACATTTGATCGGAATTTCATCGGTAAAACTCATCGTGGGTTCTTCGCTCGAGCGGACATAACCGACGAATTATCGACGTAACGGGCAATTTTCGATAAAAATCCGATATTCGAATTCTCATCGGCTCACCGGCGAAAGTTAAAAATTCGTTTCTCGGTCAATGAAAAATTGCTACTACGGATACTTCCAGGCCATTTTGGAAAAGGTCACCTGTATATGCTGTCCTCGCGTATGTCCGTCCATACCACCGTCCTGTTCCGGTGGAGGTAGTCGACAGCCACGGCCCTCGTCAGGTCGCCGATCAGCTGGTAGTCGGCGTACGTCTCTAAGTCGATCACCCGGATGTCGTCTACGTTGGCGCACAGCAGAACCGGGCGGTCATCTACATTTCCAAGGAACATTGACAAGGTTAGTTGCACATCAAGATCCGGTATACTCAACCACTCTTTAAGGGGAATGAGCGCGCTGGACAGCGGATCTCCAAACTCAAGTTCCTCAGTTAATTCAATGAGGAAAAAAACTTTTTTCTCTGCTACATTTCTCCGGCTGTATTGAATATTTTTACAAACGGTTTTTTTTAATAATAAATGTAGATAACTTACAGGTCTCTATCTTCCCATCTTTTTGAAATTGCTTCGAATATTTTGTGTAAAATTATTTATTGAAAAATTTAAAAAATATTCGAACCCATTTCAAAAAGTAGAATTGTCGGGACCCGTAATTCAGCTACATTTATCACCTAAAAAATCCGTTTGTAAAAATACTCAATACAGTCAGAGAAATGTAGTAGAAAAAATGTTTTTTTTCTCCATTGAATTAACACTAATGCACTTTGCTTTAGAGGCGCTCATTCCCCCTTTTCGAGGGATTGTCAGTCCCTTAGAGCTAATGCATTAGTTTTTAAATCACAACTTTTGCAAAAGAATTGTTTCTCCATGTTATCCCATTTTCACTAGGTATGGGAATCATCATAACATCCGTTTGAAACAAAATTGGCCAAACAGCTTGTCGTCCCCCCAGAACACCGGCCGCACCTCCACATCTGGCCAAACAAAAGAAGCTACTTTTAGTCGGATTTCTTTTTTTAGACTATTTTCCTTTTTTTTAAAATTCAAAACATTTTTTTAAAAAATAAGTCAAGTATTGACATTGTCGAAAGAAAATAACACCCGGTTACTTAATTATTAATTGATAGTGTTTTAAAATAGTGTCGCTATCTGCTATATATTTTTGGCATTTTAAAACTTAAAAAAATATATAATTAAAAATATATAATTATTAGATAACTAGATAAATAATTATTAGATAACTAGATAAATAATTATTAGATATTACCTAGATAAATAATTATTAGATATTATCTAGATAAATAATTATTAGATATTATCTAGATAAATAATTATTAGATATTATCTCGATAAATAATTATTAGATATTATCTAGATAAATAATTATTAGATATTATCTCGATAAATAATTATTAGATATTATCTAGATAAATAATTATTAGATATTAACTAGATAACATTTTCGTTTCAAATTTGTTTCATTTCGATGCTATGTTGACCTGGGGGCTAATATGGCAAAGCAATACTTGAGCGAAAGTTGTGATTCCAAAACGAATACATTAGCTCTATGAGACTGACAATCCCTCTTAACTACGAATGTAAAGCCAGAAAAGCCATCTGCAACGCTCTCCTTCCAGTTCGGAGTGTCGGCTGTTCCGAAGAAGAATGACGAAACCAGTTCGCGTACAGCCACTTTTCAAGTTCGAGCAGATTGCGTTCTACTTCTGACGCGCCGAACCCATAGAGTTAGGAAGGATAGGGGTCTATGAGTTCAAATGGTTTGAAACAGGGCTGTCAGGTTTTTCGAGCTACTGCGCATCACATACTGGCACTGAGTTATCCCAAGATGCACCGGCGGTGTTTTGAGCTACTGCGCATCACATAGTGACCGAAGCTGGCACTGAGGTATCCCAAGATGCACCGCTCCAGCCTGCTTCATTTGTGCGCTATTGCGCATATACATGGACCTCTCTATTCTCTTTCCTACCTCTATGGCCGAACCAGACGCAGAACGTGATGGAACAGATACAGTAGAAAACGTCACATGCCCGATCATTATATTAACTTTGTTCACAAGCTTTGCTACACAATAACTTATCACTTATTACAATTTCGTATTCAAATATAAGTCAAGTAGAAAGTTATCTGGTGCGATTGGCCCCAAATGACATGGGAAGTTGCTCCAATCAACGATACAATCTTGTTTTAACGTCTTTATTTAAAATAAAATATTGTGTATTATATACAAATCTACTATAAACAATAGTTTCTCATTATTAAGTTATCTCGCAGAATATTGTTGTCTTGAAAAAGATCACTTTCCAAAAATAATCAAATATTGAATTGTTTATGATTTTATATTTGGCAAAATGACACCAGATCCAAACGAAAACGTGTTTTTATCATGAAGTAAATAGTAATCAAACTATCATAAACTACTAGCGAAAATAAGAACATGACTTTTTAAATAAAGTGCAAGTAAATGCGTTTTTCCATTACCCCCAACTCCGTATTTTTAGCTATAAAATCATAACCAATTTAACATGCACTAACTACTTCGTCTCAAAAAAAAAAAGTCAAAAACAGTTTCAGACTTACTTTCCGTGGCGTTTTCAATTGGAACGTGGACAATAGGATTGTCTGGTAAGGATTTTCAACAAGAAGGATCATGATCCGGATAGGCAGAAAAGAGAGAAAAAAATAATTATTCAAAAAATTAAAAGTAATTAAGTCCGCGCTTTCTTTTCCGACCACCGCTAACCTCTTCCATATATACACCTACTCATTTGGTTGATGTTTGTTTAATGAATATCCTAAACCGTTATTTTATTGTTGGGTATCTGTTGTATCCATTCATAGTCAAGGGCTCCTTGTCTAATGCTGTAATTATAGTATATTCAGTTTGTCAAAAACCGATGTAATAATGCGAGTTAATATTATCATGTTTCGATTTTTTTTTTATAAATGTCAAATGTATTCAAAATATAAAGGAATATCAAATTTATATATGTATATTTTTTAAAATTCCTGACTAATGCTTAGCTTCAGGCATTTTCACGGATAGTATTTAAATTTCCGGACGTCTGGCCTATCTAAAGCTCTTCAAAATCGCTTCTGGCGCTCTCGACAGCACAACTCCGGAGTTCTATCTGGTAGTCTTCATGGTTCGCCCATCTTTGGCGACTGAGTTTAGTGCTTTATATTGCTTGTGGTATGCACCAGGCCATGAGGCACTTTTGTAAATGCACTTCCCTCTAAAGCTAGGCATCCACGAAGAGGGACAGGAACGAGACATTTGTACCTTCACCAAACATCTTTACTCTTCCGCCGAAAGCATTTTCCATCGTCAGTGACGGGTTTGGCATGTTCCGTGGGAACACAAAACCAATCACTGCCTAGTGAAAATGCTTTCGGTCGCAGGTCTTGGAGGAAGATCTTTGTCGCACGTCCCACCGTATATGCGGGTCTTTAAAGAAAAGGATAGGCCGGGTTGGGATATGAACACATGTAATTCTAGTCGTGTCGTCGTCGGCAACCAACTCCTACTCAGTAAAGTGCCGCTCAGTAGCATATTTTATATTTTCAATGGGGTTGTTTCACGGAGGATCTGGCAATAGCTCAGCGGTCTTGTTTTCCTGTCTCTCGAATTACTTTTGTTTTGGTTAAGTTGGTTGGTAGACCTATATTCAGGTTAGTGTGCTTCGTCAGCACACAAACCTGATTATCTCTACCAACCAACCAAAACAAAAGTAATTCGAGAGACAGGAAAACAAGACCGCGGAGCTATTGCCAGATCCTCCGTGAAACAACCCCATTGATGTATTTAGAAAGCGAGTTTTGAAGGTAGAATTTGGCAGTGTATAAGAAGACTTGAACATTTGTAAATATGACTGATTGATTGCTTTACTTCTCGCTTATTCAATTTATGTTTAGTTCGTTGAACTTGATGGAACAGCTAGCGTATTATGGCCGGAATGCTATTTGGCGACTTTGGCGTTCGTGAAAAAGTAAACACAGGGTTGCTATAGCAACAAGATTGATGTAAACATCTATTGAGTTGAACTGGAATGTTTACCAATTTCAGTATGTTTTCGCTACTTGGCTACAAAAGGAAAGCCGCCAAATCGGAGACCGGCCATAATTCGCTAGCAGTACCAACTTGATGTTATGCCTCCGGGTAGTGGTCATAAAAAGAAATGATTTTAATCAGTTTTTAATTTAAACAAACACTCTCTCTACTCACACGCCGATGTGGTGGCGGTGCAGTTGAAGTTGTCGTCGGTCATGTGTAGCGTGTCGGGGCACGCGCACGTGTAGGTGCGGGTGTCGTTGGCGCCGGCGGCCGGCAGGCACAGGTGAGAGCAGCCGCCGTTGTCCAATCCGCACGCGCTCGTGCCTGCAAGAAAAGATACAACATACACTACAGACCAGTAGTGTGTAAATGACAGTTCTAGGCCAAATGAATGTTTTTACATACATTCCATCTCCACCCACCAAAAATAATGGTGTGAAAACCAATCTTAATGTATGAACACCCCCTCTTAAAACAACAGTGTGAAAACACACCATAATTTATTGAACACCCCCTCTCAAAGCAATGGTCATAACACACACCATACATTTTCCACCCGCTTGTAAAAACAATGGTATTAAATTTGTAATTGTTTCACCTACCTCTCAACACGATATATATCAAATATAAAGCTGTAATGTATGCACACATTATTTTTGCTATTACTATGGTAAAAGGGAGGAAAAGGTAAAAACTATTCACACCCACTGGTAAAAGGTTTCCCAAAAAATAGTTTCTGACTTTCTGTCGCGTATACATAACACTACAATTTTCATTTGACATCTTATTTTTGTTCGGCCTTTTTCTGCTGAAATAAAGTCCACAGTGGCAAATGGATGTCTAGTGAAAACACAGATAGTGTTTGTCTCATGTTTAGCCTAACCGTTGTCTCACATATAGGGATGTAGCATACAAATTTGCTCTCCTACATTATCAAACCTCTCGCTGCTTACCAAGTCGAGTAAAAACCCTTCACATAAAGGACAAAGCGGTCCGACGATTTGCTTATCAGTTTATGTGTGTTCTATGATTCGAAACATACTAGTAACAACATTTTTGAAACATTAGAATGGGTAAAAAAGGTAAATAAGCTTTTTACCGGAAGCAACAAGGAAACGCAATACAGAGCGCAAAAGAGATCCTGTTTGGATGCACGCAAAGATGCGAGAAATTACAGATTGAACAGGCAACACTTGATACTCTCGTTATTATAGCCCCTTTACTCCCGCAAAATTCCTACGCATATATTCTTTATGTAAACATATTTTTCAAACAATTATGTATTTAGAAGTATATTTTATAAGTAATTTCGAAAAAAAAATTCGTATTTACCATTTGCTGACGGGCAGGGTAATCTAGTGTACATGCACGTTTTGGTGTGATATCAATAAGCAAACAAGGTCTGTCAGGTTTTTGTGATTAATAGTCCATATTCTACTTTTGTTTTAATTCAAAATGCCTTATAAATTGACCGCTGAAATGACCTCCAAAATCTGCTCGACCCTCTTGGTACATTATTTTTTAATACAAGTCATAAATCAGCTACTTCGGTCATTTTGGAAAAGCTTCAACATTTTAGTTAATCATAGAAGAAGAAAAAGTTTAAGAAAAAATGTAAAGTAAATTCTACAAAGGTCCACGCATGTGTGAAGTTGAGTTGAGTTTAGTTTAAATTATCGTCGCACTAGAGCTACACGAGGGCTATTGGCGACGGGCGTCGTATTTTCGAACCACAGTCAAGTGACGTGTGTGAGGTTGAACTCACCGTTGGGCTGCTTGGAGTCGTGCATGACCTTGAGCCCCATGAGGCTCCTCTCTCCGTCGAACACTTTTGAGGCGCCCCGGCCGTCCCTTTTTGGGGCGCGGTACACGCTCTCCTTGCCGCTAGACCACTCCACCCAGTACAGGTACTCCTGCAACACACACATACAGTTGGAAAACAATTCATAATGCTGTTAGATATTTGTATTTTATTCTATTTTTGGGCAGTCTTAAATACAACTTCCCTACACTGTTAAAAGTGAAGGTGACGCTTGGCACCCAAAGGGGTGAATAAGTTTGTCCCATCAGCATGACCCCTAGAGGTGCCACAATGGCACCCCTTGGTGATTCACAAGACCAAGATTTTTCTAAAGATTCCCCAGCCCAAGGCGATTCAAAGCCTTGAAGTGCCAAATGGGACCACCCCCTTTTCACCCCGGGGTAAAAAATGACCCCCATTTACCACCTTCCGTTTTACGGTGTATGTTCATCCATGTTGGCTATCTACGCAATGCGCAAGATAAGCGATTGAAAGAAAATGAGCAACATATTTGCCGCATCTTTATAACGACGTACTATCTCTTAACGAAAGCAGTAATCTATGTACCTGGTTTGTCAAATACTCAGTTGAACAACCAGGTCGAGTAGGGCTGAAGATGCTATTTTCCTCAAATTCATTAAATGCATATCACACGAGCGAAAATTCTCCAACCCAACCCTCAACTCAACCATATCTGCAACGTAAAACTAAGAAGTTGGACAGAATCTTCCGTCTGCTATGGAAGTTGGGATTGAATAAAGTGTCTTCAACGTCGTCAATCGCCCAAGACATGACTGATCCAACCTAGCATTTGAACCAATCAGATACAAAGATAACTGCTTTCCTCACAGCGAGAGAACTACGTCATTTTAAAGTATGCGCAGATTCAGTCAGTTTTGATGAGCAAACACAAATTTGGGCCAAACATGAGAGAGAGAGAGGATGTCGTTCTATTATTAACTGTCCGAAAATAGAATATGGGAGCAACCGTTCATGAAACGCTGGCAAACCTATGTCCAACTTGAAATTGTGTTGAAAGTTGAAGATCGAGTTGCGTCGAGTGTCAAAGTGAAGCGCCCTTTAACAGAGGGATTGCAGATTATATCCAACTTTTGCGTTGAAGATATGGTTGAGTGGGAGAATTTTCACTTGTGAGATATGCCCTTCATAAAGGAAGAGTAGAGGGGGAAAACAACATCATTGAATGGGGATCTATCTGCATCAGGATTCTTTGGCAACAATAGCGAGCCATCGCCTAAACTGGTGTAAGGAAACCGGTTACTCACTTTGTTTTTCTCTCGCGGCAACCCTGATTCCCGCCAGAGTTCAGTGGACACGAGTCACACGTTTATACCGCGAAAGAAGAACCGAAAGAAAAACCGGTTTCCTGCCGCCAATGTCCGCCAAGCAGAAGAGCCCGCCAAGAATACGAGAAGATTCCTATGCAATGAAGTTGTGTTTTTCCCCCTCTTCAAATATCCCCCGTGCCCCTACTCACCCCGAATACGTCCAGCGAGAAGGGGTGTCGCATGACGCTGGAGCTGGTGATGAGGTTCCTCCGGTTGGCGCCCTCGAAGTCGCACGTGCTCAGGTAGTTCAGCTTGCCGTCCACCCAGAACACCCGCCGCACCTCCAGATCTGGCCAAACAAAGGGTAGGTTAGTTTTGAAGGATCGTCGCACTACACGAGGGCTATTGGCGACGGGCGTCGTCATTTGGAACCACAGTCAAGTGACGAACCGACACCTGAGTAGGAAAACCCAACGCAACCGTTAAGGGCGACATCGGATGATGGGACTTTGGAGCCTATTTAACGTGCACTCACGGGGTATTTTTCGTCGGACATTTTTGGCTGGACGGGCCGTTTATAGGTCGGCAGTCATTTCGGCGATGCCCGGACCCAAACCTGGGACCTTCCGCATGCAAGGCGAACAGACTGGTCTCCCCAGCCCAATGATCATCTGATCTATTCACACTTGTGGCCATTGGACGTACAGTAAGTAAGTCTGAACATTTAAAAACAACCAAGTCTGATTTCTTTTTTGGGACTTCAGTAGAACCTCGATTATCCGATCTAACTGGGACCGGAGGTAGGTGAGACAATCGAAAATTCCGGATAATGGAAAAATTTTATTAAATAGTAAAACTTGCATTATAGAAGACCGCCGAAAGTCAGCGAACCTGAAATATCGCCAACGTACGAAATCTTCGCTGGTTTTGCAGTTGTAAACATTGAATTTTAGGTTTTAGTTATCTTGGAAATTGAAACTTTCTAGCAAAAAGAAAGTTCTAAAATATAACTATTTTTTTTCTTTAAATTCCAAAGAATTAAAAAAAAGAATAGAAGGCAGATATGGACGAAGTCGAAATGCGGACCCGTACCCCCTTCTCCATTCGGTTCTATCCGTAGATCTTAAAAAAATACTCTATTTGTTAGAAAGGTATGGTATCAGATACCTATCTTTTCTACTTTTTGTCCGCCTGTCTATGCATCCGGACGGGCACCTGTCTATCTGTGTTTCGACGGTCTACTCACTGAATTAGCATCTAAATTTAATGTTTGGTCATTTAAATTGGTGTTGCCACATCAATAATCGCATGAGAAACTTTATTTAAAAATAATTTTTGAAGTAAAACTTATTTGTCACATAAATCAATTATAGAATAATGTATTAATATGTAGCGCAATGGCATTATTTGGTTGTTCATTACATCTGTTTACGTACTAAGAAAGCGGCACATTTTTTGTGCATAAAAAGATGGTTAGTTTCAATTTATATTCCTTAGTTTATTAAAGTATAATTCTATGAGGACAAGATCCTCATCTGGACGGACACGGACAACAAGAAGATCTACAAGTGCGCTTGGTGTATTTAATTGGGAATGGACGTGCTGGACCGTCGGTCTCCAAACTCAAGTGCCTCAGTGTTAATCGAATAGGAAAAAAAACTACTTTTTCTGCCACATTTCTCCGGCTGTATTGAATATTTTTACAAACGGTTTTTTTTTAAGTAATAAATGTAGATAACTAACAGGTCGCATTTGTATTCTCCAAATACAAATAATTTACTGTGCTATTTGTATTTGCAGTGTTTGCTTTTCTAAAAGTGTTAGAAACCACACCGTTGAGAGATGATTTAAAGATGATATATTGTTTGTACGTAGTGTAATTTTTAAAAATTAAAATTATAAAGCATTGTTCGAAAATTTTAAACATGGTCGAAATATCGTTCATGCTCAAAAAATATAAATTAAAATGATGTTATGATAAGATTTGCTTCGATTTTTCGAGGAAACAACGGTCAAATCATATATCGCTCGTTTATTACTGCCTATTGGGCTCTTGCATGGGGAAGTAGATAACTTAACAATATTGCCAGTGTCCTATGGAGTCCAGGGACGGACGAAAGTGATGCAGCGCTAGATGAGGACACGTCGCTATTCAGCCAGATAAAACACTGATATCGCGCAGCAGGGTGCTTTCCAGCGCCGTGACGGGCGTCTTCAGTCCTTACAAACCAGGGCTTAAGGGCGAATGAGCCCAATCGGCCGCGGGTCTCCAAACCAAAGTGCCTCTGTGGTAATCCAGTAGAAGAAAAGGATTTTCTATGCCACATTTCTCCGGCTGTCTTGAATATTTTTATAAATGTTTTTTTGTCTTTCTATAAGGTAAATGTAGCTGACTTACAGGACTCTATAATCCTCTTTTTGAACTGGGTTCGAATATTTTGTACAAAATTATTTATTCAAAATTTCAAACAAAAAAAATCGAACCCATTTCAAAAAGTGGGATTATAGAGACCTGTCAGCTACATTTAAAATAGGAAAAAAAAAATTTAAGTATTTAATGCAGCCGGGAAAATGTGGGTTAGAAAATAATTTTTTCCTCTTTGGATTAACACAGCTGGGCACTTTGGTTTGGAGACCCGTGTCCATTCGCCCTAAACCCTTTATGTACTGACGGTTACTTATACCACTTAAAAAGCCACTGTTTCACTTTTCATGGATCGATTTAGAGAAAACGGGAAAAGATGGAACTTTTAGATGGACATATATGTTCGGTTTTAGTACATTAAAGTCGTCTACAAAGATAAATTAAATTCTTCCTAAAACTTTAACTATCCGGCGCCAACTGGTGATGCCCCGACGGTACTTATTATAGTACCACTTAAAAGGCCGTTGTTTTTCTTTTCATTGTTCTTGCGAGAAAAACTACATTGTAGTGGGGCTTTTGAAATGCAGTTTGTGGTTTCAACATATTAAAGGCTAAAAAGGTAGCACATATGCGTTCAACAAAATGTCATTTTAGTCAGTGTAATTTAGAAATTATAAAAACAAATAAAATATAAAAAAAAGAAATTCGGGACATAAAGTCCGTTTTATGTCCCAACTATATTTGACCCTTTTATATTCCAATTGATTGCAACAGCTATCATTAAAAGGTTCAAAGACAAATAATAAAAATTAAAACTTAATTCGGGGCATAAATATAGGACTGGTGCGTTGGCTCACCTATGGCCAGTCCGTTTGGCCAGCGGATGTCATGGGACACGATGACGCGGCGGTGGGTGCCGTCCATGTTCGACCTCTCGATCTTCGGCACCTGGCCCCAGTCAGACCAGAACATGAAGCTGCAACGGGTGTACACTGTTAAAAATTGACGGGGGAAAAACAACCTCATTGCGTAGGAATCTTCCCGTATTCTTTTGTGCGTGGCGGACATTTGGCAACTGGAAACCGCTAACACCTTAACACACCTTTCGCCAACACCTTTCCTTACGCCAATTTCGGCGATGACTCGCTATTGTTGCCAAAAAATCCTGATGCAGACAGATTCCTATGCAATGAAGTTCTTTTTCCCCTTCAATTGTGTGCTTGGTTTCACCATAATAGGGATTCATAGTAGCTGCAACGATTGTTTGGTGAAATGTTTCACCATATTTTCGGTATTCGAATGAACCTGTTTTCAGGTTTTGTAAATGAAAACCCTGAGATCAAATACCAAAATATGGTTCTGCAACAGCCGTTGCAGTAACTAAGAACCATATTTTTAGTGAAACCAAGCGCCAAATTTTTACAGGGTACTTGATACCCCAGATACCGAAAATGTAGGGGCACCAACAGTTCTTTTAACGTGTGAGATACATATTTGTATTTTTCACCCTTCTGTGTGCAATTCTATCTACAAGTGTTTAGAACAGGTTGTTTACAATTATTTAAATTCTACTTTACACTTAATATGGTATTCACTTTAAATCAAGTATATAAATGATGGGTCAAAATTAAGAACTTTAGTATAGGGTACTGTAGAACCCAGGTAAAAGTATTAGAGGGGTTTTTTTTAAAGCCGATTTCAACTTATTTTTTTTTACATCATATCCATTCAATAAAATGCCATTGTTGGTCAATGTGATTTAGTAATTATAAACAGAAAGGAGAAAAAAAGAAAATAAAGTCGGGACGTGCAAAGACAATTTTGTGTCAAAACTACTTTTAACTTCAATCTATAATTATCATTTGTACAGCAAACATTAAAATTGACAAAAGCAAATAATTAAAATATAAATCTCAATTTTGGACATAATTGGTTAAAAGATGTTTTATCTTCAACTTGTCGCCAAATATCCCCAAAACCATCGATAGCTGGATGTTCGAATTTATGCTGAGCGTAGTGTTCACGCACATATAAATAAAATGCGTCGGTATAAAATTTTAAATTATCGCCTGGTTTAGAAAATCATTTTTTTTTGTGGTTTTGATACCTCAACCGCCTTAAGGGTAAAAAAAAAAACGAAAATATAAAACAAAAAAAAACGAAAAATTCAATTTCAACTTTGGTCATTTGTTTGTAACTTTTCAAAATTTCTTACGGGAATTCCGTAAAAACAATTTATTTCTTTATGATGTTGCATACGTCAGAAAGTTCTCATTTATACAACGAGCAAATAGTACAGGGTGGCGCAAATAAAAGTGTCCCGGCTTAGAAGTAGGGATGACAGGAAATGCTGCCAAGTCGAAAACCAAATGCAAAATCAGGTTTGCCATGTGAAGCCATAGATCGGTTCAATCTTAAGCCCAAACAGACGCTTGGCGAATTATTTCCCAGTAACTATGCCATCTTCGCCTGTGCACTGATCTGATCAACGCACACTTACACAGCTCGCATTAAGATCTGGACTCGGCAATAGTTCATGTGCAGCTCTAGTCTAGTGACTACCAAACAAACTCATGAAAAGAGATTTGCCAAGTGAAGCCATTGAACGCTTGAATCATTTCTGAATTTGACTTGGCGGCTTCCAGGCAGCTTCACTAGTTTTTCTCGCCAAGCATTTCATCGCATTCGTAGCTCCATGTCGGGGCCACTTTTATTTGCGCTACCCTGTAGTTCGCCTATCACTTCTTAGCTTCTCAAATATTTTGATTGTGGAAGAGTCCGCTTTAAAAAAAGGGCGGAAAAGATTTTGGTTTAGACAAGAGTTACTATATATTTGGCGTGTCATTGCGACTTATTCGACTTGGCGGCTTCAACAGATTTTCTCGCCAAGCATTTTTGTGCATTCGTAGCTCCATGCCACTTTCACTTGAGCCATCATGTAGTTTATGACTCACCCCTCGAGCGGGTTGAGCACGATGGCCCTCGGCTCGTCCAACTCCGTCCTGATCAGCGACTTGCGCATCGATCCGTCCAGCTTGGCCACGTCCACGACGTTGTTGAGCGTGTCCGTCCAGTACACGTGTCCGTGGATCCAGTCCACGGCCACACCGTACGATGTTGCGTTGCCCGCCAGAGTACTGAATTGGGACTCCGGCTCCAAACTGCCCCTGGAAAGAAAAAAGGACGTCAATAACCTGCTTATGCGTCTTTTGGATCTGGTGTAGACTTGCCCAGGGGAGACGAGTAACAACAACAGGACGTAAATTGGCAATGAACGGCGAATGTTCCGCAAAATGGAAATAAACGGCATTGAGGGGGATAACGGAACTTTTCTAGAGAGGGCCAGAGAACTCAAAGACCAGCCTATCAACAATTCATTGATTGTGTGTGTGACTTTCCATTTCAATTATATCAGGTCTCCTCCCTTCTACAAATTGCGGTTTGGTCCCTGTAACGTTAAGTAGTTCAAGTGTAACAATGTAATCAACCATCAAGTAAATATATCTGTAACCATAACCATGAAGTGACAATAAATACTCATGCCGCAGATTGGCATGAGTCAATCATCTTCCATTACTTGACGTGTACGTTACTTATTGTCATCCCGAATACACACACGTCACATGGTGTCAGAAGTAGGATATTTGGAATGGCTACCGGAGAAACAGCAGTAGCGCAGACACCCGTAGGCATCCGCCCACCGAAGTCGTTGTCTGTCACTAACGAGAACATGCCGCTGACTTGGAAGCTATGGAAACAACAGTTCAATTTCTATAGCGTGGCCACCCAGTTAGACAAGAAATCCACGGAGATTCAGGTAGCAACGCTGATGGCTGTCGTAGGAGAAGAAGCAATCCGGATTTATAACACTTTCGCGTGGGCCGAAGGTGAAGAAGAAAATTTGACCAGTATACTTCAGAAGTTCGAAGATCACTTTGCCCAAAAGTGAATCAGTCTTATCTACGGTACCAATTCTTCGGAATGAAACAGAAAGAGTCGGAAACTTTTGACGAATTCTTGACGTCCGCCAGAACGAAAATAAAAGATTGTGAATTCGGTAGCTTAACAGATGACATTCTACGCGATAAAATCGTATACGGAATATCGTCGGATAAAGTTCGAGAAAGGCTGCTTTCCGAAAAGGACCTAAACCTACAAACGGCTATTGGAATTTGCAGAGCTAGCGAGCAGGCGTCAAACAACCTAAAGACTCTTAAAATGTCCGAAGAAAGTAAAGTTTTGGCAGTTTCCAAATACAGTGATAAGAAAAGAAATTTTCCGTTAACGACTACGACAAAAAAACCAGAAAGATCCTGCAACCGGTGTGGACTACGTCATGCAGCAAACCGATGTCCAGCCTACAAGCAAAAATGTAGAACCTGCAAAAGAATAGGTCACTTTGCGAAGGTGTGCCGGAATAAGAAGACAGTTGAAGAAACTGAGGTTCGAGAGACAAGTCCAAAAGAAAGTCTTGTATTCGTAGCTGAAATGAAGCATGATCAACACAACCAGGATTGGTATGAAGAATTAACCTTCAGAAATGGGTGTAAAATCAAATTCAAGTTGGATTCCGGAGCACAGTGTAATGTTCTCAGCAAAAAATACGCAAGAAATATAAATGCCAAACTTCACGGATCACCAATTAAAAAGTTAGTTTCTTTTGGAAGAAATACTGTTCCAGTTTTAGGTGAAGTTGAAGAGAAATGCAAATGTGCAAACCAAGAACACGTACTAAAATTCTTAGTTGTGAAAGAAGATTTAACTTCAATCTTAGGAAGAAGTTCCTGTGAAAAGCTGAATCTTGTCAAACGTGTTGAGTTGGCGGAATACCAGATTCCCAGTACAATTTTTCAAGGTATCGGATGTGTCAAAGGTTTTGAATACGACATAGAACTAAAAGAAGATGCACAGTTAAAAATACATCCACCACGCAATATTCCGTACTCTATCCGGGAAGACGTGAAGAAAGAACTGGATCAGATGGTCAAAATGGGAGTATTATGTCCGGTAACAGAATCAACTCCGGCTGTAAATCCGATGGTTGTCGTTAGGCAGAAAGGAAAAGTTAGAGTCTGCATTGATCCTTCAGATTTGAATAGAAATATCCGAAGAAGGCATTATCCATTGAAAACTGTAGAGGATATTGCAACCAGAATAGGAAAATGCAAGTACTTTTCGCTGTTGGATGCGAAGCGAGGATTTTGGCAAGTGAAAGTCACGGACAGAACATCGCGCTATCTAACCATGAACACACCCTGGGGGCGATACCGTTTCCTCAGATTACCCTTTGGGTTAGCCTCAGCACCTGAAGTCTTCCAGCAAGTAATGAACAAGATCCTGGAAGGAGTCCCTGGAGTGGAATGTTCTATGGATGATGTTTTGCTGTTTGCCGAAACTATTCCTGAACTCAACAAGATCACGAAAGAGGTAACCTCAAGATTAGAAAATGCAGGAGTAACGCTCAATAAAGAAAAATGTCAATTTCAAAAAGAAGAAATAAAGTTTCTAGGTCACATATTTACCGGTGAAGGAATCAAAGTTGATCAGAGTAAGGTTGAAGCGGTGAGAAAACTGAAAAATCCAACCAATGTCAAAGAACTGCAACGACTATTAGGTACAGTCAACTACCTGGCAAAGTTCATTCCTCATCACTCAAGAATAACAGAACCACTTAGAAGATTATTGGTGAAAAATGTTTCTTGGGAGTGGACCCAGGAACAAGAAGAATCTTTTCAGAAGATAAAAGAAGCACTAATTCAAGCTCCGCAACTAGCCTATTTTGATGTCAATAAACCTGTAGTGCTTTCAGTAGATTCGAGCCAACATGCAGTTGGTGCTGTCTTGATGCAGGAAGGGAGACCGATCGCCTATGCAACAAAATCCCTTACTCCTGCTCAACAGTCGTATCCTCAAATAGAAAAAGAAGCTTTTGCAATCAAATTTGGCTGTTTTAGATTTCACCAGTATGTTTACGGAAAAGAACTAGTGGTTGAAACTGATCATAAGCCTATTGAAGCAATCGCCAAGAAAAGTATAGTAAATGCTCCTCCAAGATTACGAAGAATACTTTTTGACATAAGCCAGTATTCTCCAAAAATAGTCTACAAGAAAGATACTGATATTCCCGCAGCTGATCTTTTAAGTAGAGACTGTGAGAAGACAGAAGATTTTGATCCGATCCTAGATGTCATTGAAGTTCCAATATCCATTCCACTGTGTTTAGGAATGAAGAAAGAGAATTTTCGAAACGCGGTGAAAGAAGATGACGAGTTAAACACTTTATATAAAGTCGTAATGGAAGGTTGGCCAGACGATATAGAAGATGTACCTCAAATAGTACAGAAATTTTGGAATTTTCGTGATGAACTTGCAGTGCACGAAGATCTTCTATTCAAGAATGACAAGTTGATCATTCCAAAGAAACTTCAAGGCGAATACTTAAAAATGATTCACACAGGACATTTAGGAATAAATTCTTGCATTAATAGAGCTAGAGAAACTGTTTTCTGGAGAGGACTTTCAAGCGATATCAAAGAGTATATACAAAACTGTACCGTGTGTAAACAACATGAAAGAAGCTCGGAACATGAACCACTCATGATGAAACCAGTTCCAGTGTATCCGTTTCAAAGAATAGCTACAGATTTGTTCGAAATTAGAGGGAAAACTTATTTGCTCATAGTAGATAGCTATTCCGGATTTTTCGACTATGTTCAGTTGAGATACGCTACGTCAGATGCAGTAATTTTCGAGCTAAAACGATGGTTTTCGGTGCATGGAATACCCGAAATTCTAGAAAGTGACAACGGTACTCAGTATACTTCTTATAAATTCAGGAAGTTTCAAGAAGAGTGGAATTTCCAATTGATAACATCAAGTCCAATGTATGCAAGATCGAACGGACTAGCGGAGAGATACGTTCAAACGGCAAAAAATCTCATCCGAAAATGTGCTAAAGATGGAACAGATGAATATTTAGCCCTGCTGAATTGGAGAAATACTCCTCGAGAAGATCTGAGTTCTCCAGCCAAAAGGTTGTTTAGCCGAAACACCCGAACAACCTTGCCTATTCATCCTAACCTTCTAAAGCCAAGCATCCAGGAAGATGTTTCCTTTAATCTTCAAAAAGTAAGGGAAAAACAGAAAAGATACAGTGACCAGCACACAAAAATTAAGGATAACTTCGAGCCCGGTGAAAGAGTCATAATGCAGCAAGATGCCAGAAAATGGATAGGTGCAACCGTACAGAAGAATGCTGGCCCAAGATCGTACGTTGTGAAGACTACCGATGGAAACGTCCTGAGACGTAACTCATTCCACCTGAAAAAGTCCAACGTCGAAGTGATCCCTGATCCCGAACTTGTAGTAACCAGCTCTCAAAGAACCAGATCCGAGTCAAAGAACCAGACTTTGGTAGACTCTAAGCCAGAGACTCTTCCGAAGTTACCGGAAAAGACTTCTCATAGTCCAGATGTCCAGACGAAGGCGACTAACCACTATGTCACAAGAAGTGGCCGTATCAGTAAACCTCCAGATAGACTAGGCTCCTGAATAGACTTTTTGTTTGTAAAACTTAACAAGTTGTTAATTGAATATATTTATTTAAGTATTGATCTAATTGAAAATACTGTCAATATTATATTTTTAGTTAATTGCTTAACGAGAAGTTAAATGTTAAAATTTATGTTAATGGTTTTGATAATACTGATTTAAAGTTTAAATTATGAAGGCGCTAATATTTAAAGGTTTCATAAAGTATTTAGTTATCAGAATTAATCTTTAACTTAAAAGGGGAGATGTAACGTTAAGTAGTTCAAGTGTAACAATGTAATCAACCATCAAGTAAATATATCTGTAACCATAACCATGAAGTGACAATAAATACTCATGCCGCAGATTGGCATGAGTCAATCATCTTCCATTACTTGACGTGTACGTTACTTATTGTCATCCCGAATACACACACGTCACAGTCCCCTTAGAAACTAATTTGTATAAGCCTCCCGCACTGCCTTGGACAAGAGAGGATGACATACTTAGTTTTCAGGTTAAGTTGAGTTGGACAACGTCACAAGAGGCTGCACCTGGGCTATTAGTAACTGTAACTATGAACCGTGCTCATGTTACCTGACTGGACAATCGACACAGTCTTGAAGCGACCAAGTATATATGGTTTCAGAACTTATGTTTGAGTCGAATTAACGTATTAGTTCTAAAAAAAACCTTTAGGTTGGTCCGCGTTAAGCTAATATCGTTATTAACAGCAATTTTAAAGGATTTTTTTTCAGAAATTCTAAAAAAAATACATACATTTACGATTTCCAAGTAAAATACCATCCAGAAAAAAACAAATCAATTTGATTCATTTGTAGGCGAAGAAAAATTTGTTTCTCAACTTTAATTTAATCAAATGATTTCGTCCTACTACGATGCACATATTTCTTTCTCAATCATTCTCAAAAATGAAAACATGCATGATCGCAAATTCGAAAAACTTATGTTTTCAAATTTAACAACAGTGGAGCTATTATAAACCAATGATGTTCTCATGTTTTAGAATTATTCTCAAATTCGAGAACTCATTTTAAGTGTATGAGAAGTCGAGATTGTGAGTCTAATACACCAAGCCACCCTGTTAAGTTAGTTTGAATTATCGTCGCATTAGAAAGCTATTCGAAGGCTATACACGGGGCGTCGTCATTTAGAACCACAGTCAAGTGACAAGCCGGCACCTGAGTAAGCACCCAACGCAAGCGTTAAGGGCGACATCGTACGCAGCGTTGGGACTTTGAAGCCTATTTAACGTGCACTTCCTCTACAAGGGGTAGTTATTCGTCGGACATTTTTAACTGACCGTTTTATAAGTCGACCATTATTTTGGCTATGTATCCGGACCCGAACCTGGAGCCCTTCGTATGCAAGGCGAACCGACTGGTCTCCCCAGCACAAAGGTCACAAAGAGCGTTTCCACGAACAAGACTCGCAGCAAGGATCTAAAACTCGCCGCTAATAGACTCGAGCTGTGTACACGTGCGAGATTGCTATTAATGTTAATATAATCGTTTCCGGCTGCCTATTTCTAGCCTCCTTCAAGAGCACAGCCAATTACACCTCGCAATTTATCTCCCCTCTGGTCAAGTGACGAGGTCAACTCCTAGAGCGGGAACCCAACGGAACTTCGAGCGACATCGTACGCTTTCGGGTACGCATCGTACGTCGGGACTCTACAGATTTAACGAGCACGTACTATATCGCAGTGTACTCGGGCACCCCGGTGATTTATAGAGGATTTTTTCCATCAGCACGCATACGTTACGTCTATAGTATGGCTAGGACAAGGACAGAACCTTCTCGGTGAGAGGCTCGTCGCTTACACTTCTCGGCCACCGGGGGCCAAGTTGCTTTTTGCGGGAAACTCGAAGTAGGGTAATTCCATGCAAAATTATCCTGTGTGTAGTGTAAGTCACGTTTGTAAAAAGTGATTATCACTACAACTTTTGACATTAATTGAAAAAAAGATTGTGGAATAGTTGATCTACACTTATTATAACTAAATAATGTAATGTACTTTATTTAATTTGAATTATTTTTTTTAATTTAAAAGCTTTTAATCTCCTCTTCAATCGTGACTTACACTACAGTTACATGGAATTAGCCACACCACAATTGGATTTCATTGTGTTTCAGCTCGTGGACACCAGCCTTAAATATACCAAGCGCACCTGTAGATCTTCTTGTTGTCCGTGTCCGTCCAGATGAGGATCTTGTCCGCGAGGTGGTAGTCGAGGACCGTGGCCCGCTGCAGCCCCTCGACCAGCAGAGAGTCCTCCTGGCTGCCCAGCTCGTACCGCCGGATGTTGTACCGGTTGCAGTACAGCAGAGAGGCATTGGACTCTGGAAAATAAGTAAAACAAGTGTTCTCAAATAGTCTACTTTTCCTGTACTTTTTATTCCTCACACAAGTTCTTATATACAGGGTGGCGCGCGTAAATAAAAGTGGCCCCGTCATGGAGATAGGAATAAGATAGAATTGTTGCCAAGCCAAAAACCAATGCAAAACTGGTTTGCTAAGTGACGCTAATGCTAGCTTTAATATTAAGCCCAAACAGACGCTTGGCGAATTAGTTGCCGGCAACTATGATATGGTTTGACAATCTAGTAGTTGTGGAATGCAATATAAACTGAAGTTTTGTACAGCTGTGCAAAATAAAAGTTCCCACCAGTGATTTGTTCGTCCGTTATTCATCCTAGAGAATCGGACTCCTCTACAACACATTCTACATTAATTGAAAGACACAAAATTTGCATTAGGAGACGTCTTCATACAATACGCACTAAGATCTGAACTCGCCAATAGTCCATGAGTAGCTCTAATGTGAAACTAATCCAATCCAACCAATGCAAAAACAGGTTTGCCAAGTGAAGCCATTGCACACTTGAATAATCTTTTATTGGGACTTGAAGGCTTTTAGATGGCTTCAATAGTTTTTCTCGCCAAGCATAGCAATGCTTTCCTATCTCTACGCTGGGGCCACTTTTATTGGCGCCACCCTGTAGTACAGACAGATAGGTAGAAAAACAGAATGTAAAAAAGACAGGTTTCGGATGTCGAAAAATAAATTTCAACTTGGATGGTTAGAACGGAATTGAAAGGGAGAAAACGGCCAGAAATCTTTCCATGTTTAAAAAGGCACTCATTTTAGCTTCCACACTACGTTTATAACGTAAAAAGTGGAAGGTTTTATAATCGTTCAGTCCGTCTGTCTGTCTGTCCGTCTGTCACCCACTTTCACAGAAAGAACCACAAGTCCCACAGACAAGTGGTATACGTCATTTTGAAGCAAAAAATCATATTAGGCTACATTCCAAATTTCATTAAAAAATTTAAATTAGCAGTTTATTTAAAATTTAAATAACTTAAAATTTAATCTACATTGAAATAACATGCAAATTCCATTTTTATTCAATATTTTCACTGTTGCCATTTCGTTAAACGTACGAGAAATTTTATTAAAAAAATACAAACATTTGAAAGAATATTTATGTGATATAATTCAGTTTGGATTGTTGTAATATCACAATAGAGTTCTTTTGATGGTTCATTATATATGTATGAAGAAAGATGCAAAGAGAATTCTAACTTTGCATAAAAAATGTGCAAAGTTTCGCTTTTATTTTTAAAGCATCATTTGTACTAATTATATATTTTTCGAACTGTAATTTAATTTAATCTAATTATTAAATCTGAGAAAGAAGATTAATGAAAATAGTTAATTTTGGCGTTTAAAAGTTTGAATTACAAATAGCTAAAGGCCCTGTTTATTATTAGAATTAAATCACCATTGCCATTCGTAACAATCGCCCGAGAAACTTAATTCTTTTAGACAATAAATTAAAATAAATTTATTTTGCGACATCGACCAGTTTGAAATGACGTCAAATATATTTCACTACGAAATTCTTTTTATGTTGATGTGAAATATTTTCATTCTATTTAAAAGCGAGGAATAGTACATATTTATTCTTTGAAATACAAATTAATTTTTGCAAACGATAAGTAATAATTATTGAATTTTCGAAATAAAATAAATAAAACTAGCCAAATTTAGCATGTAAATGTTTAATATAGAATTAATGCAGTGTTTGGCGCCTTTTTACCTGTTTAACACAACTTTTGTGTGGAAGCGGGTTAAGTGACAGATTCTGTTACAAACATACTTGTTTATTTTTTGAAATTCTTTCGAATAAAAAAAAGAGAAAGACTAAAAAATAACCTTGTTGCACCAAAATTGGAGTGCTAAAAAGGGTACAACTCACCAAACTGTGGTGCATGTAAAAACTCAAAATTTTAGTGAAATCTTGAACCATAATTTGATGCACGTGGCTAGAGGTTGGCAAATGTTAGCTAGAGATTGCACCAAACTGTATAGCTAGAAATTGTGCCAGAGTACAGCTTTTATACGTGCAACAAAGTTTGGTGATATCACACACCTTTTTTTTGCAATTTTGGTGCAATGTGGCTGTTTATTTTTAAGGGCCTTTTGAGTTTGGGAGTTGGTCTTTGGAAAAAAAAACATTTAATTTTCGTATGAAGGTATCCGGCTCAAGCTATAATCCATTAACGACGAAAAGTTTCTAAGCGAAAATGAGCTTTCTGCTTAAGTGTATCTCAATAAACAAAATATAAGACAAACGAAGATCAACGTCTTGATAAATTTATGTAGAAAGTTGCGCGTAAAACGAATTTTAAAAAAAGAATAAAGCCAACGTTTTATTTGGGAATGATGGCGTTAATGGCATTCACAACATCGTGATTAATGGGTTAATGATAAATGGATGAAAAAGCAAGAATAATAGTTACAAAACCATCGGTGGTGACAATAATGGCCTAAGGCTTGCGGATTTCGTATTCCAAACAACTACATACATATTCAAACATAACTATATAACCAACATATAATGTAATACTAACTACATAACAACGTCAAAATATTCATCAAGGCGCACAAGATCGTAGGTTTTCCCATTGGAAAAAACCGTGTGCCTCGTTTCAGAAAAAACAAAATGTGTGTTCTGGTTGGTCATTTAGAACGGAAAATATGAATGATGCCATTCCGAATGCAACATTCTCATACATTTATGCGGAGTATCGCACACATGGGCGGAATATTTCGTTTTTAATGACCCTAACTTTGCTATTTAATGCTATTTGCTATTTACTAACATGAACACATGGATATCATAAAAACGTCTCACTCAACCAATTAACAAAGCAAAATTCCTAATATATTACAAAAAAAACGAATGCTGAAACCGTATATGTGCGGCCAGCCTAATATTATTACACAAATTTATAATGGCTGTTTCATAGCTCAGGGTAAATTCGAAGATAGATTCCCACTGTTAGTTTGCTTTTTAAAGGATGAGGATGACTCGAAAATACAAACGCACAGAACCATAGATATCATATTTAAAGTATTAGATTGGCAGATCACGTGACCTCCAATGCTAATGACGGGACACTCATGGTGACCAGAATAAGAGGGCAAATGGGCCAGTGTTGCCACCACATTAAGGAGAAAAATACTACAAAAAAATATACGAAAAAATATCATATTTTTTTAAAGTCACTAAAAAGATTCCAAAATGCAGCTAGTATTTTTATGGTATTTTTTTGTAATTTTAGAATTAAACGGTATTTTTTCGTAGTATTTTTCTCATTAATGTGGTGGCAACACTGGCTCATTTGCCCTCTTATTCTGGTCTCCATGCGCTTCCCGTCGTTAGCATTGGAGGTCACGTGATCTGCCCATCTAATACTTTAACTATGATATCTATGCACAGAACTTTATTTCACATGTTGTTATCAGCCGTGTCTCGCTCCAATGATGAAAAAGTGAGGCCGTTTTTTTGCGATCCAGAGCATGCGCAGTAAAGAAAAATGACATCATTTGGCGGTTTTTATAAACTTGACAGCCAAAGTCAATTTTTTTTTAATTTAAATTTAATTTTCGAACTAAATATAACTGGAAATAGCGATCAAGTGTCAACACACATCTACTTCTGCAATCAATGCTGATAATGAGGATTGGTGAGCATCAATTGTGGTCGAATATATTAATTTTCATTTGTACATTTATTATCGTTTGCTAATAAAAATCAAACCAGGAGTTTTAATTTTACACTTCGACTATAAGAAAGACTTGGGAATAGCATTCATCGTGTACAGAAGGGTAGTTAAATATTTTTATTGCTATATCTTTTACGATTAAATAATTAATTATGAACTTTTTGAATCATTGTGTTCTTTTTTAAAAGTTTCTTTCTATCAGACAAAATTTTTTGGAAATGATTAAATTTCCAAAACTTTTTTTTTTCGTAAAAATCTATTATTTCCTTTCATAGAACAAAAGATGATGCACAACGTTCAAATTTTCTTATGTTTAAATCTCTTATAGACTGACTGCTCGAAAGTTATTGTTTTAATTAATTGTATTATTTTTAATGTCTCTAGTAAATCTAGTTTGTGTTTTATCATAGTAACAGAAAAGTGAAAAATGGGCAATTCTTGTGTCCTGTGTCGGTGGACTTCACGGACAAATAAAACGTTATTTCAGAAATTATTATTATTTATGAAGAATGATTTTCTTTTTTACAATATTGCAAATAAAATTTTATTTAAAATTATTCATTTTATTTTTCAATTAAAACCAAATGTTTCCCTTTCTCCAAACACCGTTAATAACAACATGAATAAATACTAATAATATACATGCATTTTCGAAGGAGAATATAAAATTGTATACTAATAATATACATTGTATACTAATAATATACATTTTAACTTCTAAAAATAATACTTAAATTTCATATTGTTTACATTCGTTCACCACACCTTCCTCCGAATAAAATAAAGAATAGAAAAAATAACAGTCGCTAACATAGATCTGGCAGTGGCCTTATTTTCCTAAGTATTTTGGTCTATCTAGTAACATTTATAGATCGATGAAATCGCTGGAAGAATTGGAGCCAAGTAAAAGCGCCAATTAGAAAAGAAGCCAAATAGTTTTCTTCCTCGCTTTTGGCAACGGCCGCGTTTTTTAACATTTAGTAGTACATCCATTATTATACATCGTTGGTTGTTATTAGAGAAGAGAGAGTGTTGCCACTCCGCAAAATACAAATTGTGAGCAGCAACTGATGGCTTTACACTAGCGTGAATTATTCGTCACATTAAATTTAAACACCTAAAACTTGGAAATTTCGAACTATGGGCGGAGCATGGTTTTTTTGTGGGATAGAAGACAACGTTTGACGTACTGTGACGTCAACATAGGCTCTTATAGGTGTTCTCATTTGGACGCTGCCGAGTGGCTTGTTTGTGTACTGTAGAAGACAACGTTTGACGTGACGTCACCATTGACGACATGAAATGGGACTGACCTTCCGCCTTGGTGCAGTTGCGTCCGTCTGGCTGAAGCTTCATCCCGATGGGGCATGCGCACGAGTAGTTTCCGCGCGGGGAGGGCAGGCACAGGAAGGTGCAGCCGCCGTTGTTCGGTCCGCACACGCTCGGGGCTGGAAAAAGATATGAACTGTTGAGGCAGTATACTTTGTCGATTTCAAAATGAATGGATAATGTGGTGTCTATAATAGTACTAGCTTTATAAACCCGGCGTTGCACGGGTAGACCCTTACTAACAGTAAATTTTTTTTATGTAAACTTTTATTTTATATCAATTGTTGCATCCCATTCTGATTCTCCATGTCCGATTGTACCCAGGCCCTTCCATGAGTTAGAGGGCTTTCTCATAGGCCCCGGTGTTCGCCTTGCATGCGAAAGGTCCCAGGTTCAGGTCCGGGCATCGCCTAAATAACTTCCGACCTAAAAGCGTACAGCCAAAAAATGCCGAGCATAACACCCTGTGCGTAGGGAGTTTACGTTAAATATCCTTCAAAGTTCCAACTCTCCGTACGATCACGCCCTTAAAATTTGCGTTGGGTGCCAACTCAGGTGTCGGCTCGTCACTTAACTATGGCCAATAGCCCTCATGGGTAGCTCTAGTTCGACGATAATTCAAACTAACCCTAACCCATACAACTGGATGGGTATAGCTACTCTACCTTAAATTTTCAACTTCGCCAAAAGGCGCCAATTCCAAAAGTCAATCGGCCTTTATATCATAGCTGTATTAAATCGACAGTTTCATAAACAAAGAAAAGCCTGGTCCAGTATACAATTTCAAAAGATAATCAATAAATAAAATAAAGATTTAAATAACAATACTGGCTACCATATTATAGCTGAACTTTTATTTCTGTTTGTAAAGTCTTTGCTTACGATACAACTTGTTAAATATAGAAACCCAACGTTAAATTTTCTAGATCACCAAAAATCGCCAATCAATATACTGACTACCAGGCTACAAAATGAGTGAGTGAGTGTAATGAGTGAGTGAAATGAGTGAGTGAAATGAGTGAGTGAGTGAAATGAGTGAGTGAAATGAGTGAGTGAGGAAGTGAATGAGTGAAATGAGTTAGTGAAATGAGTGAGTGAAATGAGTGAGTGAAATGAGTGAGTGAAATGAGTGAGTGAGTGAGTGAAATGAGTGAGTGAAATGAGTGAGTGAAATGAGTGAGTGAAATGAGTGAGTGAGTGAGTGAAATGAGTGAGTGAAATGAGTGAGTGAGTGAAATGAGTGAGTGAAATGAGTGAGTGAAATGAGTGAGTGAGTGAAATGAGTGAGTGAAATGAGTGAGTGCAATGAGTGAGTGAGTGAAATGAGTGAGTGAGTGAGGAAATGAGTGAGGGAAATGAGTGAGTGAGTGAGTGAAATGAGTGAGTGAAATGAGTGAGTGAAATGAGTGAGTGAAATGAGTGAGTGAGTGAGTGAAATGAGTGAGTGAATGAAATGAGCGAGTGAAATGAGTGAGTGAGTGAGTGAAATGAGTGAGTGAGTGAGTGAAATGAGTGAGTGAGTGAAATGAGTGAGTGGGTGAAATGAGTGAGTGAGTGAAATGAGTGAGTGAAATGAGTGAGTGAGTGAAATGTGAGTGACTCACTCGCTTACTCATTTCACTCACTTCACTCATTTCACTCACTCATTTCCTCATTTCACTCACTCATTTCCTCATTTCACTCACTCATTTCCTCATTTCACTCACTCACTCATTTTTCACTCACTCATTTCACTCACTCACTCCGCTTACTCACTCATTTCACTCACTTCACTCACTCATTTCCTCACTCACTCATTTCCCTCACTCACTTCACTCACTCACTAACTCATTTCACTCACTCACTCATTTTACTCACTCACTCATTTTACTCACTCACTCATTTTTTACTCACTCACTCACTCATTTCACACACTCATTCATTTTACTCACTCACTCATTTCACTCACTCATTTCCTCACTCACTCATTTCCTCACTCACTCATTTCACTCACTCACTCATTTTACTCACTCACTCATTTTACTCACTCATTTCCTCACTCACTCATTTCACTCACTCACTCATTTCACTCACTTACTCATTTTACTCACTCACTCCTTTTACTCACTCATTTCACTCACTCATTTCACTCACTCATTTCACTCACTCATTTCACTCACTCATTTCCTCACTCACTCATTTTACTCACTCACGCATTTCCTCACTCACTCATTTCCTCACTCGCTCATTTCACTCACTCACTCATTTTACTCACTCACTCATTTTACTCACTCATTTCACTCACTCATTTCCTCACTCACTCATTCATTTTACTCACTCACTCATTTCACTCACTCACTAATTTTACTCACTCATTTTACTCACTCATTTCACTCACTCATTTCACTCACTCATTCATTTTACTCACTCACTCATTTCACTCACTCATTTCCTCACTCACTCATTTCCTCACTCACTCATTTCACTCACTCACTCATTTCTCACTCACTCACTCATTTTACTCACTCATTTCCTCACTCACTCATTTCACTCACTCACTCATTTCACTCACTTACTCATTTTACTCACTCACTCCTTTTACTCACTCATTTCACTCACTCATTTCACTCACTCATTTCACTCACTCATTTCCTCACTCACTCATTTTACTCACTCACGCATTTCCTCACTCACTCATTTCCTCACTCACTCATTTCCTCACTCGCTCATTTCACTCACTCACTCATTTTACTCACTCACTAATTTTACTCACTCATTTTACTCACTCATTTCACTCACTCATTTCCTCACTCACTCATTTCACTCACTCACTCATTTCACTCACTCCTTTTACTCACTCATTTCACTCACTCACTCATTTTACTCACTCACTCATTTTACTCACTCATTTCACTCACTCATTTCCTCAGTCATTCATTTTACTCACTCACTCATTTTACTCACTCACTCATTTCACTCACTCACTCATTTCACTCACTCATTTCCTCACTCACTCATTTCACTCACTCACTCATTCATTTCACGCTTGCGACGCTTGGACCAAGCGAAGAAGATTAAAAATAGAAAAATTGAATAAAAACACAATGCATAATGCTATTCCTATGGAGAATTCGGCTTCCTAAAATTTGGTAGCTGTTCCTCCAGTAGTTTGGGCTGGGCGTTGATACGTGAATCAGTGAATAGATCAGTGAGTCAATCAGGACTTTGCCTTTTATATATATAGATTCCAACACCTCTGTCATCATTCAACCGTGAACTGTACCGGTCGGCATTCTGTTTTGTTTGAAGCATGAGTAAGGCGCACTTAAAGGGAACCGCTGGACCGCGGGTCTCCAAAGCAAAGTGCATCAGTGTTAATCCAATGGAGAAAAAAAAATTTCTGCCGCATTTCTCCAACTGTATTGAATATTTTACAAACTGATTTTTTATGTGATAAATGTAGCTGCCTTACAGTTCCCGACAATCCCACTTTTTGAAATTAGTTGGAATAGTTTTTTTTAATTTTCAATAAATAATTTTACACAAAATATTCGAAGCGATTTGAAAAAGTAGGAAGATAGAGACCTGTAAGTAATCTACATTTATTAGTAATAAAAAACGTTTGTAAAAATATTCAATACAGCCGGAGAAATGTGGTAGAGAAAATAGTTTTTTGTCCATTCGATTAACACTGAGGCACTTGAGTTTGGAAACCCGCGGTCCAGTGCGCCCATTAAGATGTGAGCTGTTTCTAATAAGTAATGTCATCTAATAAAGTATCTTGAACAATTCAACCCAGTGAAAGGACATGAACTCACTGAGTGCCTGCTTGTCGGGGTGGTAGATCTTGATGCCCATGAGCGTGGTCTCGCCGTCCAGCACCTTGGTGAGGTTCGCCCCCGTCAACTTGTTCGCCCGGAACACGTTCTCCTTGTTCGAAGTCCACTCGGTCCAATACACGAAGTCCTGCAAACCATATTATAAGTTCACTGCAGAAAAAATAACGTCACTTTAACGGAAATTTCTTGCACTTCCGAAGGTCCAAAACAGATTCCCTTACTTTACGAACTTGAACTGTTTTATTGTTTAGCTTACAGTTTACAACCGTTATATCTACAAAACTTGTCCTCACTCCAGGAACTCTTTAAAAATATAAGGTGATGGTGACTTCAATCCGTCTAGAGATTCGGTTGGGTTGATATGACGCTTCACTCGGTTCTAAAGGTTGCGTGTTCGAGTTGCGCCTGATGCAAAAGTTTTTTTTTTTTTCAATTTTCAAAAGTATGAATATGTACCAGGACATGTGTCCATGTGTGTTTCATCTGGAATTTAGTATATTTAAAATAGAAGGTTTTAGTATTTTTTTACGGTTCTTTCCTATTAAATCAATTGATAGTGTAAAACCACAAATTTGGCGGGATTGTTTTTGCGGTGAAAGGCACTTACAATTTGAACTAGCGCAAAAAAGTTCTAAACTTTGACTTTCCAAAAGCGTGACACTTCCCAACTAAACGAAAATTCTATTTATGTTCGAAATTGTAATTTCAAAGACCAGTAGCAAAGTGAAGGCAAAACACTTTGCAAGAACGAAAATATCCCCTCATGGCCATCGAAGCCGTCGTCAATAATGAACTAATGTCTAACTTTCTCCAAAATCATATTTTTAAATGTTATTGACTAAATTTTTCTGTATCAGTTGTCTAGCTCTCTCCGAACCCCCACCCCCACCCCCACACTCCCAATTCAAAAGAAAACCAACTCCTCTACTTTCTAAATGATATATAGGCAGTAGATTAAGCTGCCGAAGCTGTTTTTTCTTTTGTTAAATTTGGTTTTACCCGATTCCTTTGCGCTAAGGCTGTTTTATACATGCAATTAAGTACGGTTACGTTTGTCGTCGTACTTGCGGTGACGGATGCTGGCCGTGGAAAGCCAGTTGGTTATTTAAACACGACGGAAGCTAAAAATGTACTTACGGTTTTACTCCCGATTTTCAATCAAGTAGTGGCAAAATGCACTGCTGTGTGTCAATGTACGATAGCACATTTTCTCCTAACTTCAAACTCATTTCTGCCACTACTTGATTAAAAGCCGCAGGAGCCAATGGATATCACCACTGCAAGCACTACCTTAGAGAATCTTATAAAGCACGGTCGATCGTCAAAGGGCGTGTGAAACGGGGTAAATTTTCTATGTAGATAGGACAACAATTATACGGCGCAAATAAAAGTGGCCCCGGAGTAGAGATAGGAATGCATTAAGATGCTTGGCGAGAAAACTATGGAAGCTGTCTGAAAGCCTCAAAGTCGAAATTAAAGATTATTCAAGCGTGCTTTACTTGGCAAACTTGTTTTTGCATTGGTGGGATTGGAATTGGCATCACATTAGAGCTACTCATAAACTACTGGCGAGTTCAGATCTTAATGCGTATTATATTTAGAAAACTCTTCATGCAAATTTTGTGTATTTCAATCAATTTAAAATATTTTGCATCAACAAAAACAAAAATGTCCGATTCTTAAGAACGGCCAAAATAATCACTAGTGAGAATTTTTTTTGCACACAGCTGTACAAACCTTCAGTTTTATTTAATTCCAGTTAGTTTGTCCAACCATAGCATTGTTGCCGACAAATAATTCGTTCCTTTGGGCTTAATATTGAAGCAATCAATTGCTTCACTTAGCAAACCTGTTTTCCATTGGGTTTTGACTTGGCAACAATTCTATCTTATTCCTATTTCCATGACGGGACCACTTTTATATGCACCACTCTGTAGCAGTTTTTAAGATTACCCCGTATATGTCGACGGAGAAGGGCAGCTTGAGGAAGGGCGACCCGGCCAGCACGCGCCGAATGTCCTCTCCTTCGAGCCCGGAGCTGCACAGGTTCTCGTGGAACGCCTCGATCCAGAACAGCCGCCGACTCTCGAAATCTGAAATTCAACACATCCTTAAAAGGATCCATAAGTAGGTGAAGCAAAACAGATAGCTTCTGGAACCTGGCAATAGGGTACTTGACTAAAAAAAATTTTTATTGGCTTAAAATATTCTTATGCCAAAAATATTAGACCCGTACTTTCTTTTTTTTTTCAAATACCCCAGAAAAAGGGGAGGAAACGAATTTTAAAATTAGGACGAAAAATCACTCCCGAAAACGCTTTGTGGCTGTCACGTGGTATCTACGATGTCACTAGTGACTATAAACAAACTTTGAAACACCATTTTGGAATCTACTTTAAGCAAATTTGAACTATCCGCTTCCGTAAAACCTCCACCCATTATCTATATAATTCTTATTTTAATATAGTAAGTTAGATTAAAACCAGTTTAATTACAAACAAAAAAACATCACACCGGTTTGTATAGACATACTAGTGACGTCGCCAAATCGACGTCTTTGTGATCACGTGACGTACCGATGAAGAAAAAAGCCATTTGAAAATGATTTTTATTATTAATTCAACATTTATTTTGCAAAAAAATATATACGTTTGTTATATTTGGGTTCAAACTATCATTTAATTAATATTGGAAGGTATTTTAGCGATACTGTCAAGTACCCTATTGGGTCGAGCTTTCTTAACTTAGCAGTCCATCCAGTATATACCATGAAACGGAAAGAAGCTTCCCTATCATTAAAAAGAATCTCAAACAAATTTTTGTTTTTATAGGAAGGTAACATCATAAGAAATAAAGAAATTAAGTTGTTGTTTTCCCCCGGTTTTTTTTAACACTCCTGGCTTATGAACAAGCATTATTATGTAAGTGGAACCAAAAATAACCTCCCGTTTTCACGTTCTGCAAAAATTTGTATGCAAGTACAAAACTTTTCATTTCTATGCACCCAAAAGAATTATGTTTTTATCCCTGCACAACAATATGCGGTATTTGAATTCACGTATGTTTTAAACTTGGTTGCGATTAATGAAGAATTTCTTGTGGCATCATAAGTGTAAGACCTTCTGAAGGAGATCCAGATTTTGAAATACTAGTAGGAAGTCCCAAACCACAGAACTCATTGCTTTTAATTAAAGGCTGAATTGGGACAGATATTGATTCCTACGTATTACTATTCACCCCTATCTGCAGGAAATTGAAAAACCATCAAAAAACTTAATAAAACACAAAATATATATTTCAAGTGTTACGTTTTTGCTCAAAAATGCAAGAAAAAAGCACGACCTTAAGTTCTAGTTAATAAATAAAAAATAGCTTGAGTTCATTTTTTCAAAGTTGAAAAGTGTTCTGATTTACATCCGGTATATCATAGATTGTTGTATTATAAACAGTAAACAATAAAAAGTCAGAAGTGGTTTCGCTTGATTGAAGAACAAAGGCCATAAATAAACAGTCGGCCACATTATGAAAAAGAAAGACATTACTGGTATGAAGCCCATTTTAGTCTTTGCTTTAACGGTGGCAAACCAGTAAAGGGACGATTTACCGAAAATATGTTTCTTGTGACTAATATCTCCCATACATTTTATTCTTTGCGAAAGGGCGGCAAACTCTATTCGTTTTGAAACCATTCAAGGACCCTTCAACTTCACACATACCAAAGTATATTTTAGCTAGCAAGTGACTTCCATCAGGGCCTGATTTACCATAAGGCCTGTTAGGCCAGGTCCTAGGGCCTCCAAATTTTAGGGGCTCTTACACTCTTTAAACAAACGAGCGGTTTTAACTCGGTCTGAGTTAATTTCCACTCCTTTCCGTGCCGAAAATGCACTTCCCCTATAGGAGTGGATTTCGCTTTTTGCGGAGTGGGTAAAATAAACAAAAGAAAACAATCGTCTTAAAATGATCGGTTTTAACTCAGTCTGATTTAATTTACACTCCTTTCAGGTGCCGAAAATGCACTTCCCCTATAGGAGTGGATTTCACTCTTTTGTTTTAAGAGTGTAAGTATTAGTTTCTATTATATAAATGCCGTTGATTACCAGAATTTCTGTCACTTTAAAAAAAATATCAAGATCACACTTTGTTTTTAGATTGACTTTAACTCACTCATCGATCTAACGTGATTGGTTTGATCGATATTATAAGGCAGCCGATAAAATGTTAGCAAAAAATAGAATACATCGGCCAACTAGCACGGTCAGTACGGGCGCACAACATTTTCCTTAGATTTGTTGTGCCTGTAGTGTTCCTCATTGAGCTAGAAGAAACGTGGAGTGAGGTGTGTGATTCACTGAACAGGGCAGCAAACGAGCCGGTTCAACAACGAAACGCGGAGGAATACACGGCACTGCAGCAGAAACGAACCGGGCAGAAAACCTAGAAACTTGCCTATTTCGCTATTGGGTTCGTCTTCGCTGGTTCTTAGTTAGTGATCCACATGGTTATTTCTTAAAAAAGTTAGAATTAAAAGTGAAAGAAAGTTAATTTCTTTCGAACTAAAAATGTTAAAATACATTTAGGAGCCCAAGTCAATATGATAGAGGGGTCTCATACAAGCATTGCATACATGCCCTGTTCGCTCAAAAGGGTGTGAGTGGATTTTCGGCTCGCTGACACCTCACTCCAGTTTCCCTTCTAGCTCAATGGTTTTCCTAGATCATCAGGCCTTTATTTGACTGCGGCTCACCTATGGCCAGTCCATTGGGCCACTTGAGCCCGTCCTCCACGATGACCTTCCTGCCGGTCCCGTCCATCCCGGACTTCTCAATCTTGGGCACCTCGCCCCAGTCAGACCAGTACATGTACCTGAAACAAGTAGGTTTGTAACAGAATCTGTCACTCTGCCCACACAACAGTTGTATTCAACAGGGAAAAAAGGCGCCAAACGCAGTATTCATTCTATATTAAACATTACACGCCACATTCGGCTAGTTTCGTTTGTTTTCTTTCAAAAATTCAATAATCGTCGTCTGCTAAATTAATTTATGTTTCAAAGACTAAATATGTCATATTCCTCGCTTTTAAATAGAAGCAAAACTTTTCATATTAACATAGAATCAAAGAATCCCATAATGAAATACATTTGTCGTCATGTCAAAACTGATTTATATCGCAAAAATAAATTTATTTTAATCAATTAATTGATTAATTAAAAGAAATGAAGTTTCTGTTGCGATTGTTGGGAATGACAATGGTGATTTAATTCTAATAAAAATGGCTTCTTATGCTTTTCAAATGAGCATTAAACTTTGCAGTTTTTTGTTTATCTAATTGAAATACTTCAAATTCAAGTCTTTTAATTTCGATGCGCTGAATTTTTTAACGTATCACACTTGCCGGTAGCATTTGTTGTTTGGGCTATGAAAGTTGGTGACTGTGACAGACTGACTGAACGATTATAACACCTTCTACTTTTTACATTATAAACGTAGTGTGGAAGCCACTTTCTGTTCCAAAATAAACAGCAGCCTACATCGGCACATTTTCACAGTTGGGCAATTTATTGAATGACGCAAAAGATACCAGTCATTACAAGATACGAGCTTTAAAATATTTTAGAATAGTCATAACAACAGATCTCAAAGAACAAATGATATAATTTAGTTCGAAACCCAGTTTATAGAATTTTAAAAGAATTAGTAAAAAAGCCAGTTGATAACAATTTGATTATGTAATTTAATATTATATAATATCTATACTCCAATTGTAGTTTTATCTAAACTTAAATAGAATTTGTTAAAAGAAAAGGAAAGCGTTAATGAAAGGTCTAGTGGCAAAACGCATATAGTCCAAAGTATTACTAAGATATAGGATCCGGCCCATTCATTGGCGATTTTTGAAGATCGTCAATTCAATTGACGAAGTGGCCAATGAGCGAACCGGACCGTTTGTCTTAGTTATACTTTGGACAATAAAAGTTTTACATCCTTCATATGAACTGTTTATTATTCATATTGAACTGACATTAAGGTCTATGGGCAATTCAAAGGACCGAACATGTATGTCGTTATAAGCGAGTTTGTCGTTGTAACCGGGTTTGACCGTATTACTGTTAATTCCGTGTTATATATTGTTGGAAAATGTTTAATACCAAAACTACTTATCAACAATTAAATACTAAATTTAATTTTAACAACAATTAAAATAAGTATGCATTAGAAAACAACACAGAATTTCCAACAATGCGCTTGGTAACGCGCTTTATTGAACATTAAAGATTTGTTTGTTGAGGTGTGAACTTTGAGAAGCTATAAAAAAAAAGTTCCATACTAAAAAGTTATTTTTGAAACGAAAAAGTGCGTTTAAAAATATATTTGAAGAGATAGAAAGTTGAAGAGGAAAAAGCTTTAAAAGTAAAGTAATTTAATTAATCGGTCTTCAATTGTCAAGCATTGAAACTTTAAAAAAAACACCTTAAGAATAAAAACTTTACTAACTCTTGTTTAGGAATTAAAACTTTTCACAATATATAATATATTTTAATTTTCTCGTGTTGCTTTAAAATGCCAGGCTTAATTTTATTTTTATATTATATATTAGTCCTTGCATTTAATCTAAAACTTTACACCATTATTCACGACTTCAAAATTGAGTATTTATATTATTCAATATGCACGTATTTGACCGAAAAATTTCAACCCATCATTAATATTCTCAATCGTGTGTATGGCATTATTTTAAATACTTTTAATTGGTATGTCATGGAATTTCTTTATTTGCGACTATTATGTGTGCTATATTTCACCTGCTTTCATGTTATGCTTTTTATTGCAATTAACATCCTTCAAATTAAATATTTATATCCCGTAATATATGCCTATTTAACCCACAAATGTCGACAAATAATTAACATTCTCAATCGTATACGTCGCAAAATTTTAAATACTTTTAATATCAATACAATATTTTTTCTTTATTGGGCACTAATATGTGCTTCGGTTTATGCCATTAACAAATATTTAAATTTTACCTTTTTTGGAAATCTCAATATAATCCAACAAATGTTTATTATTGAAGCTTTCCTTTATTTGGCTTACATGGCCTATATATTTTTGATTTTTTTTTTAAAAAATGTTTCAATTTCCTTTAATAAATCATTCAATCTTGCTTGCACAATAAGACCATGTAATAAATCTAAACTCCTCAATCAATGCTTTATCTATCTCATCTATAGTGTCACAATAGAATCACAAAAATCTGATTTTGAAAATATATTTTAAAAAATACACAAGAGATAAAATCTTTCTACCTACAAAGAATACCTTGATATTTTATCTTCGTTCAACTACACCCGGGACCTCTACAGTCAATAACCTACCATTTACCAAGACTTGTCCCGGGTGCACATTAAATCTTACTTTCTTCACACACTGCAAAACACCAAAATATTTTTCAACCTAGAAATATAACTCGTCCCAAAAACTACATCAACATTTCAACGCCACATCAAGTTCAGCTGGGGAATATTTACTGAGAGGCCAAATGCTAGATGTCTCGTAATACCACTGAATCGCCAAACTTCAGTTCCTGGGCGAAAACTAAGACTGGTCACCACGCCAAGTGACCCTGTATGACAATGCAATACGCATTTTAATTTACGATATGTGAAAGCGTTCAAATTTAATGAATTATTTTTTTCATTTGTGAGGGGCGAAAAAACATTTATTTAAAATCGTATATTTTAATTTGTGAGTGTCTTGTGTGAAAAACACATTTATTTAAAAAAAATCTAAATGTATTTTTGATTTATATGTTCAACCTTGCTTCATTATTATCTTATTTATTTGTGTTTTTGTGAAAAACCTATTGTCATATTTATGGTTATTATCAAGATCTTTTTGTTTTATTATGCAAATATTCAAATGTTATTAGATTTTTGATTTGTAAGTGTCTCTTGTGTAAAAAAACACATTTATATATTTTATGGATGATTGTAAATCAAAATGTATTTATGTTGAGTTCAAACTATCTTTGATTATTATTATTATCTTATTTATTTGTGTGTTTGTTTAAAACATTATACTTATGGTTGTGTTCAAAATGTATTTTATTGTATGCAAATATTCAAACGTACATTTTATTTTGTGTGATTTGTGAGTGCAAAAAGCACATTCATTAGAATTTATCGTGTTGTTATATATTTATTTGCATTATATTCTTGTGTGACTTGTGAGTGCCTAAAGCACATTAGTATTTCTTATTGTGTTATATATTTATTTGCATAAATGATTTGTGATTGTTTAACATATTTATATTTAAAGTATTTAACTGCATATTTATTGTACAGCACTGTCTTTTTCGGCCCTAAATAAATATTCAAAATTAATTCAAGTGTTATCATTGTCCTCATGTTATCGAAGTCTTTCTAAACTCAGTGAATAAAAAAGAATGCATAGAACGCTTTCTGAATAAGCATTCGAAAATTCCAATTCATTTTCGTTTTGGATAAGAAATTATTTAGTTAATAAAAAAGTCAAAGGACCATAACTTTAATAAAAATTTTAGTACCTCGGAACTTAGTAATCAAGGCAAATTGCATAAAAAAGTTATTCATAATCAACAGCCTTTAAAACATAGAACACTTTTCGAAGGAGAAACGACTGGACCGGGAATTAGAGTAACATGTTACTTATAACAGTTACTTTTTTTAGGTAAGGCCATTAGATCTTTAAGAAAGTAACTGTAATTTAGTTACTTTTAGCGGTAACAAAGTAACTAAAAATTTCTTTTCTTTTCAGTTACTTCTTAAGCTGCTCTTCGCGGATATTTTCGGCGCAGTTTGGCTTAAGTTTAATTATTTAAATTTTAACATTGAATTTTCGTTTCTATCTTTTTCCCATTGTCCCTATTTCTTTAGAAATATTTCTCTTTGAAAAACGGTAAGATGGTTAAGTTAAAATTTTTCTTATAACATGAAATTTCAAAAAGTAACTGTGATTTCTTACTTTTTGTACTAAGTATAATTGTAACTAGTTACTTTTTAAAGTAAATAACTGTAAATATAACAGTTAATTTTTAAAAGTAGCTTTCCAATCCCTGCAAAGAACACTTTTTGAGGATGAAATGACTGGACTAAGAAGCAAATAAGACGAACAGTAAAGACGTTTGTTTTCGCAGCTTCCACACCACATTAGTACAAATTTCATTTATACACAGTACATGCGGACGTACAGCTGGGGAAAAAAAACGATCCACCCTTCATATTTCGGCTGCTATTGGTCAAGGAATTTTGTGCAAGGTGTCATTTTTCAGGAAATAGCGTAAGGAATTAAGAACTGGCAACCAAAATTGTATAAGGGGTCGTCAACATATTAAAATGAGTAGCAACTTTGAAAATTCCAATGGCAACACCCAATTTTTTTTACATAAAAATGTTCAGCAACTTCAAAATACCCCAGGTATAAAAAAGAATTATTCATTTTGCAATATTTGCTGAGATATTATTAAAGCATTAATTTTCAATTCGTTTGGGGGGAAATCTCCAAATTGATAAAGGTAATATTTAGGGTGTTTTTTCGAAACGACAAGCTAGCAAAAGGGTTACCATAATCTCGCCAAAAGATGCTAGAATTAAACCTGCTTCACTAATATTGTGATTTTTTTTTATGTTTTTACCTTTTTTTTCAAATTTTGGATTTTAAAATTCAGAAATAAAATAAAGGGTAGACGAGAAAAAGTTTTAATTTTAAATTAAGTCACATGTACGATTATTTATAACGAACATATTTTAAAATGCGATTAGTTACAATCAGATAGACAAACATAGTTATTACATTTAGGTTTTACATTTTATGCAAATTTTGGTTTCATTCATATTGCTACAAAAGGTTGGTTTAAAATTCGGCACACTGGGTCTGGGACATATCCCGACAGCCGAATCCCGACAAACCAAAATTCCGACAAGCCGAAATCCCGAATGAGTCAAAATCCCGAAAATAGATTTTTTTCCATTTCTCGATTTTTTTAAAATACTAGAGATTATTTATTTATTTATTTATTTAGTTATTTAGTCAGTTATTTAACCAGTTACTTAGTCAGTTAGTTAGTTAGCCAGTCAGTTAGTCAGTCAGTCAGTAAGTTAGTCAGTCAGTAAGTTAGTCAGTCAGTAAGTTAGTCAGTCAGTCAGTTAGTTAATCAGTCAGTTAGTTAATCAGTCAGTTAATCAGTCAGTTAATTAGTCAGTTAGTTAATCAGTCAGTCAGTCAGTCCGTTAGTTAGTCCGTTAGTCAGTCAGTTAGTTAGTCAGTCCGTTAGTTAGTAAGTCAGTCAGACAGTTAGTTAATCAGTCAGTCAATTAATCACTCCGTTAGTTAGTCACTCTTTTAGTTAGTCTAGACTGACTAACTTAGTCTAACTGACTGTCAATTAGTTAGTCAGTGAACTGACTGACTCACTGACTAACTAATTGATTTGACTGGCTAACTAACGGACTAACTAACGGACTAACTGACTGACTCACTGACTAACTAATTGACTGACTGGCTAACTATCGGACTAACAGACTGACTAACTGACTGACTGACTTACTGACTGACTAACTTACGGACTGACTAATTAACTGACTGACTAACTAACCGACTGACTAACTAACTAACCGACTGACTAACTAACTAACCGACTAACTGACTAACTGACTGACTAACTAACGGACTGACTAACTGACTAAATAACTAAATAAATAAGTAATCGCTAATAATTAAAAAAAAATCGAGGAAATAACATATTATTGGAAATTTTATAATAAAATAATTATAAATAATATTGGAAATAACATACATTCAAAAACATAGTAATCGATATAATTTAATATTAATTATACAAACAAAATACATTGTATGCACTTGAAACAAGAAAAGATTTTTAGACATTTGACAGACATCAATAATTTGAATAAACATTTACCAAAAACGCTTTTCAACCACCAAACGATAATGCAAATTAGTGTCCAATTTGCTAAAGTAATTTTTTACACGGTCCCTAAAATTCGTTTTTTTTCAGTATTTTTACAATAACTCGGCAAATAATTGTTGTTGAATTAAAAAATTCGGGATTTTGGTTCTACTTGATCTACTTTATCGATTTATGTAACAAAAATTTGGGGTTGCTATTCATAATTTATTTTTTCTTATTTAAATTTAAATAAAAAAATAATAAAAATTAAAAATTGATGAAAAAACTTGTGTGATTTGTTTTTGGAAGATTAAGAAGTATATAATGAAAAAAAAAATGTTGGTTTAATTCATTTTATTTGTGGAGGTATAAATAAAAGTTTGTGAAACTTTTTTAACGTTATGGGCCTTCAACTTCGAATGCTTATATCTCAACAAATAATGCAAATTAATACATTTTTTTTGGATCTGGGGTATTTTGAAGATGATAAACATTTTTATATAAAAAAAATTGGGTGTTGCCATTGGAATTTTCAAAGTTGGTACTCATTTTAATATGTAGACGACCCCTTATACAATTTTGGTTGCCAGTTCTGAATTCCTTACGCTATTTCCTAAAAAAAAGCCACCTTTCACAAAATTCCCTGATCAATAGCAGCCGAAAAACGAAGGGTGGATCGGTTTTTTTCCCCAGCTGTACATAAATTACGTCACGTAAAATTTTAACTTTTTTTACCCCTCCCTCCCCCTATGTCACGCTGCCTCACGTTCGATTGAACCCCTCCCCCTAAAATTACGTCACGCTGTTGCACCCCTCCCCTTAAAGAAAAGTTAATTTTAATATTTCCCTTTGTTTCTGAAATTTTTTTAAAAAATGCATATTTTTATATTTTTTAAAAAATTAATCTGGAAAGAAAAAAATGTAATATTTATCTTGGTTAAATAATTTAATCATAGGAATATAATAACATTGTATTTACATTTCCGTTGTCCAAGGTCTAATTAACCATTCGCTAATGGCTTCTAAAAAAGGGGGGGTCTGAGAGTAATCGGAACTGTCTAGTTCTGGATCTTTTGGTGTTCGTCTAATTGGACAAGATAGTGTCGCAAATTTGCGTGTTACGAAAATATCTGTAAAATATAGGAGATTAATAATGCCGACGTTGTTGCATATAATAATCTCCCCATCCTCTTTCTGAAATAAAGGGTTTCTTTAAAAAATTCCATTTTTTTTCTCAAAAACTTTATTCTATGTAAAACAGATTTTCCTTACAAAATTGGAAATTTTCGAATCGTTGTCACGCAAGAGATGATGTAATTTATGTACGTCCTCCATGAACTATTGGCCTAAGCAATACATTTTAGTTTCGCCATAAGAAATTCTGATCCCAGCCGGCGTTGGCTAAATATCTCGCATTTTTATTAATTTTCTTACTCGGAACTATTCACAGATAATATATTTCTACAAAATGGTGGGAGTTTATTCAGATTTTTTTTATCTTTAATGTTTTAGCATTAATAAAGAAATACTTTATGACCTTGTGGGTGCCATGATGCCCCAGTAGGCAGTGGTACTTAGTAAAAGAACATGATAAGTGAAATTTTTGAAAAAATTGTGGGTTTTGTGTCAATAAACATGTTATTGCCTCTTTTAGAGATAACAAGATTCTCCCTTTTCATAAGTTAAGTAAGTCTCCCTTAAAAGTTAAGTATATTTTTTACCTTTTGTAACTGCTGTTTTTAAAGTATCTAAGTGCAAACGAAATAGCTATTTAAGCCAACTAGTGCCGAAAATAATACTTTATTAAGTGAGTGGCTTTTATTTCACGAGACCGTAGGTCGAGTGAAATAATGACAAGAGCTTAATAAAGTAATATTTGGCTCGTGCTTGCTTACAATATTTTTTTATAATAACGTACAAAAAAGTATTTCTACCAATGAGTGATTTTCATGACATCATTTAGTTTCCATGGTTACTATAAGTATGCAAGTTAAATAAAAGTATTGTTTGGCGTGAAATTTGTGTTCTTACTTTTGTCTTATTTAATTTCCTTTAATAATTTTTGTAGTACTTGTAGTTTCCATGGAGATATTAGAAAATGCAAAAGTAATGAACCAATAGAAATAAGTGAGTTTCATGACATCATTTAGTTTCCATGGAGATATTCATGACATCATTTTGTTTTTCTACCAATCAGATACTCTTATTTACTTTACCGCACTAGTGCCGAAAGTACTACTTTCGGCACTGTCTGTGACGTAAGCACGTAAAGTGTCATTTTTGCAACGATTTATGAATGAATATGATATAAAGAAAGTGAACTTTTTTGCACGTTGTTATAAAAATAACTATTAGTTCACCGGATATCGTGTTTTTTTTTAATTTATCATATTAAAAAAATACTATTCATCCAAAAAAAATGCGAAATAAGGCCAATATCTACTTATAATTAGCATAATCTCGTATTTGTGTCTAAATTTTTACAACATACAATTTCTAGTTTTATGCCAAAAAAATTATTGTTTTAGCAAATCAAACAAATATGTTTCAATTATAGCATTCCAAAATATTTTTTTAATATGTTTATGGGCTTTTGTAATTCTACTATCACAATTCTAAATTTTACAGCTAAATGACGTCATTGTCTAAAATTTTGCATCGCACTTTATAGTCAAATATTTTCGAAAGTCGGGGCCGATAACATCAAGACATGGAGGATCTCACCCACTCATTACTGACTGGTATGAAAAAAAAACATCCTGGAGCTGCCGCTGAAGAGGGATTGTCAGTCCCATAGAACTAATGCATTTGTTTTGAAATCACAACTTTTGCAAAAGAATTGCTTTGCCATGTTATTCCATTTTCACCAGGTATTGGAATCATCATAACATCAATTTAGAACAAAATTGAAAAGAAAATAACATCCGATTATTTAATTATTAATTGATAAAGTTTTAAAATAGTGTACCCATCTGCTGGGCATTTGGGGCATTTTAAAACTTCAAAAATATATAATTCAATAACTAGATAAAATTTTCGCTTCAAAATTGTTTCATTTCGATGTTATGTTGATTCCCATACCTGGTGAAAAAGGGGCTAACATGGCAAAGCAATACTTCTGCGGAAGTTGTGATTCCAAAACAAATGCATTAGCTCTATGGGACTGACAAACCCTCTGAAGGGCGACAGGAATCACCCTTGACAGATTGATCACCGGACAAACTCGTCTATTTACATACGGGAAAAAAGGTGGACCCTGTGTGCCTCAACCCACCAAACTTCGTTGAACCGTCTGCTCTCCTGTTTAGATTTGGAAAAGAGTAAGAGTTTTTAAAAAAAAACCTGCGCTGGATAAAGACTTTTTTTGGGCGAATAGTCTTTTGGACTGAGTCTAGTCTTTTGATTTAGATCTCACGTAGAATAAGAAACAACAATGTGCTTTTAAAGCAACATGTGTTCGAATTTGTAACTGATTATAAGTCTTTTTTAGGGTATTTGCGGTTTTATTATTGTGTTTTATTTGTCTGTGATTTTTCTTTGCACCACTGTAATTGGATTCTTTTATCTGTAGTGTGTGTATTTTCTAAATAAAAAAAACTTGTATTCCTGACAAAATATAAATGACTTGTCATTCAATGAAATCTCACCCTTCTGCGGGCTGCAACACGATGCCCCTCGGCTCGTCCAGCATGTCGGTGAAGAGGTTCCTCTTCCGGCCCCCGCCGCTCATCGGGGCCACCGAGATGACGTCATTCCCCGTGTCCGTCCAGTACACGTTGGCGTGGATCCAGTCCACCGCCACGCCGTACGACGTCACGTTCGTCGCCAACACCATACGCCGCTGGTCGCCATCCCTCATGGGGGCACTGCATCGGAAGAGACAGTGGGTTTTCAACAGAGAAGTCAACATATGAGTGGCAGATCACGTGACCACCCATCGCGGGACAGATCGGTGGACGGGGAGCTAGATTAACCTTGGCAATCTTCCCAGTGTTGTCACTTCTTTAATGTCGTCATCGAAAAAATACCATAAAAATACTAGCTGCAATATGCTCTTTTTAGTGACTTTATAAAAAAAAATACGTGAAACGCTTTTCTAGTATTTTTATGTTATTTCTTGCAATTTTAGTATTAAATAGAATTTTTTCGATGACGCCTTGGTATTTTTCTTCATTGAAGAGATGGCAACTGTGGTAAGTTCATCATTGGCTCCGTGTGTGTCCCGTCCCACTATTGGAGGTCCCGTGATCTGCCACTCTAATATTTTTACTAAAATTTCTATGGTTTTGAAGACATTTTAGGAAGGAAAAACACAAGTCCTTATTATCAAAACAATATTCCATGACCGAAGGAACTAATTGCCTGTGCAATACTATAGCCACAACATTGAGCTAGAAGGGAAACTGGAGTGAGGTGTCAGCGAGCCGAAAACCCACTCACACCCTTTTGAGCGAACAGGGCAGAAAAGGACTATTTTCCCTACACTTGTATGCAATGCTTGTATGAGACCTCTCTATCATATTGACTTGGGCTCCTAAATGTATTTTAACATTTTTAGTTCGAAAGAAATTAACTTTCTTTAACTTTAAATTCCAACTTTTTTAAGAAATAGCCATGTGGATCACTAACTAAGAACCAGCGAAGACGAACCCAATAGCGAAATAGGCAAGTTTCTAGGTTTTCTGCCCGGGGTTCGTTTCTGCTGCAGTGCCGTGCATTCCTCCGCGTTTCGTTATTGAACCGGCTCGTTTGCTGCCATGTTCAGTGAATCACACCTCACTCACTCCACGTTTCTTCTAGCTCAATCAATGAGCCACAAGCATTACTTGTCTGCCAACGCGCGCCAAACTCAGTCGCCAATGGCGCCAGTTCAACTTCGGAGTAATCCTTTCATGGTGGAGTGGGAAATGACCACCGAGCCAACCTTTGGTGACTGAGAATTTTTTTTTTACTATAAATAATATTTTTATTTGAAATAACAATAATTTAGAATTTTATAACAACTTGCTAAACTTGGTATGATGTGAAAAATAACGATCATGGTACAGACTACGATAAAAACTTCGATAATTGCAAAATAATTTTTAGGCTACATACGTAGTCAACTTTTCGAATTCGCCAAATAACGCATCAAAAGGGCTAAAATGTGGCTTCGGGCTCAAAATTTATAGATATATATTTTAAATTCAAGTTCAAGTGCTTAACTACAAAGTAAGATCTATTGGGGATTAATGACTGCTAGCATGTGATTAAACGCTGAAATGTAAATTAAAAAAAATCACCTGCTTGATAAATAAAAATAGAATTTCCTGTCACATATTTAATAATGGGCTTGTTTCAACACTTTGTCAAAGAAAACAAAACAACCAATGAAATCGAAGTACTGAGAGCGTGACATCATAAGAAATATTCCCATTAATGGACCATCAAACAGTCTTTTTGTGTTTTTTATGACGTCATGTACAACTGATTTATAAAACAGTGATACGTTTTTTTTAAAGCCAATTTTCATTTGAAATACGATCAGTTTCTCAAAATCAATGAAGTGGCAACCGTGGAAAAATTAATTGTTATTTAAGTTCGTACCAAATGTTTTTGTTTTTTTAATTATAAACTATTGAAAATTTAAGTTGTTAAAAAGTAACTATTGTAATTGTTTAAAAAACTAATATAGTAACTAATATAATAGTTCAAAATTTGAATTAATAAATTAAATATATAATTTTAATTTTTTTATGAAATTTGGTTCGTAGTGAAGTGGGTGACGGATGGACTCAACAATCATAATATCTTCTTTTTTTATGTCATGTATGTTTGTATGTTATTTATGTTTGTTATTTATGTTTTGTATGTTAACGAATAAAGCTAAACAACGATTCTGAAAACTTAAGTTCGATTTTCAGTTTTAAAATTCTGTTACGAGATAGCGGCATGAAAACATTTTATTTAGACGAATTTAAAAGACGATTGTTCGTTAAAAAAATTGTATATGATTGTAAAAAAAAACCTAAGCAAAAACTAGGTTTCCAAATACAGCCATTGATTCAAAATCCGCCCAACCAAACGCTTGGAAAATTTAAATTAATAAACAACCATTTACAAATTTTCATATAAAAGAAACACTAGAACCACCAGGCACTAGAACATTGTTATAAATGTTGTCTTGTACAGCTTAAAAGATCGTAGTTTTTCGTTTTCAATTACCAATTTATCTTCGATTAAAATGAGACGCCCCGTAAAAACTTGGGTCAGTATAAGGTTTGAAATTATTTCACTAGATGGCAGCACAACAAAAAAGAACTATGTTTCAGTGGGAATTTTTTTTTATGAACATATAATTTAAAGAACACCTCTAAAAAAATAAATAAAATAAATATTTGGAACGCATTGAATATGCCAGCAGGTGATACATACTTTGGTTTTCAAAGCTTCTAATTCTACTTTAAAGTTGTTATTCCGTTATTGGTGCCAATATAAACTGCGAGACAAAATCTTTTCAATACTAACAAGTTTTTTATAGTACGAACAAAAAGTATAAGATAGGCTATGATGTCATATAATTTTTTTACAATATATGTTTTTAAAATCTCTCGGTTTAAACAGAATTCGAAAGGGGGGGGGGGCAAAGAAACGGGCAGAATTCTCCAAAAACTTTACATTTTTTTAATAAATTTTTTTTTATATTAAAAATAAAAATAGGGCTGTGTAACGCTACACTTCTTTAAATTACCACTGAATAAATCAAAACGCATTTAAGAGTAGTTATCTACCCCATAAGGCAATTTGAATAACTTTAAAACCAAAAAGTTCTACAGCAGCTACCCTGTGGGCCATTTTCTCGAAAACCTTATTATGACGTCCAACAGGTACTAAGAAATCGTGTACCAAATTTGAAGAGCTCTTTTAGTTTAGTTTGAATTATCGTCGTACTAGAGCTACACGAGGGCTATTGTCGAAGGGCGTCGTATTTCAGAACCACAGTCAAGTGACGAGCCGACACCTGAGTTGGCACCCAACGCATCCGTTATGGGCGAGATCATACGCAGCGTTGGGACTTTGGACTTGTATTTTAACGTGCACTCCCTCTACACGGGGTATTATTCGTCGGACCTTTTGTACTGCACGGGCCGTTTATAGGTCTCTTAGATCTTTTAGTTTGAGTTGTAGAGGGGTTTCAGACAGACAGACGGACCCATGTTAGGAAATGAGTGTTTCGGAATCCTCCGAAAAGTGTAGAAACCACAAAATCTCCATAATCGGATGTTCGACCCATCGCACTGCTTTCATTACCCTATATTTGATATCAAGTAACTGACATTTCAGTCAGAACATGTGCTGGTAAAAGTAACGTATATTAGCTTTTGAAACGATTACAATATTTATTTTTTAACTTAAATGTTTAATATTTTATAATTAAAAAACTAAAACGACGCATTTAAATAATCCCTAATTTTTCCACTGTTGCAAGTTCATTGATTTTAAGAAACTGGTCGTATTTCAAATGAAAATTAAAATTTAAATACTCCGCTTATAGTAGAAAAGATGAACTCTGACCCGGGTCACGAGCGACGTCTAAACATGAGCCAAGTTTTGTAAAATTGTGTTGACAGCACCATCTAAAATGAAGTACAGAAGAATGCGCTGTTCGAATAAGAGCTCTTTTAGTTCGAGCTATAGAGTGATAAAAAGATAGACCAATGTTGTCCAACCACTGCTTCGGAATCACACTCCCTGAAACACGATCCCTAATTCGGATGTTCGACCCCATCGTAATCCTTTCATTACCTTATAGCGTTTCATCTATAATAATAAAAGAAAAGAGTCTGTCGATGTGTCTGTGGATCGTAAAAGACCTACTTATACTGCCCTCAGAAATTCGAAATTTTTAAGATAGATTCCCTTTAATACCAACGTGTGCACCTGAGGCTTAGTTTTTTCATATTTGTTCCATTTTTAGAGAAAATTATAATTTTCTGAAGCAAATACACCACTTTCGCTCAAATCCGATCATTTTTTTCCCTTTCGTGTTGCTATTTGACAGAAGAAATTAAAATGAACACAAAAATTAATTAAAATTGAAATTGCTTTTATTTTCTGGCCATTACCTTCAGAAACTAAATGAATGATTTGAAAAATAATTGAATGTGCCAATGAGCTATATGTTTTTTTTTAAACCCAGAATGGAGATTTGACGTGAAATAACATTGTTATACAATTATGGTTAATTTTGAATTTATCAGGAAAATCGCGATGACAGTAAGTTCATATTGAGGAAGAGTTTTGTGCTATGAGGATGTGCATTTTATAGTGATCTATTTTTATTTTAGAATTTTAAAGCAATATAAGTAACGGGATTTTATTCTTTATAATGAATGAGAACAAAGGCAAAGCTTATTATCCTATAGCAAATTAAATGACACATATAATTGGATCGATTTGATATTCTTTTAGTCCGTGTGAAGAACGGGTATTTATTTGCTAGTATGAAGTAAGTGAGAGTAAAAAGAAACCTGAAGATGCTCTTGGTCTTGGAGTCGGTCCACACCAGGACATCCTTCGCGAAGTCGAAATCCAGCACCACCGACCTATTTAAGTTGCTGGCCAGCACAGTTTCCAAGTTCGAGTCCAGCTCCAGCATGCGCACGTCCTGGGTGTTGCAGTACAGCAGTGCTGGCCCGCGCTCTGCTGGGGCCGCCGCCGTGGTCATCACAGACACTGCTGTTGATGTAGGCTGCTGTTCAGTTGCCGGCATGGTGGTAGGGTAGGGTAGGGTAGTAGGGTTGTCTGACGAACCTGTCAGAGAAACCATAGTGGATCAGATTTACTGTACTGTCCCCCTTGGCGCGTATTTTTTCACATTTAACGATAAATAATTTTTCTAGCAACCATTCTCCGACTTGGCGCCGATGACGTATTCCGACAACCCTGTCGGAATGCAGCCGCCGTATTGATTTTTGCTCAAGTGGCTTCTGGCTTCTCGTAAACATATCATGAAAATGATGTTATATCGCCAAAATGCCAACTTTTGGCGCGATTGTGGAAAAATCGCCAAGGGGGACCGTTATAGAAGTGAAAACGTTACCCATTGAAATGCAAGTTCAAAAAAGTTCAATAAGACATTTTAGTAGATATTTCTGCAACAAGTGTCAAAAGTAATACTTTTTTGAAACGAGTGAATTTCATTGCACGAGAGAGTGAAATAATGACACTTTTTTTAAGTATTACTTTTCACACTTGTTGTGCATACACTTTTTGTAATTGAGTGAGAAAATCAAATATGATTAGCTCAAAAATAATTCACGTGCATAATACGTGGCTGATTGGCAGAAAAGTACAACAACAGTGGTTCTCATGTAACTAGAGTGCTAAACCCGTAAAAACATTTATAACAACCGTGGTTCCAATTTCATATTAACATGAATATTCTGGAATTAAAGTTTTACTTGACATGTTGGCATCTTATGAAAGGAGTGAAAACTAGTACTTTTTATAATATCGTGCAAAAAAAAAATAACTTTTTCAAATCAATAATCGTGGCAAAAGTGATGCTTTTAACGAAATCGTGTTTCAAAGTTACTTTTACGCACTAGTGCGACAAAGTAAATAAGAGCATCTGATTGGTGTAAAATTCCTTATTTGAACGTGATTCTTTATTTGGCGTCTTATTTCCAATGCCAATCTAAGAAATACTTTTTGCACGTGATTTTAAAATAATCATTAATATTAATAATCACCTTCAAATCATTTGAAAGTGATAATAAATAATTAATAAGCCAATCAATAAATGTCAATTTAATAAATACTTTTTTGCACGTTATTATAAAAAATAGTGTGTGACAACACGTTTAAAATAGCCTTTTTTAAACTCGTGAATTTATTCAACTCGTTTAAAAAAGCTTTACTTTTCACACTAGTTGCAGAAATAACTATTTTTTTACTGTTTCGATAAAGTCTCGCACGAGTCCTATATAAATGACGTGGAAGTCGGATTTTTTCACGAAATTGTATTTGAAAATCTTAGTCTCCTCGGGATTAAAGTTACCATTATTCACAGCCCATTTTTTGCAGATAAAGTAACTGCAAATGAATCGTGAGTCTGCCTTAAAAACGTCAAATGTGTTGTTTTTATTCCAAAATAAATAGATTAAATTGCGGTTGAAAGCAGGGATTGGAGCTGTAACTTGTAACAGTTACTTCTTCCGGTAACCCCGAATAGCGCCATTCGATTTTTCTTAAAGTAACTGTAACTTAGTTACTTTTTGCGGTCACAAAGTAACGAAAAATTCTGTTACTTTTGACGCCGCTCTTCACGGGTGTTTTCGGCGCAGTTCGGTGTTTAGTTTACATTTAATTATTTGAAATTTTTTTGAAACTTTTAACAAATCTGAATTGTCGTGCAGCCTATCCTATCGCCCCTATTTCTTTAGTCTTGGTTCTCTGGAATGTGGTTAAATTTCAGTGTTTCTTTTAACTAGAAACTGTTAACAGTAACTGTGATGAGTTACTTTTCGTACTAAGTAACTGTAACTAGTTAAGTTACATTCCATATTAAGTTACTGTAACAGAGTTCCTTTTCAAATGTCACTTTGAAAGTGCACTCACCAGAGGGCGCGCACTCGTACTCCACCTCGAGGTACTTCTCGGTCCCCGGGCACGGGTCGCCGAAGACGGTGTTGCTCGCCTCCACCTCGCACTCTTCCCGATCCTCGCACCTGCAACACAAAGAGGGGACATCAAATGTCAGCCCATGCGAGTCGTAGAAGGCGACTAAGGCTGAAATTTAACTGAAACGCTTCGAATTCGCGCACCCTGCGAATACGATCGGTTTAAGATCCGCCCTGCGAACGCTCTCGAAAAACCGTATTTAACTTCCCAAACTACGCGAATTCGTGCTCAAGGGCGTGTCGTTCGAGCAATCGACAAGAATACCACGCCTGAAATCTATTGGGTTTTCACTCACAGCTTAATTAGTTTCCGGTCGGGATTTCCTTTCTTCTTGTAAAAACAATATTTTGGCATTTGACATTTTTCGCCGATATTGAGTGCCAAAATAGTACACAAACAGTTCGCACGCGATCGCTCGAATGGCTTGAGACCAATCGTGGTGCGATGTCATTCGCGCGCAAAGGATTTGTTTAAGTTCAATTAGGAAACGAGCAAAATCTTCGAATCTCTACCCATTCGCAGGCAAATCGTGCGCGTTGTGTTTCAGTTAAATTTCGGTCTAAAGAGGGTATCCAGCGTCCGGGGGTATAGCTGAGATGGGGCTAACAATCCCACCACGTAAAAAAAAAACTAAACCGTTAAGATTTCAGTAGAGAGAATTACCTGGACTCCTTCGACTGGAAAACTACTCGAAAAAGGCTCGAAAAGGAAAGGAAACTTTGTGCACGTTAAATAGGTCTTCCACCCACGTTCAAAAGACACACTGTGTGAAGAATACTGAACAAAGAATACACCTGATGTGTCTACTTAAGAGCTTACTTAGGGTGGACTGTATGGCTCTATTAGCCGTTATGGTAAGTGCACCACCAGGAACCCGTCTATCATACCAAGGGTGAGACGGAGGGATGTTCCATAGTTATTGGTTGGCGGTTCTGATCTTGGAGCAAATCTCAGGAAAAGGTCAAAAATCGACTTGAAGTTGTGCTATCAGAAGCTCCCTTCTTGGCCAAGAGATCAGCATTTTCATGACCAAAGAGGCCTATGTGAGAGGGAATCCACTATATGAAGATTTTACGCCGATGAGAGAGTTGCTTAGTTTTGTATCTCCCTACCTTGAAAACGGCAAATTTTCACAAATTTTGTTTAATGTTTTAAAAAAGAAGCCCTATTATTTACGTTTAAAAACTGTTGAGCGTTTTACTCTACAATAATTTAATCAAAAGTTATGGCTATTTCAGTGAAGCATAGTGTCTCAAATTTTGCCCTAACCAAACCGGGAGTGGAAGATAGAACTTTCTGAAGAACGGTATTTTTCAACAACGTTTTTTTTAAAACCTGATATCTCAAAAACTACTTGATACAATGTCATAAAAATTTCATAGTATGTTTATTATAAGTTTATGTGCGTTTTGAAATGATATCCAACTAAAATATTTAATATAAATTATTTTATGGGCATTTTAATCTTAAAATTTCCTTTTTTTAAAAAGAAAATTCTATAAACGTGGGTTTGACACTATGTAATTCCTAAAATATTAGGATTTCCGCCTGCGTCGTCATCGGATGGACTATAAAATGAGATGCTCCATGTCAACTACTCACCTGAGTGCGACGGTCTCGTTGGCATTGGGTGAGACGCATTCCTCGGTGAAGTTGAGCGCGGCCTCGTTGCACAGCCCGTTGCTCGTGCGGCCGTAGTTGGCCCGCAGGACGTGCAGCCGCCCCTCGCACCGCAGCTGCAGGAAGGAAGACTCGCACGCCACAATCCGCAGAGGAGCGCCTGCATGTAAGGGGGGATACATCGTATTGAAACACCACACGACTTCGAACATAGGAAAGTCATGATAGAAGGTAACTTCAACCACTTGAAATCCTAAACTAGAGGGGTGCCACGACTTTCAATGACCGCTTCATTCATCGGACACACATTTAAAGGTAATGGATGGACATATGCGTACAAATATTTTGAATTTGAAACGATTAAAATTTCGTACAACTTTCAAACAATCTTCATAAAATCTTTCGAGTCGTGATTTACCCACTTGGGGGACACTTTTAAAAGTTTCGTTTAAACCGATTATATATGAAACTCTACACTCAAAGGATCAACACATCAGACACATCAGATTAACACACGACACAACTGTTAACACGACACCACTTTCAATATAAAAACTGCGGTGGAGGAAAAACTATGATACAATTTTTTTAGAAGCAATCAAGAATAAGAAATGGAGGGACACCAATGGAGGACCATCTATGCAATTCCAGACACTGCTTATGCAGTAGCGCTTAGAGACTGCCTTTCTGTACAGCATTGGTATATACAGCAGTGTGTGTGCAACATTTAAGAGGGACTGTCAGTCCCATAGAGCTAATGCATTAGTTTTGAAATCACAACTTTTGCAAAAGAATTGCTTTGTCATGTTATCCCACTTTCACCAGGTATGGGAATTATCATAACATCAATTTAAAACAAAATTGTAAAGAAAATAACATCCGGTTAATTAGTTATTAATCGATAAAGTTTTAAAATAGTGTCGCCATCTGCTGTATATTTTTAGCATTTTAAAACTTCAAATATATATAATTAAATAACTAGATAACCGTTTCTAATTTTTTCATTTCGATGTTATGTTGATTTCCATACCTGGGGAAAAAGGGCTAACATGGCAAAGCAATACTTCTGCGGAAGTTGTGATTCCAAAACTAATGCATTAGCTCTATGAGACTGACAATCCCTCTTAAATTGATCTCATTTACTACACTGGACTTCATTGAATGAAGGAAATCTGTCGGCGGGAGCAGATGACATCCGGAGAAGGATTTTCTTTTATTTTTGCAGTTTTAATGAATTTGTTATTCTTGTTCTTCTATTGTTCAGGTGTGTGTGTTTTTTTATCTTTTGCTGCAATCTCATGCTTCGGCATGGAGGCCAATGATGTAAAATCAAGTGCTTTTGCAATCAAAAAAACTTTTAATTACCAATCAATACATATATGAAGGACATGATATACCCTTTAAGGTAACTTTAATAACTTGAAATCCAAAGTTAAGGGTGTGTACACGACTTTTAATGACATAAATCAGTATACACAAAAAGGTAATTACTATATATACCTATTGTAATTTTAATAGCTTTAAAACCTAAAGAGTTCTATAACAGCTACCCCTTATTGCACGACCGCGATTTTCCCGAAAACTTAATTATGACGTCCGAAAGTTACTGGAAACTCGTGTACCAAATTTGAAGTTCGTAGCTCTTTTAGTTCGGGCTGTAGAGCGGTTTCAAACAGACAGACGGACTTACCAATGTTTAAAAACCACTTTTTTAGAATCAGCAGCATCCAAAACGTGTAGAAAACACAAAATCTCCATTTTAGATTTTCGAACCCATTGCAATAATACTCTTTCGTTACCTTAAATTTCGCATAAGGTATTGAAAGTCACAAGAACTTCTGAAAGAATTGCTCTGCAAAACAAATTCACGGTAAATTTGCTGGTTTTAAACTGCGAGTTGAGTTGCCAACATAAAAAAATATAAACATTTTATATTAAAAACTGTAATTTCCTGTTAATATACTGTTTTGTAAAATATAGGTCTCTGATACCATAAATTTAAAACAAGAAAATAATTAGTTAAAATCGGACTGTTTAAACAGTAAGTGAAACAGACATTAAAATGGCTGATGAACAGAAGGTAATGTAGTCGTTTCTGACTGACTATTTCTAGCCTCCTTTAGGAGCTTTAAGGGGACGTTGTACCCAAAAAATTAAATCCAGTATTTTTATCGCTAGCATCCAAATTAAACTATTTTTACAAAGAACTAACATTCAATAAACATATGTTTATATTTATTATTTTTCCGTATAACGTTTTATTTTTTAATTAAAAAATGTAAAAAATTTAACGTTTTTTCAAAATGCTACTCCTCCTACAATTTAAAGAATTGTTTAATGGATATTTTTGCAAAATGTTCCCACAACATCGATTCTTAAAAGTTGGTATGGATATTGAGCTAACAGTTCAACAAGAACAGTTATGTTGCTTTATGTATAAAAAAGGCACAAAAAAATAGGATTGTTTGTAAAATTTCAACACTTCATCATTTTAAAAAAAAACTATTCACACTGACCTTATCCCTCACCAACTTTTGTCAATGCTATATGCCTCAATACAGGAAAAAAAAATTTGGAGCTCTACATTAATTAAATAAAATTAAAGCTCTACATTAATTAATCCATACCAATTAACCAAAAAGCCTTAGGGGAACATTCACAAGCTGAAAAAATTAAAAATTGAAAAAAATCAACATAAACTTCCAAAACCATTTTACCAAACCACTGTATCAGTTTCAATAAACCTCTACCATTATAAAGGATTCCTTCTTTTTTTTTTGCAATATCCTTAGCTCCACGGCATTCGAGCATGTTTAATAATTTTCTGGGCAGCCCTAAATGTTGGGTACCGCGTCCCCTTAACAGGAACAGAAGGACGGAGAAACGTACGAAGACGGACAAAAAGTATCTATAAATCGTTGTCTAATATCATACCTTTCTAACCAACAATGGATTTTTAAATCGGTCGGTTAGAACCAAAATGAAGGATACAGACGGACGGACTGAAATCTTTGCATTACCTACATACCTTCGAATTAAAAAAAAACAACAAGAGGAATTAAGCAGTGGAAAGAAAATAAACCGGCAAAGTAACGTCCAATTCTTTTTCGGGAGCATTCCAAAACCATTGCTATTACAGATTTAGTTATTACTTTTGCATGTTTCAGTTATTTTTCTGGTAACAAAGAATCTTATGAAGGGTCAGTGCCATTAGTTTTGAAACTTGTGTGAAAGTATTGCTTTGCTACGGAAGCATTTTGATAAAACGAATGAAAAGGGAAAATCTCATTTGGTGATTTAATTATTAACGGACTAAGTTCAAAAATAGCGTGGCCATCTTTTCATAATTATCTGCTAACTTGCCTGGTGGGACAAAATACTTATAAAGCAAAGCAATATTTTCATAGATTTAGGTTGAGTCGAATTAACGTCACACCAGAGCTACACGGCATCTATAGACGACGGGCGTCGTCATTTGACAATCAAATGACACACCCGAGTAGGAACCCAACATCACTTTTAAAGGCGACATCGTAGGCAGCGTGGGGAGCATATTTAACGTGTACTCTATCTCTCTCTATGGACTCTTTGGTTACACAAATCGTTTATAAGCCGGCATATATTTGGACAATCCCCGGTCCCGGACCCTTCGCATGCAAGGCAAGCGTCTTATCGACTGGGCTCCCCAGCCCTCGTAGAACATTCAAAAGCAATGCATCTGGTCTATAGGACTGACTATCTCTCTTAAACTAATGTTTTACTAGAAAAGTCGCTTCAAACTTCGTGCAGAGGGAGTTCTCCGAAAGTTTAGTTTGTGAAAAATCGATTTAAATAATAACATAGAAAGGCATCAGTTCAAAGTTTACATGAGGTAACCATCTACCACGACCGGTTGTAGTTCTAGAGCTAACTGTTTTCATTACTTAAGGGGAATGGGCGCGCTGGACCGCGGGTCTCCAAACTCAAGTGCCTCAGTGTTGATCCAATGGGAAAAAACTATTTTCTCTGGCCGCATTTCTCCGGCTGTATTGACATTTTTACAAACGGGTTTTTTTTAATAATAAATGTAGATAACTTACTATGTAGATAACTTAAATGTAGATAACCCTATAATCCCACTTTTTAAAATTACTTCGAATACTTTTTGTAAATTTATTTATTAAAAATTATAAAAAAATATATATATTCGAACCCATTTCAAAAAGTGGGATTGTCGGGACCTGTAAGTCAGCTACATTTATCACATAAAAAAAATCCGTTTGTAAAAATATTCATTACAGCCGAAGAAATGTGGCAGAGAAAATATTTTTTTCTTCATTGGATTAACACTGATGCACTTTGCTTTGGAGACCCACGGTCCAGCGCGCCCATTCAGGACAAAATATTATTTTCGAGCATCTGAAGTGAGAATTCTTATGCCATTATTCATACCTTAAGTTTTCTAAAAAGATGTCCTAGATATCTTTAGAATTTTTTTTCGAAGTGAGCTGCCTAAAATTAATAGAAAAATGGTGACAAAATATTTTTGGCCGGCCAGACCAGTCATTTGCCCCTCTGAAGAACTCAACCAAACCTATAGTTCGGGAAAAACGCTTCCAAAACATTAAAGTGCATCTGGAAGTATCTCTCTTGTAGCAGCGCATCTTAATTTCTGCGACCAGCAGTCGGCTCCAGCAAAATGGCGTACGCGCAGGCGAGCAGGGCTAGATTTCTAAATAGGCTAAGTAGGCTGTAGCCTAGAGCGGCGAATTTTTTTGGGCGGCGAATTTTACGACCAATTAAAGCGGCATTCTGCATAAAAAAATTATTATAAAGATATATTTTTAAGAAAGAAAACAAATAATTTACATTAATGCGCAAACTGTAAACGATAGTACACTAATATTTCGTAGCAAACAGGTCGCTGCGAGTGTAATTGCACCCCCTGCTCCCGGATTTTGAAGTTGAAAGAAAAATTGTAGAACGTTTTAAAAAATTCGCCTATTTGGCTTTCGATTTAGTGCGTAAAAGAAAATAGAGAATTCTAATATGTGTATTTTTGCAGCTAACCAGCTACCTTTCCTCCGAAGGGGAAGAATATTGTGACAGAGGCGGCAAATCCATCGTAGCCTACAGGCGGAATATCTTTACACTCTTAAAACAAACGAGCGGTTTTAACTCAGTTTGAGTTAATTTCCACTCCTTTCCGGTGCCGAAAATGCACTTCCCCTATAGGAGTGGATTTCACTCTTGTTTTAAGAGTGTAAATCCTGCCCTGCACGCGAGTATTAAAAAACCCATTAAGAAAGTCCCCGCCAAAGGTAATGGTGGTGAGCGTTGATGAATCATTAAAAGGAGACAAGAATCAGCGCCATCAGTGTAGGATAAGAAGCCTCCGGATACTGTTGTCTTCGAGTCGTGTTTTCTTAACATTGGGCAGTTTACATTATAGATCGTCGTGGAGGTCCAAAACTGCCTTTCAGAAATGAGGGATAAGGTGGACTACTGCGATTGTGTCTCATTCCGGTGTCCGACTTATCGGATATTTTCCACATCCGAAAACCCCCCAAACATTTCTCCGAAAGGAAAAGGCTTCTCTTGTTTTGTCCTGTGGTTCTGGGTTTCGTGCCATTTCCATTTGTTTTGGGATTTTTATCTATTGCTGGACTAATACGAATCTAGGTAACGATTCCAGTTGCCAATTTCTATCATATTTTAGCCTGAATTACTTAAACTACGTAATCGTATTGTTCGTCATGAGCAACACTCTGTTTTGGGAAAATCCCTTTACGTTTATGTGAATAAGGTTTCTGTGACTCAATGCAGTAGTGACGGTCTGCATATAGTGACTCAATATCAACTTGTACGTATATATTAATATGCATTTAATTTATTAAAGATATATATAATAGTTTTTAAACAATTTGTAAAGTTACCATTCAAAAAGGGAATTCCATTAGGAACTTTGGAAGAAAGTTACGTTTATCCCCAAGATGGCGGACGATTGAGCTTGTCGCTTCTTAGTTTTGAAATCACAACTTTGGCAAAAGAATTGCTTTGCCATGTTATCCCTTTTTCACCAGATATGGGAATCATCAAAACATCCATTTAAAACAAAATCGAAAAGAAAATAATATCCAGTTATTTAATTATTCATTGATAAAGTTTTAAAATAGTGTCTCCCTCTGCTGTATATTTTTGGCATTTTAAAATTTCAAAAATACATAACTAAATAACTAGATAACATTTTCATTTCAAATGTGTTTCATTTCGATGTGATGTTGATTCCCATACCTGGGCAAAAAAGGGCTAACATGGCAAAGCACTACTTCTGCGGAAGTTGTGATTCCAAAACTAATGCATTATGGGACTGACAATCCCTCCTAAGTCAAAGTGGATCCAGGGCCTAAACAAGTTCAACTGTGATGAAGTGACAAGTTGAACCCATTTACGATGACTTTTTTGTGCATCTTTCTTGATCTTCATTTCCGAATAATGTAATGTAGTCATTTCCGGTTTCCTATTTCTAGCCTCCTTTAGGAGCTTTAAGACAGCCAATGACGCCTCGTCATTTAGAACCCTGGACAAGTGACGAGGTCGACACCTGAGCGGGCACCCAACGGTACTTCGAGCGACATCGTACGCTAACGCCGTCGGGACTTTCGACTCCGCCGATTTAACGAGCACGTATATCGCAGTGTACTCGGGCGGTGATTTTTAGAGGATTTTTTCCCACCAGCACGAATACTATAGAATGGCTAGGACAGAACCAAGAACCTTCTCGGTGCGTCGCTTACAATCTCGGCTAGAGCCCTACATCCCTACTGTGTAAAAGAGATGCGACAAATTGCCAGCCGCTCCTGATTGGGCGCCGAGGACCAAAATTGTCCCCCTGAGGCGGAATAGTTTTGTCCCTCATAGAGTTAGCATAGGAAAAAAAAGTAGCCTTTGCAATCGTCAACAATCCATAAAATTTAGGGAAATTACAACTTTTTTATGTTTATTTATGGTTTCCTAAATGTGTAAAGAAAAACCATAATTTTCTTCAAAAATACTTTAGTAGTTTTAAAAAAAAGACAGTTTTCCTGTAACAGTACGCTTTCTGAATGTATTTATGATGGCTATTTAAACATATTATGCATAAAATATTGCTTCATTTCGTTTTAGAAAACAGTATTTATTCACTTTAGATCACTTAAGATTTATGTAGAAATCTTTCCACCTTTTAAATATTCAAAGAATCTTTTATTTTCTTGAAATACGAGTATAAAAATTGATTCGCGTGTTTTTCTAGTTGGCTACTTCTTGGCGAAGATTCTTTTTCGTAAACAAACTCGTCTGCTCAAATAAAAAAAAAATTATCGTCTATCGTGTCACTTATTAATAGTATTGGTAAAAATTTAATTTTTGTTTTAAGTAATTTTTATATTGTGATTTATTAATAAAAGAATATTAACTTGTATTTTGCCAAAACATGTACGATAAGTGTTAAACCGCCAAGCTCAAACAAGCCTGACCAGTTGCTCCCTGGCGGTTTCTCATTGGCAACCCGGCTTGGACAATTTTGGGCCCCTTTGTCGCATCTCTTTACACACAGGGATGGAGGGCTCTACTCTCGGCCACCGGGGGGCCGTTTCCGAATAACAACGTTAGCATGTTCTGTTAACAAGCAAACAAATTCTAGCACGAATTTTAATCTGGGTAACTAAGTTTTTTAAATTCTTGTAACTTAATTTGTCTTACATAAACTGTTGAGGACTATAGGCTCATTCATTTCTTTTATATTTTGTTTATTTAGATAAAGTTAAGAAGAAAGCTTCCACTTCCAATGGATCCCATCCCATGTCGACATCCACGGTAATGAGTTGGCAGACACTCTAGCAAAGCAGGTACTAGACAACTATCAGTACCCTCCACCTCACATACCTTGAATTATTCGCAAGGCAAAAGGCCCAAAACAAAATTGGCTTCCAACCTCCTACTCACTACTAGTACAAAGCAAAACGGCCATTACTCTCCTTCTCTTCCTGGTGACAGACAGACCAACACCTGCTCGTCCAGACTAGCCAGCGGACACCTGAAAAGTCTTAAGTTTTCTGCTATTCAAAAGATCGGCCCTCCTTGCCCTAAGTGCCAGCAAAACCAGGCATCACCTGATCGATATAATAAACTGCCTAGGACTGTTCTGGGACGACATACATTCTTCTCCCCTTCTAGTTTCGGACTTCCTAAATATCAACGGATTTATTGATCTGGTCTGACTCCGTCACACCAGATGAGAATTAGCAACAACAGCAAGAAGAAAGCTCATTTTCGTGTGGCAAATTTTCTAGCAAATGCTACCTCTTAAAAACGAGCGTTTTACAGCGAGTTATTTCACCTTCCGAGCCGAATGCCTTTCCTTAGGTGAATTCCTTTGTTTAAGATGTAATAGGTTAAGTACATTGGTTAATTTTTGGATATCCAGGTCTTGCACCCTATTCAGTTTGGCCTAGTCCTAACGTACCACGTATTTTGTAATAGTGTTAGTTTGAGGGGACCTTGAATGCGCGGCCCTTTTCCGGAATTACAACTGCTTCCGGATGTCGACTATTCCGGAAGCGTATTTCTTGCGACGGACTTCCGACTGCAGAGGAAGGAAATGGCTGGCAGAGAACTTTCCACTTCTTCACTCAAAATCAGTTGAATTTTGAAAGTTACAAAGTCTCCCTTGAAGCCAGACGCAGCAGATTTTAAGATTGCCCTGCCAACTTCCCGGATTTAACCCGCAATACTGGGATTTGAGCCATACTTCCTAAATGTTCGTGTCATGCGTACCGATTGCCGCATTTTCAAAGGGGGAAAATTCAACTTTACCTTGTCGTTCGGAAAATGGTTTTACCCCAGTTAATTCCGGAGAGTTGACATGTTTGCTGGTTGAAATAACGTCGCACTAGAATCAAAGTTGGCAAGTCTGTATGGACACACAGTCTAAAAGGGGTTTTACACCGTATTAAGAGTCCAGGGCCGGATTTCTAAATAGGCTGTAGGCTAAGAGCGGCGAATATTTTGGGGCGGCAAAATTTTACGACCCATTAAAACAGCATTCGGCATAAAAATATTATTATAAAGATACGAATATTTTTAAGAAAGAACATAAATAATTTACATTAATGTGTAAACCGTAAATGTATATATAATACTAAGATTTCGTAGCAAACATGGTAGCTGCGAGAGCAATTGCACCCCTCCTCCCGGATTTCGAAGTTGAAAGAAAAATAGTAGAACAGTTTAAAAAATAAATCGCCTCGCTTTCGATTTAGCGTGTAAAGGTACATAGATGATTCTAATATGTGTATGTATCTATTTTAAACAGCACATACCACCCTATTTTGCATATAACCAACTACCTTTCCCCGAAGGGGGAGAATATTGTGACAGGGATGGCAAATTAATCGTAGCCTACAGGCGGCAAATCTTTAAATCCGGTCCTGTTTAAGACTCGGGTGGTAATAATTATCTTTGTCATCAGGAACGACGGCCTCGTGGGAACCGAAATAACAGCAACCCCCCTACCTATATGAGGCCTGTGCTATCGAAATTCATCTTAGAAAAAGTGTTAATTATTATTTTGATAAATTCATTTAAATGTAAAATTAAGTTTTTATTGTTAGCTTTAAAACATTTCGCTGAATTTTTTTAAAACTGTTTTATTTCGAATAGTTTTCTTAGAGTTTTATGTACTGATTTTTTTGCGAAGTTTTGACTTACAGTATATTTCTTGCTGAAATAAATCTGACGGATCTTTCGGAGATTTCGCGTAAGTGGGAAAATTTGTACCTGCATTGGGCATTGGGTGCGATCACAAAATAAAGATGTAGTTTCTTTCTGGGAAACCCACATTAACCAAATGGGCCCATACGAATCCCACATGAGTAGGCTATCTGGGATATGCTTTTAAATAATAATTTTAAACAATTTCTTGCATCATTACATTTCGACATGCAAGACCATTTTTTTGGACCCATGTATTTGATTTTTCTTTCCAACTATAATAATTTAATTTAGGATGCAAAGAAATGTCCGAATGTCGATCGTTTCAGAAGCGATCCTCTCAATTGTCAACATCCGCTGAATAAAAAATACAACTTGCGAAACGTCCCTCCAATTGGCCTCAATCACGGCTGCGTCACGCCACATCCTCGGGCCCCGTTGCATCACTCCTCTTCGACGTGCACTGCCAAAAGCGACTCCAAAACAAATAGCTATATTTAAAAATTGAAAATAATGTATCTAGAAAAACAGTATCTGTATTTTTTGGCAACACAAACCGTTTATGGCAATGCCTGGGCGTGAACCGCATGAAAGCCTTACAGACTGGACTATAGTGCCTTACAGACTAGACTCCCCAGCCCCGGGGGCCCCCGGATTTAAACTTAGTCCTAAAATTTTGTAATGTCAATTTTAAAGCAATAAGACGTTCATGTTTTCACAGTTAGTATACACTGCGATGCAGAAGTTTAGACAATGACTTCATTGAGCTGTAAAATTTAGAATTGTGATAGTAGAGTTACAAAAACTCCTAAACATATTAAAAAAGTATTTTGAAATGCTATAATTGAAACATAATTGTTTGATTTGCTATAACATTTTTTTTTCATAGTTTAAAAATTTGTATGATGCAAAAGTTTAGACACAAATACGAGATTATGCTAGTTTAAAAAAGATAATGGCCTAATTTCGCATTTTTATTGAAGAATTGTATTTTTTTTATATGATAAATTTAAAAAAAACACGGTATCCGGTGAACTAAACAGAATATTGGTTCAATTTTACACCAAAAAGACAATATAGCCACTTTAAATCTTTATTCAATTCATATTTGCTTCAATTGTACAATTTAACATCTCTATATACGAACCGAATGCCTACCAGTCCATCACCTCAAAGTTTTGCCACGAATTCGTACATTTGGAGACATGCATTGGTCGATTTTCTTGATGAAAAGTCTTTCCCATATAAAATCACAAAATAGTGATATATTCTTCTTTTTTGCACTTTAGTACAATGCAGAGATTTCTTTAGTACAATGCAGAGACCTCTTCAAAAACGCCAAAAAAAGTCGTCCATTTCAACGTAAATTTACTCCACACCATTACGAAAGTTTCTTCTTTATACTGAAGTTTCCTTCTTTATACTGAAATTTCTTGAGAAAAAAAACGGTTTCTTTGAACGGGTTGCAATTTAACCGGTCTCTTTAGTGCTATTTAAACACGTTCGGTGTAACCGAATATTGAAAAATAAGCTTTTGAAAATACCGTTTGTTTTTCCTCAAAAACGAACGTGGAGGGAATTACCTTGATGAGACAGACTTTTTTGTCGTTTTTGAAGATACATTGAAGTGCAAAAAAGAAGGTCGCTATTTGGGGATTTTATAAGACTGCACTTTTCATCGAGAAAATTGGTCAGTCTCTAAATAGACGAATTCGTGCCAAAACTTGAAGGTGGTGGACTGGTAGGCATTCGGTTCGTATTTAGAGATGTTAAATTGTACAATTGAAGCAAATATGAATTGAATAACGATTTAAAGTGGCTATAGTGTCTTTTTGGTGTAAAATTGAACCAATATTCTGTTTAGTTCACCGGATATGGCGTTTTTTTTTAATTTATCATATAAAAAAATACAATTCATCAATGAAAATGCGAAATTAGGCCATGATCTACTTTAAATTAGCATAATATCGTATTTGTGTCTAAACTTTTGCATCATGCAAATTTTTATTCTATGAAAAAAAATTGTTATAGCAAATCAAACAATATGTTTCAATTATAGCATTTCAAATACTTTTTTAATATGTTTAGAGTTTTTGTAACTCTACTATCACAATTCTAAATTGTACAGCTAAATGTTGAAAAAAAATTCATTGTCTAAACTTTTGCATCGCAGTGTATACTAACTGTGAAAACATGAACGTCTTATGCTTTAAAATTGACATTACAAAATTTTAGGACTAAGTTTAAATTTTTCTAAAAGTCAAAATAACTAATCTAAAGTAACTAAATAGTGAATGAGCTTAAAGGGTGAGTCAATAAAATTTTTAAAGAAAATATTCAGAAATAACGGATTTTAAATGTATTTTTTTATAATCGAAATTATCTAAGATTTTCTTGACATTTCGTTACCTTGAATACCACAATTAAATACAAACAGGTGCGGTTTTTAGCGTCAACTAACCCATCTTAACAAACTGTATTATGGCATCATCAAAATATTACTAAAACTTCTTCAAATTCATATCATTAAATTTCCTGCTCAATTTCTTGAAAAATATTTAAACAGAAAATAAAAAAAAATTATATAATAATTTAGTGTAGCAAAAACATAAATAAAATTTTCAAATACGTTCTTAGAATGCAAGTTTCTAATGTGTCTTATATGATTTTTTTTCCAAATAAAGCATTACCATTTATTTCAAAAGCAAAAAACAATACATTTCATAAGTATTACCATTTACGCAATAAGTAAAAAATAATTTTATATTCTTGCGAGTTATTTTTTACTTATTCTGAGTCATAACTATGTATATATAAGCACAAACAAGTAAAATTTGAAATTATTATGTATTTAATTTTAAAATGTTACATTTTTATCAGATATTTTGTTACAAAACAACACTTTAATTTATTCCACAAGTATTCGTGAAATTTGTGTGCTAAACGTTATCTTCTATGGAATAGCAAAATAATATTTGAAGTTCTATACCTTTTCTACGTTTTAAAAATGCTTTATATAAAGAATAATTTCTAGTAATAGTAGTCTATTATCTGTAATGTTTGTTTTGTGTTAATAAAGTGTTTGTTTAGTTTAATTATTATTAATATCACAAAAGTTTACCATTAATAATAATAACTATATATCTTACCCTTATTCTGCGATAATATGTTTTAGGAATGATTCGAACGATTTGCAAACGATAATTTAAGCAAAAAATAAACTAGAAAAAAACATATAATTGGCGATCAAATTTTATATTTGCCGCTGAAAGAAGTGTTCTTTGCTTTCTGCGCATGCTCTTGACGCCAAGAAAAGCAGATGTTATGGAAAACACCTGCTATGAAAAGGTTACTATAAATTGAGTTAAATTGAAACTTTTAAAAATAAAGTTATTTGTTTTTTCGTTTTAATGCTAGTTTCACTCACTCGAGTTTAAAGAAGCGGTGAAATCTTATATTTGTGAATCGGCATCCCACTTTCTTTCCATAAAATGTCACGCGGTCAGATATTATTGGATAATTCATTTTTATAAAATATATTTTTTGTCGTCTGCGCGAAAGATTTCGATTAGATTTCGCAACCTGGCAATGCGGCTGTAATGATATTTGTGTTCGTGTTCTTTTTGCATAAAAAAAATTGTTGCTGTTTCTTTTGTTAAAACGTTTTGAGCTAGTGTTACTTTAAATAAGTTTTGCATAATTTGCGACACTTATAAATTCCCTTCCACTTTTACGTTTCTAAAACAACGCAAGCATCGACGCAATATTCAGACGCAAACAGTTTCGAAAAAATTGAGGATTACTGAAAAAAAAAACGCTAGCGATGGAAATTTAATGCTCAGATACACCATTAGTTTTTATGACTTTACAAATAAAACATACCTTTTCGGTTTATGAAGGAAATACTTCAAAATGTGCCATTATCAAAAATAGGTATTTTTAAAAAATAATAATAATTTCTGCTTATTTCGCATCCTTGTAAAAATTTATAAATTAGAAGCTTCTTTAATGGGCTTGTTTCACGAAGGATCTGGCAATAGCTGTACGGTTTCGTTTGCATGTCTATTTTGATGTCTTTGAACAGTATTGCCACCAGTTTTAGGAAAAAAAACTACGAAAAAATACCATTTAATTCTAAAATTACAAAAACATTCCATAAAAATACTAGGAAAGCGTTTCACGTTTTTTTAAAGTCACTAAAAAGATTCCAAAATGCAGCTAGTATTTTTACTAGCTATTCTAAAATAAATTCTAAAATTACAAAAAAATATCGTAAAAATACTAGCTGCATTTTGGAATCTTTTTAGTGACTTTAAAAAAACGTGAAACGCTTTGCTAGTATTTTTATGGAATGTTTTTGTAATTTTAGAATTAAATTGTATTTTTTCGTAATTTTTCTCCTAAAACTGGTGGCATACTGTTCAAAGACATCAAAAAGACATGCAAACAAACCGCATAGCTATTGCAGATTGTAATTTAGAATTAATTGTATTTTTTCGTAATTTTTCTCCTAAAACTGGTGGCAATACTGTTCAAAGACATCAAAATAGACATGCAAACAAAACCGCATAGCTATTGCCAGATCCTTCGTGAAACAAGCCCATTATAATTCTTACAACAAATCAAATGAATTTTTTTTTATGAGTTATCATCATTATTTTTTTTTATGAGTTCTTCATTGGCAAATAATGAACTTTCTGCTTAAGTTTATCTCAATAAACAAAATATCTTGAACAATTTATGCAAGGCAAATTAAGTGACACGAAAAACGTATTTGAAAAAACTTAAAGTTAACGTTTTCATTCGAAAATGAAGGTTTTAATGGTGTTCACTAAGTCGTCGTTAATAAGATAAAAACAAAACATTTTTGCGGTTTGTATCAAGAACAATTGAGCTCTAACTCTTTCCAAAACGACATTTCCGTAATATTTTCGAGTTAGTACAATTATTTTTTTAACCAGCAAAGTACCCCCAAAAAAATCTAAAAATAAACAACAATGTACAATCAACGACGCACACATATAATTACACTCGCATAAAGCAAAAGAGTTGCTATAATATTGATAAAAAACAGAACGGAAGGAAATAGAAACACGTAATTTCACTAGATGAAAGATTAAAAATAGCGGGAATTTTTATACAACATTTTTACACATTTCGAAACATTATTTTAATTGTAAAATTAATATAATAAAATATATATTTTTTTTTTAAATGAGTGCAACATCTCAATAATATCACACAGTCCATCCATAGTTTTTTTTTCTTAAAAATTGAAGAAATTTCATGAATATTATACGAGGTGAAAAAATATTGCCTAGTGTGACAAAGTAAATAAGAGCATCTGATTGGTGTAAAATTCTTTATTTGAGCGTGATATTTTATTCGGCGGCTTTGCGATTGGTGTAAAATTCTTTATTTGGCGTCTTATTTCCCAATGCCAATCTAAGAAATACTTTTTGCGCGTGATTTTAAAATAATCATTAATATAAATAATCACCTTCAAATCATTTGAACGTGATAATAAAATAATTAATAAGCCGATCCATAAATGCCAATTTAATAAATACTTTTTTGTATGTTATTATAAAAAATAGTGTATGACAACACGTTGAAAATCGCCTTTTTTTAAACTCGTGAATTTATTTATTATAATTATAATTTATTAATTATAATTTATTCAACTCGTTTAAAAAAGACTTACTTTTCCCACTAGTTGCATAAATAACTATTAACTCCTTTGATTAAAAACCGTATTTGAATCATTGTCATTTTTGAATCACCACCATTTTTTGACGTCATCACTTTCACGGCCTCCTGCTTAAATGAATCAGCAGATTTATTTAAAAAAAAAACTGTCTTAAAAACTGTTAGTTAAGCTCATTGATTTTTTTTGTTTCTATTGAAATTACTTACTAAGCAATCATAAATAAAATTGTACATATTTTTTGTAGGCGTTATTTTCTATCATAACTTATCTATCGTAAACTTAAAATCTACTTAAATAATAAAATTAACATACCCCAAGATCCATTAATTATATTAGTACCAACTAAAAATTATAAAACCAAACACAACATAAACTTTAATGTCTTACACGACCAAATTTGAGTGGAAATAGATGGATTCTCTAGTTAACTTCTCTCTCTCTATTCCGGTTATTTATTTCCAACAACTCTAACAGAAATTAAACGCAACCAATGTACACCTAGTATTGAAAAAAAACTGTCAAGCGACAAATCTATGCTTGAATAGGCACTCCAAAACACAATATTAACTCTTCTCAAATCTAGTTAAACGATTATTTCGATGAAGAATTGTCGTCGCTCTACAGATACTGATTTACTTTCTTATACTAATTTAGAGCTACTATTTTGGAACAAGAGTTAAGTGACGAGTCGACACCTGAGTAGGCACCCAAGGCAACTTTTGAGGGCGACATCGTGAGCTGCATCGGGACATTGGAGCATATTTAATTACATGGGGGTCGGATTTTTTCTGCAGCGAAAGAGTCAATGCCTATGCCGTTCCAAAAGGTAGGTAGGTAGATAGATTGGTACATGTATTGTCCGGTTTGTGTGCTTGATCAGAGACCCGCTTATAAACCTTCGTCAAGTAAGACAGACAAAGACAGAATTTTTACTGACACACCAAGGGCAATGGCGGAAATGCCCTACCGAAAGTAGTTAGGTAAGTAATACGTTTTCCAACGGTCTATTTATAGCCTCCATGCAGAACTTAAACGGAGCCAATGACGCCTCGTAATTTAAAAACTTAGTCAAGTGACAGGACTTAGCTGGAATCCAACGGTAATTTAAGTGCACGACATTGTATGCTACCGCCGATGAGACTCCTCATATATTTAACGTAAGTATTGCTGGTATTATTTATGTATTTATCTGGATTTTTTAAGGCTTCACGGAGGGTAGAAATAAACAGCCGGAAAACGTATGACCTAACCTAACCCAAAACGCATTTGCCCCCCCCCCCTTCCCTAATATTTATTTACAAGGGTTAGTTCTGAATTGTAGTCGCACTAGCTCTACCAGGACTATTGTCGATGGGCATTGTCATGTAGAGCTTCAATCCTGTGACGAGCCGACACCCGAGTAGGCACCCAACGCCACTATTAAGGCCGACATCATCCCATATTTATTTCTAAAGAGAATCAAACGATCTAACACTCACCCCCGTCCTGTACCGTTGCAGCGCAACACGCGATCGCGCAGCCGATCACCCAGCAAAAAGTCGCGATTCCCCCGCGCCGCATCATCCTCGTCAAATGAAGAAACACTCTTAGGGCGACCTCTGCTTGCCTGCAGCGTAGTCCGAAGAGGAAACGGCCACTTCCGGTCACGGCGAGAGGGGGGGGGGGGGGAGATAATAAAGGGGGTGGGGAAGAACCAGACATATTCTAGATAATATAATGGATATGTATATGCGAACCTAAAAGGGGACCAACCAGTCATGAGGGTTCAACTTCTTTTAACAATTCTTTCAAATCTATAAAATATGTGATATAGTTAATAATATATTGGTATGTAGGTTGGTACATGTATTTTCCAGCTTGTGTGCTTGATCAGAGACCCGCTTCGTCAAGTAAGACAGACACAGATTTTTTTTTACTGATACAAAGAGAGAAAGTTCACACAAGGCGAAGGCGGGAATCGAACCCGCTCCCGGTACAATGCGCGGACTATTAGCGTAATGGTCCGCGATTAAACCCACTAGGCCACCCGGGCCCAAAGTTACTAATATATTGGTAGTTAGTTTATCATAAGTTCAACGCTTCCGGCTGCCTACTTCTAACGCCGAAGGATCTTTAATACAGTCAAACTACGCCTCATAGTTTAGAACCGTAGTGAAGTGACGAGGTCGATCCCTGAGCTGGCATTCAACTGGACTTGAGCGACATCGTACACTAACGCCTTCAGGATATTGGACGCCACAGATTTAACGAGCACGGCGGTTAGGTTCGTTTTGAATTATCTACACGAGGGCTATTCACGCATGTCAATTCGTCGGGACTGTCGAAGACGGGAGTAGGGGGAGGGTTCCATGCGAACAAGTTGCTTTGGGAGGAAATCCACCTTTGGTCGATGAATGCCTTGTGAATTAACCCCGCGGTTTACTCTTCCGAACCTCTCGATGAGAGAAAGACGTGTTAACGACTCGGCTACGGAGTAGAACTACACTACAGTCTCAGCTCTAGAAAAATATTCAGCAGAAATTTTCGATTTGGTTGGATTGATATCGTACTACAGCTACACATTGGATGTCATTTTGAACCCTAAGAGAACGTCAGAGAATGCAGACCGCGTGGTGGTATGACTTCGTACTTACTGTGTTTCGTAGGTTCATTTTCATCTGCCCTCATAACGAACGTCTCCTCCACCGAAATACTACTTTTAAAACCATGCATTCATTCAAAAACGTACTTCATAACAGTTTTGGTGCTGCCATCTGTGGGGAAATTAAAGTAAAACCTCCAATTATAGAAATTTGACGTTTGTTTGGTTGGAATACCATCGCGCTAGATACACACGGGCTAGTGACAAACGAGCCTCGTAAACTTTGACTAAGGTCAAGTGACGAAGCCGACACTTGAGAACATTGCACAATATATCGTACGCGATCCATAAAATGAGGTCAGGTCAATGGACAACCAGACGGAAAATCTATATGCTCAGTCAAAAACTAACTTTTGCGACTCCTTAATTTTTTTAATTAATAAAAAGGAAAGGTCAAAATATAATTTTTTGTTGCTAGAGAGTAACTACAGATCAAATGAATAGGGTACATGCTCTGATAGTGAAATTCAGGAGTTTCTAAGGAGTTTTTCAAAGAGTACAGCAATGTAAATTCAGGAGGCAACGAGGAATAAAATTGAAAAGTTTTGTTTATGATTGTCTGGTGACTTCAAATGATGAATCCGAAGAAAAAAACTTTGCTTAACCCTTATTCTCATTATCATCGATTTTTTTTTCTAATTTTTTATTTAATTTTCTGTTTTTTTACAGCTAAAATAAAGGTTATTTAGTGTCATAACATTTCTAAAATAATTAGTGCAGTAATTAGAGTTTTATAAAAGGTAGCATATATGCAACCTTCAGTTTTTAGCTTGTATTTTTTCCAAAAACAGTGGTAATCCAACAACTTAAGCAATTTTTTAAAACTACAGAACATAAGAAATGTGAAAAATATTTTTCAAAGTAAAAAAAAAATTTATATGAAAAATAATTCAATGTTCTGGACACGATGACCGAACTCTGTTTCTACCGCATGCACCGAATAAAGTAAAGGAAAATATACGATCCTTGTCGTCAAATTGCTTCAGGAGAGGGGGGAAAATATCAGGAGGCGTACGAACCCGAACTGAAGTAAAAACACAAAGAATAAAAAGAATTTTTTTATTTATATAATAAGCTAACAAAATGTTGATAACTGTGTACACTAAAGCACAAATCATTCTCCGTGTTGCCATGATGACAAGATGTTCGTTTTTCGATCTTTCAACACACAAATATGTTCAAAAGCCAAAGTATACAGCTTGAATATAGGACGAAAATTGGCAATTTTATTCAAACTTTTGAACTAAGTTTAACAACTCCATTTTTTAAGCACTAACCTACAACAATTGTGTTGTAAATCCAATTCCTTATGTACACATTTTTAAACCTTTTTATTGATTTTAATATATATGTTCTTTGCTTCATCAGAAATGTGTGTTGCATTTGTTTGTATCAAACTCTCAAAATAAAAGCGTTGCTTTGAGTATGTACAGTTTCATGGGGAAAGAAGAAATTCTAGGTTAAAAAGAAAAGCAACTTACCGACACAACACTTGCATAAAAATAACCACTGGGGAAAACAATATCTCAGTCTTTATTTACACAGTAACTTTAAGGAAAATTCAAATAAACAAATGCATAAGAACAAATAATAAAGATTATTAACATCATTAAAATAATCGCTGCAAAAATATTAAAGCACTTTCTACCAAAAAAAAAATATTTGGAGATATAAGAAATTGATTTTACCAGTAAAGGTGAATGAAACCATTTTTTTGCAATTCAAAGTAAATTGCCAAAAGTCTTATAAACAAGCTGTAATACAATTTTTACAGAAGCAAGTACTTTACAGAAAGGGTTTTGCTGTGTTTTTTATGGTAACAGACCTCCATACAATTCCAAAGGAGACAGATTTTTACACTTATTTTCGAGTAAAATATGCAAACGATACTCACAAAAATTCTCAAAAAATGAACACTACTTTAATTCAATAGGCGATTAGTAAGTAATATTTAAAAAGAATAATAAGCAATATTTTCTTTAAATGCATATATTTTTTCGTACTAAGATTTTGTTTCAGTTCTGCCATCTTTAGCAATTTCGGTAAAAGAAACTATTTTAGTCTATCATTAATTACTTTCATTATATTACTTTACCAACTAAATAGAGTGGATGCAATTTTAACAATTAGGAGTGTCTGCCCCAAACTTTATTCAGAAATAAATTTCCCTATTTATATATTTTTCCCATGCAAGACCCTTAATAACATAATTTTCACATCAAATAAAAGGCAAGGTTTTTTTATTGCTTTAATAGACCACGATAAAAATAGATTTAGTCGATTTCAGTTACCACTACTAAATTAACAAGTCACTTTGAAACTATCATTTTTAAATGGTGTTTTTTTTTAAACTGAAAATTTGTAAATTTTCCTCCATGTGTAAGACTAATTAAACCAAAAAGTTATTAAATTCGGCCACGAGATGTCAGTTACACTCCATTACGACTCACAGATATAAATAAACTTAATCGATTTCTTGAATTACAATTTTACTTTGATGTCCAGAAACTGAAGCTTTGTGGGAAAACAATTTAATAAAGGGGGTTTTTTTATAATTTTTTTTTTAAAGTCTAGTATGTGTGTTATGGTAAGTGATATATTTGGTTAGTATTAATAATTATAGGTTATAACAGGCATGGGAGTTTTGCTAGCTCCAGTTTATAATTTTTTTTTAAGCAGAATTCAATTTTAAGAGCAAAACCTAGTGAAATGTAAGCAGCAACAATAAGCAGAAATACAAGAGAGAAAAAGGCACAAATATAAGATATTGTCGTATTAAAAGTGAACACTTATTAATGTTAAATAATTATTAGCACAGAATACCATTTTTGGCAAGAACAGAAATCCCATTATTAAAATAACCACTAGTTGTTATCAATAACAAACTTTGGTCATAAAACTTAAATAAATAATAATTACTTGGCCATTTCTAATCATATCCATCATCATAATGACTGATTCATCACTATGGTGAATAACATGCACAAAATCACATATACTCTATTACGCCCTTCTATTATTGCTGACCATCTCTCCAAATGCTGACAATTAAGTCCTACTTTTGGCAGGTCTTTTAATTGCCTCACGTGGCAGAGATGGAAGGAAACTTTCTAAAACCACAGCAGCAATGGATAGTTTTTGAGATCAAATATAATTACAATTTTTAAAAAATGAATGTTAATAGACGTTTAAGAGGACCCAGCATCCTTCTTTCACTCCCCATGCTAAGTCTATGGGACAGTTCTTGGAACACACTGCCTTTGTTTTTAAGTTTATTAACTAGCAATTTTTTTGCATTAGGAAGTCCAGGAAGTTTTCTGAGGATCCTCGAGCTCACTTTTTCATTTTACTTAGCCAGATTTTTTTAAATTTGAAATTCAAAAAAAATTCCTGCTATTTTTCCAACACATTAAGACTTTTTACTGAAAAATAAGTGCTACCAAATTCAAACCTTTTTTTATAATTTGCTGCACATTCCATCGTAAAACTCTAGGCCAGACTTAGCATGGGGAGCTTCCCCTTAAGATAAATTGTTTGAATAAAATTAATATTTTTTGAGCGTTCTGTTTTGTTTTTTTCATATTGTATGCACATGAAATAGGTTGAGCATAGGTTGGTTTCTTTCAAATAAAGGCTGGTTTGTTTCACTGTCTTTAGAGTAACCCACTACAACACCAATAGAGGTTCTGAATTAAGTATGAAACAGAAGATCTCAAAAACGCACAAAAACAATATTTAACAGTTAAAATGATGTACATATACAATTACAATAATACAATTAATTCGATAAAATAAAGGTGACATTTTGCAAAGTTCCCAACGGATGGATAACCCTAAATCAAAACCTTTATTTGAAAAATTCAAAAGTATTAGAAAATAATAAACTCTTTTAGAATGATATTTATTCATCTGTTTAATAGCATATATGTTATTCTGCATTTTTGAGAAAAATGTTGTGGTATCTAATGCATAGTTTATTAAAGAATAAGTTTAAATAAATAAGTATTTTCGATTAAGTTTCCCCACTGGAATTGTGAGTTCCATATAGGAATCTGAAAAAAACAACTCAAGCAATCTTAAAACGAGGCATCCGAAACTGTTACAATTAAAAAACGTTTATTTCCGTCTGCAAGAACGAACGATATATTAACCCTTTCTTCTTCTCTCTTGTGAGTGGGGTCACGCCATGTAAATGAACACATTGATGTTGTCCGGGTCCCTTCGCATGTACCTGTAGGGAAGGAAAACATACTATATATAACACTTCTACAACAGACCATCCCCATGAAGCGACCACTTCCGCAAACGGCCAATTTTTCACCTATTTTTCCCCCCAAAATACTTAACAGCCCCTTTGAATAGACCTCCAATTACGACCGGATTTAAGTTCACTTTTCCAAAAAAGGAATCTAGCTTTTTCACCGCTACTGTACCGCACATCCCTATAAAATGCGGTTTACCCTCTTCGTCCTTTCATCTTACGATAGACAGCTTGAAAAGTTGGAACAAATTCAGTCCCCTTAAGGGGGTAAGAGGGTAATTTCAATTCCGCAAACTGCTCAGTTGTCAATGGGAAGCTAAGCTGTCCAAGTTAGATTAGCAATAGCAGGTTAGGGCCATTATGTACGTTGACATCCCTGGCCGGGCTTGGGCACACCCTTTCAGAAACAAATCTCACTAGGGATGCATCGAATACCAAATTTGGCAGAATAACGAATATTCGGCCTACCTAAACCAATTTTTATTTTTTGTCGGATCTAAGTAAGTTGCATTTATTATTCATCAATTTCAATTAAACATATAAGTGCACAATCACACAATAATTTTAATACAATATAGCTATTCAATTTTTAATTGAAGCAACACATAATAAAGTAGTACTCGTTTGTTATTAAAACAAGCCTTTTAGAAAATGTAAATTGGTAAAATCACAACACGAAAACGAAAGTATGAAAACAAAAAACAGAAGTAGGTGGATCCGGTGTCGAATGAAAATCAGAAAAAAAATAATAAAACCATGGTTTACAATATTATTAAACAATTAAAAAAATTATATTTTAGTGAAAAAATTACAATTGTGATATATATATAGTAATTATTGTTTTTTTGTTTGACATAAAACATGTTTATTTAATATAACTTGAGTAAAGCTTGATTTAACATTATAAATAACTAAAACTTAAGAATTTGAGTCTATGATAAAAGAAAACAAGTCCTGTTTGGGAATTTTTCGACGTTTTATAAGATGATAACTTGAAGAAATTCGGAAATTTTTAAATTTCACTACTCGGCTGACTATTCGGCCGAATAATTAAGCTATTCGGCCAAACCGAATATTCGGCTAAAGTGGCCGAATACCAAATAGTAACCGAATATTCGGTGCATCCCTACAAATCACTTTGAATGTCATGCAAGAGATGGCAAAAGAGTTAAGAACTTGAAAGAATGGGAATTTACAAAGATGTCAGTGCTAAGTCAAATACAATCTCTGCTGATTGGCTATGAAAAATCGTTTTTACTGTTACAGCTTAAAAATAAGAGGGCAAAAACAAAATGCCCTATTTGAATTCAGGACACAACATTCATATTACATCAGCAATCAGCTGTTGGCCTGTATTATTGTTCTGATTACATAAGGGCGAATGAGCCTAATTAACTGCGGGTCTCCAAAACCAAAGTGCCTCAGTGATAATCCAATGGGAAGAAAATTATTTCCCAAGTCACATTTCTCTGGCTGTATTGAATAATTTTACAAACTTTTTTTTAATGATAAACGTAGATAACTTGCAGGTCTTTATAATCTCACTTTTTGAAATGGCTTCGAATATTTTGTGTCAAATTACGTATTGAAAATTTTAACAAATATTCAAACCCATTTCAAAAAGTGGGATTGTCGGGACCTGTAAGTCCATTTAACACATAAAAAAATGTTTGTAAGAATATTCAATACAGTCGCAGAAATGTGTTTTCTTCTCCATTTCAATGGAGACCAATGGTCCATTCACCCACCTGAGCTGCACAATTGTGCAGGTATAAAAGTTCTTCCTATACCAACGCAGGTGACTTCTAATCAGTCGTTTATTTGTATAAAAAATGATGTGGTTCCTAAGGAGTTGCTGGCATTGATGCTGTTGAAGGCAACTTTTTCGATAAAGCACCATATGCAGGGCTGGGCCGTTAATTGTTTAAATGTACATTTCATATTTACAAATGTTTCGAAAAATAAAGTATTCATTACTAAACAAAAAAAATTAAAAATCAATTTTATTATACAGTAATCAGAAAATCTACTTGTTGTGGTAGAACAACAGCTGCATGGCTGCATCTCAAAATTGAAGTCGCTTACATAGCTACGATTGGGTTGGAGATACAAACCACCAGAACTAACGTTTCAACAGCCGCACTAAGGGCGAATTATATTTTATGAACATGCTTTTAACTGGAGGTAGGGTACAGAATACAGTCATATTAATTAGGGTCGTTACTTTCGAAAAATGTAGACACCTCTAAATCGGTGGAAGGATGTCTAGTTTTTACATTCACAAAAAAATCACCACTGCTAGATGAGTGTTCATAATCACTGCAATCAGTAGGGAACGTTTGATTTTTGTGGGAACAATATTTCTCCTCTATGCAAAGAGTATAAAATTTGTAAAGAAATTTTTTTGTTTTGGACTTTTATTAGAGTGTTAATGATAAAATTAATGAAAGTAACGCATTACTGTAACAAAGATTACTTTAGAAAATTATATAACAAATTACCTGTAAAATTACTGGGTTCTCAAATGTAAGGAATTACCTATAAGAGTACTGAAAAAAGTAATTATTACAAGTAACACGTTACTTGTAACGAGTTACCACCCAGGCCTGACCGTATGAAGGTGTCTTAAAGGGATAAGGGGGGTTACCTGTGGTCAATGAGCCACTCTATCTGCTCCTTGATCATCTTCTTGGAGGGCAGGAACATATTCTTGAGGATCTCCACCAGCTCCGTCTGCAGCTGGGCATTGGTGATGCGCTTCCGCATCTTCAGGATCTTCACGATGGCCTCCTGCAGCAGAGGAAGACATTCCAAGTTAAATAATGGTAGGTTGGAAGGAAATAGATTCTTTTGCAAGAAGAAAAATGGTTTTCTTTTCAACCAGGGTTCAGAATTAATGGTTGCTGGTCGCAAAATGCAACCAAAATCCTACAATTTTGCGACCTCGAAATAAATTTAGTCACAGTTTTTTTATTGCAACTATTTTAAATGCCACTATCATTTTTGTTTAGTGGTTTCTAAAGGCCCTGTTTGGCGAATTTTTAAGGTATATAAATAGTGTGTTCCCTGGTGAGCACAAATAATGTGTGGAAGCGGTTTAAGTGACAGATTCTATTAAAACCCAACTTTTTTTTTTTTTAAATTGATATTGGTATTAAATTACAAATTTTGCAAATGACAGGAAAAAACACAATTGTCAACAAAATAAACAAACTAATGATGCAAGATACAATGCTGCAAAATGTTTAATTAAAAAAAATTTTACAGTTAAATAAAATCAAATAAAATAACCAACTTTAAAAAAGGAAAATTTGAGGGAAAAACGACAAAAACAAAAAAATTAGCTAAATTTTTTTTTTAAATAAAAAAAAATTATGGAAAAACAAAAAAAAAGGTGGTATTCTGCTAAGAGACCAAAGAAACTCATCCATTTGGATAATACCATTTTTTAAATTTATACAGGGTCATTTGAGGTTGTCTTGTTTGTGTGAAATGGAGACAATCTCACCTGTGTCCTGAGTATTCTGAGCTGCACGATGCTTTCGTTGTCCTCTTCTTTGCTCTTCTCCGTGGAGAGCTGTAGGCGGCCAACCAGGTTTACTTTGCCCCTCTTCTGGGATTTGTTGTTCTTTCTGCGAGCACAGATTCAATGACATTTATTTTATACAAGTTAGTAGATTTAAAAGCATCTGTAATTATGCTTAAGTATCTGTAATAATTACTTATGCTCAGAATTCAGAAGGGCACATTCAGTATGGAATACCTACAGGATCTGAGGGGATTATGGGAATTTTTTTTAAATGTTAATCTCCAAAAATGTTATTTTTGAAAAATGCCTGTACACATACTAAATTTAAAATCATAATTTACTAACTGGACAGCTGGGAAAATCGCTTAAGGAAGTGAGTGATTGCTAAAAATTCCCAGAGGAAACTAAAATTACTTGAATTCTGAAAATTGACATAAAAATAGTTTTTGTATTGGAATCAGAACCCTACTTAATAGTAATACTTAAATAAATACTATATTAATATAATACTTAAAAGTAAACATTCAACATTTCAGTCTCAATAGTACAAACCAGAAGTAAACACTTAACAGATTTTTGTTAAAGACACTCTACATTTTACTTGACATGTTAGTTCAATAAGAACGGTTCATCTAAATAAGCTTTTTGCATTTAATATTTTACACTGTTAATTAAGAGTTATTTCTATCATAAAAGATGCACTTTTAGAGCAATATTTTAAGGTTACTGTTAACTCTATATCTATAATAATAAAAGTCTGTGTGTCTGTGGATCGTAAAAGACCTACTTATATTGCCCTCAGAAATTCGAAATTTTTTGAGATAGATTCCCTTTAATACCAACGTGTGCACCTGAGGCTTAGTTTTTTCATATTTGTTCCATTTTTAGAGAAAATTCTAATTTTCTGAAATTAGAATTTCTCTTATTATCCTATAGCAAATTAAATGACACGGATCGATTTGATATTCTTTTAGTCCGTGCGAAGAACGGGTATAAATTTGCTAGTTGATAATAAAATACATATAATATATCTACTTTTCCTTTCAATACAGTTGAACCTCATTAACGCGAACTTGCTTAACACAACATTTTGCTTAAGATGAACTGAAAGCATTTCCCCAGCCTATAAAGCTTTAAGCTTATGCTAAAAAATCTCATAACGCGAAATCGCATTATGCGAAATTCCACTTAAGAGGGATTGTCAGTCCCATTGAGCTAATGCATTAGTTTTGGAATCACAACTTCTGCAGAAGTATTGCTTTGCCATGTTAGCCCTTTTTCCCCAGGTATGGGAATCAATATAACATCGAAATGAAACACATTTGAAACGAAAATGTTATGTAGTTATTTAATGATATATTTTTGAAGTTTTAAAATGCCAAAAATATACAGCAGATGGCGACACTATTTTAAAACTTTATCAATTAATAATCAAATGACCAGATGTTATTTTCTTTTCAAATTTTGTTTTCAATTGATGTTATGATGATTCCCATACCTGGTGAAAATGGGATAACATGACAAAGTTATTCTTTTGCAAAAGTTGTGATTTAAAAACTAATGCATTAGCTCTATGGGACTGACAGTCCAGTCCCTCTTAACCTGAACAAAATATTGAGGATTTGACTTTTTTCTTAATAATAATAATTCAAAGTTACGAAGAACAAATGAAGCAAAACATCGAAAAAAAAGCAGAAAGCGAATATTATAATCATAAATCATCTTCTATTTCTGGGAAAATAACAAGATCTCAAATGATTGGTCGGTTTGTGTGTTAGCAAAATTGTTGTTCTTTAAAAAATTTCTATAGTATGTACTAGTCCAAATGAACTTTATTAATTGAATTACTAATTCTACACAGTGTGTTACATTGTAAAATTAGAATAATTTTTAGATGTTACTTTTTTAAAACAAAAATATAAAATTTGATTGCCAATTATAGTTTTTTTCTAGTTTATTTTTTGCTTAAATTATCGTTTGCAAATCGTTCGAATCATTCCTAAAACATATTATCACGGAATAAGGGTAAGATCTATGGTTATTATTATTACTAGTAAACTTTTTTTATATTAATAATAATTAAACTAAAAAATTTTTTATATACAGCATTTTTAAATGGTAGAAATGTATAGAACTTCAAATATTATTTTGCTATTCCCTAGACGATAACGTTTAGCACAAAAATTTAACGTATACTTGTTGAATAAAATAAAGTGTTGTTTTGTTCTATGTAACAAAATATCTGATAAAAATGAAACATTTTAAAGTTAAATATATAATAATTTCAAATTTTACTTGTTTCATTTTGTGTCGTATATATATACATAGTTATGACAGAAGTCAGAATATAGTCAGAATAAATAAAAAATAACTTGCTAGAATATAAAAGTATTTTTTTACTTATTATGTAAGTGGTAACACTTACAAAATGTATTGTTTTTTTGCTTTTGAAATAAATGGTAATGCTTGGTTTTGAAAAATAATCATCTAAGATACCAAAAGACCATTCAAAGAACGTATTTGAATTTTTTATTCTTTTGTTTGACTAAATTATTGTATAATTTTTTTATTTTGTTTTCTGTTTAAATATTTTTCAAGAAAGAGAAGGAGACTTACATTAAAGAGAACTCCTGGTTGACCGAGAAAAGCGTGCTGTCGTCAAAGTCCTTGGGAGATTTGGCGTCTGGCATGCACAACAGCACTTGGCGCTTCAATTTGGGAAAAGCAACTAAGGACTGAAAACAAACACATTTCAAATCGAATGACAGTAACACCATTTTTATGTTGGTTTAATCAATCAGTTTGCAACAAAAAATAATTTTATTACAACAAGAGATACTTGTTCCATATCAGACCGGAAAATGCTGGTTTTACAACTTATTTTTTTAAAACTTGGGAAAAAGAGTAAAAACAATAAAAATAATTAATTTAAAAAAAGCCTTCTAAATTTTAATGTTTAAAATACTTTAGATTTTTCTAGTTCACTTTGAACTGGAACAATAAAAAAACGACAATTCTTGAAATATTGTTTCAGGAATACAACAGTAAAACTGTTGTATACAAGGTTTCTGCTAAAATGTAAAGTCCCAAATCCCTGAATGAAGTAAACAATTTTACAGATTGTAAGTCACATCTCAAATTATGATTAAATTAAGACAATATGAAATGTGGCAACAAATATAGTCAATTATTTAATATGTTTGCGTGGACATTTTTCATATTGGCTTGAGTTTGATGGGCAAGTATAATCATTTATGTAAACCAAAAGCAGAAAATATTTTATATTTTTTTATTAACAATTCCAATAATTTTAATTTTTTCTAACAAGGAGTTATGGCAAGCTTTCATTGAACGTTGTCACACACGTTGTCATTTAAACAGAAACCCTTTCTTATATTAATTACTTCCCATGTTTTCAGTTTATCGCATTTGGTGAAACTGAAATTATATGCCGATTTACAGGTGGAGACTATAGACACAATAAAAAAAGTTTGAAAGGATAACTTAAAAAGGCTATAACTGTAAAATTCTGTGCGATCCTACAAACGACAAACTTTGACAATCCTGTCACTGGAATTTTCAGCCAACTTATAATTGTGGAACGCCTCATTTTACCATCAGAATTCATAGTTATGCAAAATCAGGAAACTCCAGCAATCCATAAAACAATCAACACATTATCAGCAGACAAGCCTTTTCGCATGGACAGGCCGAAAAGCGTACAGAAATAGAGATGGGCACCGCCTAATGGACCGCTTGAGGAGAACTTATCCATTTATTGTATTCTGAGCAAATTGACAGAAGAAAAGTAAACTTGTTTTCACTCAAATAGATTTAAATTTTTAACTGAAAATTTAATTTCTTAAATTTTTTAAATATAACATTTCTGTAGTAGATAGTTATAAATGCCTACTTCATGCTTTAAATAATAAAATGTAACAAACTTATTAAATTTATAAATTTTTAAAAACGATGCGTGTTGCTGGACAGCCTTGTGACGGGTTTATAGTCTGCATCCCTCATAGGGTTAATTAATTCAATTACTAAGCACGCTGTGTTAAAGTACACCCACCCATAGGGTCCTCCTGAGTTCCGCGTCGGGGAGTTCCGTTGCCAGCCTCAGGTTTTCGAAGGAGATCCGGTCGAAGGGCCGCTGGTTCCAGGCAAACAACACAGCCATCTGGAAGGTCGTCACGTCCAGGTCGAACTTGCCGGACAGGTTGCTGAACGTGATCTGCGGAAGGCAATTGAGTGGTTAACATTTTAAATGCAACATGTTCGACACTTTGTTTATATTATGACTTTGAATGAAATTGGCAAAGTGCAATGGTGAATAATAAAAGAACTGTTCATTGAATGTTTCATTTCATATAATATTTTTGGTATTTTTAAAGACCTTTAAGCAGGGTCTGATCAACAATAACATAAGGCCTGCAAGGCCGGGCCTAGAGCCCCCAGAATTTCAGTAACTTTTAAAAATTTAAAAGGCCCCCACCCTGTTTTTAAATTGTCTTTGACTGAGACATTGATCTTAAGTAATTGGTTTGATCGATATTATATGGAAGACAATAAAGTTTTAGCAAAACATAAGATACATCAGCTAACTAGCGCCATCATTACAGGCGATCATGCAAACTTTAAAAGTAAAGGGGTCCTCAACGTTTGTTGTGCCTGTAGTCAAGGTTTTCCCAGATCAGGTCCTGCCTTTAAGTACCATATCAGGCTTGTCAGTGACAAACACAAAAATGTCTGCCTTTTTTAAGTCGACATTTGATTTTGAGATATAAAGAGTTGATAAAATTTTAAAGAGCATTTGATTCTAAGACTAGCATTTGAATTCATGTCAAATTGGATATTTTAAATAAACCAATTTTAAAAATTTATTAAGCAAATTTAAAAGACTTTGCTAAATTATTTGATAATAAAAAATAACAGACAAACAAATACATTATTAGAGTAACATTTCAAATGCAATGTTTTACACTTTACCTGCAACAAGGCAGTTTTTTTAATAAATTAATATTAATTTATAATTAATATATATTAATTTATAAAATTAATTTTAATATTTTCAATGCTGAATAAATATATTATAAAGGAGGGTTTTTTCCCTCCCATTTTGCAGAAACTATGATTCCCATGTTAAAAAACATTTTCTATCATTTTGTTCTTCGGCAAGAAAGTTTACAGTCAAGAATGAGAATTTACATTAGCGGAGAAGTTTCTGGACATCAGCAACAAACGGGTGAAAATGTTGACTGTCCATTAAATCTTCAATTTTTTTTTCAACTGAAGAAATGATAAATACTTCTTGCATAATCAAAAAGTTCATGTTTGAGGAAGTTTTTACTATAAAGTCTTCGCGTTTTAAATGTAAAGGAGGTTTAATTATCAATCAATTGTATATGGTGAAGAAATTTGTCAGCATAATACATAAATAAAATATGCTTTTATCCGAGTTTGTGTGTATATTGTATCACTTCTTAGTAGTTAGATAAAAATATATATATATATAATGGAGTCGCTCAGCACTCATATAAATAAAAATCATAAACTTAACTAATATAAAATAAGGAAATTGCTTAGACTTGCATGACAAATAAATAAAGTAACAAAAACACCTAGTAACTTGAAAAACTGCTTACTTTTCACCTTATAATTGCGTCTGTCATTTACGTAAGAATGGATGAAGTTTAAGAAACTGAAATATTGAAATTGAAAAATGTGACAATGGCAATAAATGGATTGTTTTTTTATAGGCAGTCAACCTTTAAATACTTACAAATAATTACAATGCCATTCCGATTAAATTAAAATTAAATTCATAAGTTAGTGAATACAGTCGAACCCCACTATAGTGAACCTGGGATATAGTGAACCCTCGCTTATAATGAACCTTTTTAGTGGTCCCTTCCGAACTCCTATTTAACTAACGTTATTTTATATGGATATAGTGAACTACTTAGAAAAGGAGAGTTCGCTTGTAGTGAACCTAAATTTCCTATGCTTAATATTTTTTTCAGTTCTCTATATTTTAAGTTATACTATTAGTGGCAAGTGGCAGGGAGATTGCAATCTTTAACAATCAGTCGATTTCAACCTGGCCTTTGGATCTTATTGTACTCAAACTGAACCTGTTTCAAAGTAAACATTCTCCTTTCTTCCTCTGGGTTCCATGAACCATCCTTTCTTTTCAACCCATTATTCATATCCTCCACCACACTCATACACACTTCTTCTGGATTCTTGGAAGGCGTGTCAAAATGCAGTATTCATTTGTGTTGCAAGCACACACCCCTCTGGAGTTAAATGAAGCCATTCACCTCCCCAGCTACCTATTCTTTATTTTCAACCACCCCTTGAAAACTGGGCATAAGTGGAACTGTCTAATTTAACCTGTACTTCTCTGTTAGTCTTATTTCCTTATTAAAGATTTTTTAGACGCATCTATAATAATAAAAGAAAGAGTCTGTCTGTGTGTGTGTGTGTCTGTTATCGGATCGTAAAAGACCGACTTATACTGCCCACAGGAATTCGAAATTTTAAAGATAGATTCCCTTTGATACTAACGTGTGCACCTGAGGCTTAGTTTTTTCATATTTGTTCCATTTTTAGAGAAAATTCGAATTTTCTGAAAAAAATACACCACTTTCGCTCAAATCCGATAATTTTTTCTCTTTCCTGATGCCATCGGCTGAAAAAATTAAATAAAACTTTTAACGAAAACATTTAAAATTCAAAATGTTTATTTTATTCTTTTGCCATTACTTTCAGAAACTAAATTTATTATTTGAAAAATAATTGACACGTTTCAAGTGACGTAATTCCGCCAGTCTTCATTCCCGGATTTTATTGTGGGTTTATTTGATGATTTTTTCATTGATTTTTCTGTTGACTGATGATGACTATTAAGAATAAATGTATGTTCAGCTATTATGAACTAGGATTGTAAAAGCCATGCCTAGAGCTATTAGTGTGTTATGTCTTATTTTTCGTCAAATACTTTGCAACTCGCAAAATTAACTAAAATTCGCCAAACTGGCAATTCTTTTATGAATAATTATAAGCTGGTCGTTTCGAAGTCAATTGTGTTTGAGCTGTATAATGGGTTGGTAGCATATTTTTTCTCGCCAATTATCTCATAAAACGCGCCAAATCAGCTAAATTTTTGCATTTTGGAGGGGAATTGCGATGCATTTATGATTTGCATTTTACAGCGTATTCACCTTTGGAGTTTAAGGCATTATCAACGGTGATTTTTAATTTAACCGACCCGGAAAATGATAAGTTTATGATCCTTAACTTTGTATATGTACACATATTTGAATTATTTGTATTTTTTATTCCGTGCAAAAGACGTGTATAAATTGCTATTTTGAATAAAAGGAGACCGTCTGAAAAATGGTGGCTTCTGAAAAGAGAAAAGCCTAAAAATGTCAATTTCTTTTCTACAATGCAGACGTGTTTCGTGAAAATTTAAATATTAGTTACTATTTAACCGAATGTATTTGCATTCTTTTCGAATAGTTATTTTGGAGAAATTTCAAAAATTAATTAATGTTTTTAATTTATTAAATAACTAATTTTTAATTCAATTATTTATTCAATTAATTCAAGATATGTAAACCATTATTATTCTTATAAAAGCATTAGATCGTATAAAACTTTATTCCTGAAAAATTGGATATAGTGAACCATGGGATATAGTGAACCATGGGATATAGTGAACCAATTGTTGGTTCCGTAGAGGGTTCACTATAGCGGGGTTCGACTGTAGTTTATATCGTAAATATCACCAACACTAACGCTTAGGCTTTTTCTAATTTAAAGGAAGTTTATAATCGTTCAATTGTAAATGTTGAAGAAATTTGTCATCACCATACTTCAAATATGCTTTTAGTTTTTTGAATCTTGTGGTGAAATATATTTGACGACGTCATTTAAAACGGATCGATGTCGCAAAAATAAATTTATTTTAATTTATTGTCTAAAAGAATTAAAGTTTCTCGAGCGATTGTTGCGAATGGCAATGGTGATTTAATTCTAATAAAAATGGCTTCCTATGCTTTTTAAATGAGCATTAAATTTTGCAGTTTTTTTTAAATAATTGAAGTATGTACTTCGAATTCGAATTCTTTTCTGAAATGTTCAATGCATTCTAATTTCGATGCGCTGAATTTTTTTTTTGACGTATCACACTTGTCCGTAGCATTTGCAGTTTCGTCTATGAAAGTGGGTGACGAACAGACAGACGGACTGAACGATTATAATACTTTCCACTTTTTACGTTATAAACGTAGTGTGGAAGCTAACACATACAGTAGAGCCTCGATTATCCATACCTCTTTTAACTTATATGATGAACCAGCAAAAGAACTCTATTGTGATATTACAACAATCCTATTATCTATATATATAATACTCTTATACGGCGCCCAAATTTCATTATATTTCTATCTCTGGAATGGCAACAATCGCAATGAACAAAAACACTACTAATTTCAAAATGGCCGACTGAAAACAACAAAAACGGTTTTCTTCAGGAATAGCTTGAAAAAGGGAAAAATAACTATAAATATTATGTACAAAACATAGTTCGATACGGCAGAAAAACATCTATATATATAATTCGGTTTGTTTTGTGAAAGTGGATGAAAGACGGACGGACTGAACGATAAAAATACCTTCCTTATAGACGTGGTGTGGAAGCTAAAAGTTAGTGTACCGTTCTGTTGGACATGTGGCGGTACCACTGCAGCTTGTGCCCGCTGTGCTTGTGTCGGTAGAAGTCCTCCAGCTCCAAAGGAAGAGAGACCTGCACCCGCTCGCTCCCACGGGCCCACATTCAAGATCTTGATGGAGTCTGACATTGTACACAGCGTTTGGACTTTAGAGCATATTTAACGTGTACTTCTTCTATACGGAGTATTATTCGTCAAATATTTTTCGGCAGCAGCTGGCAGTTGTTTTGGTGATGTCCAGACCCAAACCTGGACCCTTTTGCATGGTAGGCGAACGTCAGTCGACTGAGCTCCCCAGCCCTCAAGTATGAAAGCCAATTTTATGAGAGTCACTTCACAACAGTACGTACCGTTCCGTTGGACATGTGGTGGTACCACTGCAGCTTGCGGCCGCTGTGCTTGTGCCGGTAGAAGTCCTCCACCTCTGGGATGAAATCCTCCAGCTCCAGAGGAAGAGAAACCTGCACCCGCTCGCTGCCCCGCGCCCATGCACCGGCGTTCAGGATTTTGATGTTGATGGAGTCTGCAACACACACAGAGAGACAACTTGAATTGAAGGGGAACAACCCCTTCATTGCACAGGAATCATCTTCCCGTAATCAGATCTGCTTGGCGACAGGAAACCAGTTTGTCCCTTGCTTTATCTGTCTCATGGTACAAGCATGGTTGCCGCAAAAGAACCCAGTTTCCATGCACCAGTTTAGCCTATGACTCACTTTTGTGGCCAAAGCGGCTTCCCATATGCAATGAAGGTTTTTTCCCCCTGTACTCATCAATTATTGTCGCACTACAAGGCAAGCGAGGACTATTGATGATGCACGTCGAAATTGAGAACTAGAATCAAGTAACGAGCTGACACCCGAGTAGGCAGCTAACACAACAAGGAAGTACACAATGTTGGGATTTTGAAGCATATTTAACATGCACTCCCTCTACACAGAGTCATCTTTTGGCTGCCCGTTCTGTTTATAGGCCGACAGTTATTTTGGGTCCCAATTTACCCGGGCCCAAACCTTTTGCATGCAAGGTGATTGCTTTATCCACTTGGCTCTCTCTACCTCGAAACAGTCCAGTAATAGGTTTTTGCGTGCCTTTCAGAATAACGTTCGTATGAGTGCAGCATTCAAAATCTAATCTTCCAAAGATTCCAAAACAAATCACTTTTATAAGCATGCCGGTGGAAAGTAATGGTAGAAAAAAAAACTTTTTAAACAATCCACATGTTTAATTGCATTTTGTCAGGATTAAACAAGCAGATTTTTACATACCGATGAATTCCAATTTTGAAAATCTTTCATTAGATTAGACTTTTAAATATTTACAGTTTATACTCAATTTAAATTTAAGTTCTTGAAAACATATTCCAATTATTCATATTAGGATATTTTCGTTTCTTAAATAATTTTTTTTCTTAATTTTTCTTTAACACACACCTGCTTTGCTCTCTCTCTAACAGTTATTAAATTACCATCATGAGTCTTATTCCAGTTTTAATCAGTTTCTGAAAATTCCCTTGCCACCGCCACCCAGTTTGCTACCAAAACATTTGGCCTTGTAGCGCCGTTTGTTTTGTTGTGCAAATCATATTTCTAAGTAGGCTGCAACCAAGAGAGGCTATTTTTGAAGAGGATGACAATTCATTCAAAAGTTAAATTTACTATTTAAACTATTATTCTTATTTTACTATTCTTTAGTACCTGCCAGGCTGCCCTTGTTCCGATGCAGGTCCTTGAAATGCTGGTTGAGATCTTCGCTCACCTTTACGTCCTGGAACATTCTGGCCAGCTTGTTGACGTAGTCCGCTGGCATGCCGACATCCTGGCGAAACAAATGATTACTTCTGATATACATATGGGGAAAAAGGATACATGTGTGCAGAAGAGCTTAAAATAACAAAACCTGAAGTATCTTACAAGAATTACAAATGTTTCCCTCGAATTTAAAACCCCTTAGAGTTTTCCGTAATTTGTTACATACTTATTAGGACACCCTTCACTTTATTCTCCAAGGATTCCCAATTTGACACCTCTAATAGGTGACTAAAAGGGAAAAATCAAGAGAGAAAAGTTATAGAAAGAACTAATAAATTGCTTTGGCAGGGAGAAAAATTAGGCGGTATTTTGGTAGGGAGAAAAGTAGGTAAAAATAATAGACTAGCTGAAGTACACATATCAGACAGCTTATAAACAAGAGCAAGGGGGGAAAAGTTAGGGAAAAAAGTAATAAATTTCTTTGGTAGGGAGAAAAAGCGAGAATTAGGGATGAATATAGGGATAAGGGTACAAATGTGCAGTAATACAATGTATTTTTAGGAGTTCGTCATTTTAATTATCTATTTAATATTTCACTTTTAACAATGTTTTTTCGTTCTTAACTTTTTTTCAGATTGTCACAATTTCTTTATATTTGGTTCTTTTTAAAAAAATGGTTAAGTTGCAATATTTCTTATAACTCGTATAATTTCCAAAAGTAATTAGTTACTAAGTAATAGTAACTAATTTAAGTAATTAGTAACTAATTAGTTACTTTTTGTATTAAGTAACTGTAACAGTTATTTTTTTAGTTACATGTAACAGAGTTACTTACAAAAGAAACTTTAAAATCCACGGAAAAAAGTAATGAATCCATTTGGTAGGGAGAAAAGTAGGGAATTTTCCCTTTAAAGATAAATATAGGGAAAAACACACATTTGCAACACAAGCAAAAATTGGGGGAAGAAGTAATACATCTCTTTGGAGAAGGAGAAAAAGTTGGAAATAAGTAAGGTAAAAAGTGGGAGAAAAGATAAGGTGGGTAAAACGAATAGACTGGCAGAAGTACACTAACAGACTGTTTATAAACAAGAGCAAGGGGAAAAACTGATAAATCCCTTTGGTAGGGAGAAAAAGTAAGGAATTAGAGATGAATATAGGGAAAGGGGTACAAATGTGCACAGTAATACAAAGTTTTTTCAGCAGTTCACTGTTTGTCTTAAAATTATCTATTAAATACTTCACTTTTAATATATACAGAGCTACTTACAAAAGCAACTTTAAAATCCCTGGTAAAAGGTAATAAATCCCTTTGTTGGGAGAAAAAGTAGGGAATTTTTCCTTTAGGGATAAATATAGGGAAAAACATACACATTTGAAACACAGGGAAAAATTGGAGAAGAATAAACTCCTTTGGAGAAGGAGGAAAAGTTGGGAATAAGTAAGGTAAAAAGTGGGAGAAAAGATAAGGTGGGTAAAACGAATAGACTGGCAGAAGTACACTAACAGACTGTTTATAAACAAGAGCAAGGGGAAAAACTGATAAATCCCTTTGGTAGGGAGAAAAAGTAGGTAGTAAGTAAGGTAAAAAGTGGGAAAAAAGTAGGTAAAACTAATTGACTGGTCGAAGTACACATAACAGACAACTTATAAACAAGAACAAGAGAAAAGTTAGAGAAAAAGTAATAAATCGTTTGGTAGGGAATTAGGTATGAATATATGGAAAAAGGTACAAATGTGCAGTAAAACAATGCATTTTCGGCATTTTGCTGTTGGACTTAAAATTATCTATTTAATATTTCACTTTTAACAATGTTGAATTTTTGTTCTTAACTTTTTTCAGATTGTCACTGTTTCTTTAAATTTAATTCTTTTTAAAAAACGGTAAGATGGTTAAGTTTAATTTAATTTTTCTTATAACTTATTTATAACTAATTTAAATTAGTTACTTTTTGTATTAAGTAACTGTAACAAGTTACTTTTTTAGTTAAATAACTATAACAGAGCTACATGCAAAAGTAATTTTCCAATCCCTGGGAAAAAAAGCAATAAATCCCTTTGGTAGGGAGAAAAAGTAAGGAATTTTCCTTTTAGGGAAAATATAAGAAAAACATACAAATTTGGAACACAGGGAAAAATTGGAGAAGAATAAATTCCTTTGGAGGAGAAAAAGTTGGGAATAAGTAATGTAAAAAGTGGGAGAAAAGATAAGTTAGGTAAAACTAATAGACTGGCTAAAGTACATATAACAGATAGCTTATAAACACGAGCAAAAGGAAAAAGACAATAAATCCCTTTGGTAGGGAGAAAAAGTAAGGAATTAGGGATGAATATAGGGAAAGATACAAATGTGCAGCAGTACAGGGTATTTTCAGCAGTTCACTGTTTGTCTTAAAATTATCACTTTTAAAATTAACTGTAACAAGTTACTTTTTGTATTAAGTAACTATAACAAAGTTACTTACAAAAGCAGCTTTAAAATCCCTGGAAAAAAGTTATAAAGGCTTTGAAGAGGGAGAAAAAGTAGGGAATTTTCCCTTTAGGGCTAAATAAAGAGAAAAACATACAAAACAATGAATAAATGAAGAGCTTAGTGGAAGAACGGGCTAAGTGACATTTTTGAAAAAATTGAGATATTTGTGTCAATGAACATATTATTCTATCCTTTAAAGATAACAATTTTCCCTTTTTCAAGTTAAGTATATTTTTTACAGTTTGCAAGTACCGTTTTTACTGGATCTAAGTGCAAACTAAAAACTTTTTAAAGTTTTTAGTTTGCACACTCTTTAGTTAGCTCATTTTAACATTTTTGTTACTTAGCACGTTCTTCCACTAAGCTCTTCAAATGAGGGGAAGACGTCATAAATCCCTTTGGAGAGGGAGAAAAAGTAAAGAATTAGGGATGAATGCAGGCATACCCTGAGCCACTCGACCATGTTCTCTTCCTTCTCTGAGTCTGCGGAGGAGTCGAGTATGAGTCTGCGCGTGAGGTGCGCCTTGTGGAAGCGCATGAACACATCCTTATTCTGCACGTACTTCAGCACCAGCAGCTGCACAAGGAAATACAATGACACTTTAATAAAATAGTTATTTTATCCCTGTAAACTGATTATCTCAAGTTTGATTATCATTAAGAATGCTAGTGATACAATAAAAGTAATACGGTTTCGGTTGGGGCCATATGAAATCTTCACAACACTATAGCATGGTTCATACACTTTAAAACTCTTAAGAAAAAAAGTATAATTCAAGGACTTTTCCAGAAAAATAAAGCGACTAGAAGTTACTCAAATCATAAAATCTGAATACATCAAGTATGCTCCCACACGGAAATATATGACTTACATGGATTACACCCCCAAAAAGTTAGATTTTTAACCTCTATTAAACTTCATAATTTAAATTACCTTTTCACATATCACCTACACTTTACGAAAGGAGTTCTTTTAATCCCTGTCATTTGGTGTGTGATTATTGAAGAGGTACAGGAGCGAACCGGTTTTGATCTCAGCATCTCTCGGGCATGTGACTGAGCCCAGCCACCGATAGTCCACCAAAAGGACACTCAAGGTGGAAATGAGTTACTTTGGCTTTTCATAATGCAATAACTCTTTCTTTTCCAACAGAGCTGCTTTATTGGCGGTTAAGCCTTTGTAGTCACGGCATGTTCCTCAGAGCTGAGAGTCATTTTTTGTGGCACCATCTAGGCGACTCTTGCTACCCATTTTGAGCCTGAATTGTGCTTTCGGTGGATGTTAAAGCAGGACGAGATTTAATTTGCCGAAAGAACCCCAAAGCCAAATTGGTACTCAAGGGATCTTTCACCTGCCACATAATCATGCTTACTATTTTTACTTCAGCACCAGCAGCTGCACAAGAGGAGTCCGATTAATAATGGGACCAAAACCAAAAATCGGGACATTCCATACTTATATCTCCCTCCGTTACTATTTTTAACCTTATACACCCTCCTCCCTCGAATTTCAAACAATGGCATAATTAATGTAGTAAATAACAAATAACTAAGGAATATTAATAAATGGTTATCCCAAGAAATCAAATATACAAATTAATAACATGGGTATATGAGATGAGCCATATTAAGGAACACATTCTTCAAGAAATACAGAGCAGTCTTTTTCATCCCTGATTATCTGGCATTTGATGATCATTTGAAGCATTAAGTTTAGTTTAGTTTTAATTATTGTCCCACTAGGCTACACGAGGGCTATTGGCGACGGGCGTCGTATTTTAGAACCACAGTCAAGTGACGAGCCGACACCTGAGTAGGCACCCACAACGCAACCGTGAAGGGCGACATCGTACGCAGCGTTGGGACTTTGAAGCATATTTAACGTGCACTCCCTCCACACAGGGTATTATTCGTCGGACATTTTTGGATGCACAGGCCGTTTATAGGTCGACAACAGTTATTTTGGCGATGCCCGGACCCGAACCTTCCGCATGCTAGGCGAATGCCTACCCGACTGGGCTCCCCAGCCCCCTTAGAAGCATTAAGAGGGAATGGTAGCCGGATCTCCAAACCAAAATATTTACTCTGTTAATTTAATGGAAAAATTTTATTTTTCAAGCCAAATTACGCTGTCCGCATTGAATATATTAACAAACGTGTTTTTTATATGATAAATGTAACTGGCTATAAAATTCAACTTTTTGAAATTGGTTTGAATATTTTGTTGTAAAATTATGCATTGAAAATTAAAAATATATTCAAACCAACTTGAACAATTTTTAATATCGAGCATTGTATGCCAGCTACATCATATAAAAAATATTCAATAAAGCTGGAGAAATATGTCTTAGAAAATGATTTTTTCCCTATTGGAAAACCATAGAGAAGACAGCTTCAGTCCCTTCATATAAATAAATGGATTTGGTTGGGTCATTGTGCGAAGGATCGTTATATTACAGAAGGCGGCCTTTACCTTTAAATTATGGGAACAAATGTAATTTAGGTAACAGTACTAATTTACGCAGTAGTTTTCCTGTAGATTTTAGGTTTAGTGGGTATAGCACTTGAGGCACGTAGGTAGATGATTTAAAATGATAAAGGGTGGCCTAATTAATACCTAATTGGTCTAAGAATGTAAAACGAAACTAAATTACATTGTAGATGCATTTTATTTTTATAGTAATGCATAACTAATATAACTAAACTTCTTATGGGCTCAGATGATGATAGTGCAATCATTTTGAATTCAGAATTCAGTCATTTTAAGGAATGTTTTAACTCCATTGATATGTACCAGAACATTTTAGGAGAACCTATGAGTTCAAGTGGTGATTTAATTCAGTTACTCAAATTCATCAAACAGTAAGACATGGGGGGCTTAGGAAAATAGTTCAACTTAAATAGTCGAACCAGAGGACGTGGTCAAATATCAAATAAACCCTTCTTCAAAAGGGAGGGATTTTTACATAAAGTTAACGAGTTGCATGTTTTACCAGGTTATATTCTAGGAGCAGAAGAAGAATATTGAAAGGGAGACTGGTAAAACAATTAGCAAACTTTTGGACCTTGGTTTTTGGACTTTGGCCTGTTGTCAGTCATCAATTTTTTTTATGTGTACTTGTATTTGTATAACACTTACAGTAGGCTTTCTCTTAACCAGACTAGATTAAATTGGATCTAAGCTTTAACCAGACCAATTTCTTATACTTATATTGTAAAAATATCATGTGTTTTGTTTTTGATTCCCAAGTGATGCCGATAAAAAAACCCTGGACGCAAGTGGCAAATAGCCAAACTTCTAAGCTTCAATAAAAAAAACAGCCTACTGGTTTTTTTAATGGTTTTTAACTAATAAAGCAATTCATTCATTAAATATATTCATTGAATAAAATAATACATTTCTATTGTGTATTAATTTGTAAGGCAATTGCCATTAATGAAGAAATGTGCAATCAAATGTATATCCAAACCTTAATTTAACTTTTCTGGCTTAACTGGATTTTCACTAACCCTTGGTCTCATTTGGTGTTCTCGTTAAACATAGTAAGATGTTATGGTACATTTCGATGGAGTTAAACAGTCCTGAAAATGGTTAGCTCTGAAATCAAAATTATTGCACTATCAGCCCATACAAAGTGGTTCATAGAAGGTGATCAATATGCCCTTTAGTATAACATGTGAAACAAATAACACCTTCATTTTCACCATCAAAATTTTTTTTGCACTTATATTAACACCAGTTTAATTATATCAACGATTTTTATCAGCATATTTATCATTCATATCAACTTTTTAATTATTAAACACTCTTTCATTATGATAAACACTTTTATACATATTGGGGTTAGTAGCATTGGTGGGTTCCCTAAGAGGCCTTTCCTGCCCTGCATAACCATTTTAGGTTTAGTTTGAATTATTGTCGCACTAGAGCTACACGAGGGCTATTGGCGACGGGCGTCGTATTTTAGAACCACAGTCAAGTGACGAGCCGACACCTGAGTTGGCACCCAACACAACTGTTAAGGACGACATCGTACGCACGTTGGGACTTTGGAGCGTATTTTAACGTGCACTCCCTCTACACGGGGTATTATTCGTCGGACATTTTTGGCTGCACGGGCCGTTTATAGGTCGGCAGTTATTTTGGCGATGCCCGGACCCGAACCTGGGACCTTTCGCATGCTAGGCGAGTGCCTAACCGACTGGGCTCCCCAGCCCTTGCATAACCATTAAATTTTGAATTCCTACTTTCGAAATTCCTGTTTTCGTGTACACTCATTTTATGTCAATTTGATCCGAGACTATCAAAGTCATCGAGTAAGTCGTTTGATTCTTGAATATTTTCTAGTAGTTATTCGCAACGGGTCCAAAAAATGACTTGGCTGTACTTAAAAACAAAGAGGTGCACTTGCCACGTCCTTGAGCTTGGCCTCTATCTCGTCGGAGGTGAGCTTCTTGCTGAGGGGGGTCTTCCTCAGCAGCATATCACAGTAGTTGGCCAGCAGCTCGGGGCACTTCGACTCCGGCTGCGTCTTGTTGCCCACGCTGAAACACACAATATTATTACACAGCCGCATTTAATGGACTGTGGGATGGATTTTTAATGCAGTTTGGAGTAGTTTCATTATTTTTGTTATTAATAAATATTTAATTATTCTTCGAACTACAAATAAATCGAGCAGACGATAAATAATTAAATATTAAGTTAATTTGCGAAAGAATATTAAGGAAAATAGTTGATTTTGGCTTTTAGAAGTTTAAATTATAGTTGGATGCTGTGTTTAGCTATTTTTTTCTAATGTGTGTAAATCTAGTGTAGAAACGTTTGTTGATGATATTTACTGTTAGGAACCTAGTTGTTTCCCCGATTTGAATTTCAGTAAATATTTAAGTAACAGGAAAGTAGGCTATTTTAGTTCTTTAAGAACTTCTTGTTATTACCACAAACCAGCGGCATAACACCAAGTTCAACAAACTAAATATAAAGTAAAGCAATCGATCAGTCATTCATATTTACAAACGTACAAATCTTCTTGTATACTCTCAAAGTCCATCTTCAAATTTCAAAAACACAATTTCTAAAAAAAGTATATATCGAAAATATAAAACATGCTTCCAACAGAACTTTACTTGGTAAGAGTTGGTTGCCGATGACTGACACGACTAGAACTACTTGTGTTTATATCCCAACACAAACAAGGTTGAATATTAAGTGTCGCGGAAAAATAGGTATTATGTAAATTATATTTCAAAAAAGGGCATGTAAATTATTAATGAAAGGATTATTAAAATGACATGAATTTAAAAAATTTGTGCAAACAATTTAATTATTTGCAAATTATTTGTTATTTCAGGAACCGAGCATTTATAGCTCGATAAACAAGTCGTCATTGTAACAGAGTCTGCCTGTACAAAACAAATGTTCATTTGCATAAGCTTAAACCAACTTTGGTTTGCATGTGGCACTTCACATGATATGTAAACGAGGTAAAAATATATTGATGAGATGCTGCGTACTTTATGGATGAAATAATTTAATATATTTTATATTGAAAATATGCGGTGGAAGAAAATTAGGACTTGACCGATGGCCTGTTACCGATTTTTAGGATGGATCAAACGTTAAATCAGCTGTCGCCCGATTATCTTTTCTGACAATATCAAACAAAATTCAATTATCTCATGTGAAAAAAACATGATTTAACTGCGACCCTCTGCTACACAATGCTAAAAGTAGGAACACACAGACATTTAGACAGTACAAATACCGGGTGGCCCAGCGGGTAGCGTTTGAAACAAATGAAAAAATAAAAACAAATAAGAGACATAAGAATATAATGACGTTTATTGAATGGACATATTGGGCAATTAATGATAAAGAGGTTTGAAGTGCCCGCCATCTTTAACAAGGACAGCAGTTAGGCGGTTCTCCAATCCAACCATACTCCTTACCCATACCTTCCTCCATACTCCTTTTGTTTGGCTAATTCTTTTTGTGGGAAGCTTTTTTTAGCTTTTGTGGGAAGTTCCACAAAGAGAATTGGCCAAACAAAATGAGTATGGAGGAAGGTATGGGTAAGGAGTATGGTTGGATTCGAGAACCGCCTAACTGCTGTCCTTGTTAAAGATGGCGGGCACTTCGAACCTCTTTATCATTAATTGCCCAATATGTCCATTCAATAAACGTCATTAAATTCTTCTCATGTCTCTTATTTGTTTTTATTTTTTCATTTGTTTCAAACACTACCCGCTAGGCCACCCGGTATTTGTTTTACGTTAACTTAATGAAATTTTTGTTTGCATAGCCATAAGGTGTGGAACCAGCAAGCTAACTCGATCACGACTAAGGAAATTTCAGAACCGACTCAATTTCTCATAACTATTTACCATTTATTAATAAATTATTAGTACTTATTATTGCAGATACAGATTTAATTTTGTTCCAATAAAATGGCAATTTTGGGACCAGGAAAGTTGGCAACAAGGAAAATATATTTTTCAGTTAAAACTGTTAAAAATAGAAGCCATCAAGTTCACCGTACCAGTATCTCATACACTATGCAAGTTCTACCAAATATAAAAACCGGTTTTCGGTTTTTCAGAAGGAAAAAAACATTCACATACCTGCCAACATTCCTCTGAGCTCTGTCCGTAGTCCCTTCGGCAGGGGCGGGCGATTGTTTACTAATCACTCAAAATTAATTGATTACCGGTTATGGGCATTGTCTTCCAAGGTCGACGAACCGATTTTTTCATTTAAGTGCTAATAAGGTCACTAATACCAAGGCGAAAAAAACCTCAAAAAAAAAATTTTAAGAAAATATCGAAGCTTATCCGTAGTTTTGACTGTGTTTCCGTAACTCCGTAGTTTGATACTTTCATCCGTAGAAACTACGGACAATCCGTAGTAGTTGGCAGGTATGCATTCAACCAATTTTAAAAAAAGAACTTGAAAAATAGTCAGCAGAACAACTCAATCGACTGTGGTGTCACAGTGTAGGGATATTTCCGAATAAACTGAATTACTTATTACAATTCATAACTATATAGATAGATTTCATTTTGTTCCAATGCACGATAACAATTTTGTTTAAAAAAATATTATTTGAAAGCTTAACCACAATGGAACAACAGTCAACAAGTGCCTTATAATACTAGTTGATACTATAAATAAATTTCTAATCAAAATTTAAAGAAGTTTTCTTTACAGGTACAAAAAGAACAGTGGCTTGAAATTATTTAAACTAGTTTAATTCCAAATGCACATTGACTAATTTACTGTTAATTTACTTAGGGACAAGCAAAAATGCTAACTTGCTTTTAATATGCAAGTGTTTTAAATTCTCAACTAAAAAATTAAACTTATAATAATAATGTTATAAAATAACATAGTAAATGGCCTATAAAGATAATTTTATACTTCAGATTTCCAAAATGTAAGAAATTCTTTTAAAAAATGATTCAATAGATGTGTTTGAATGCATCTTTTCCCTTAGGTGGTTAAATTCATACATATTTTAACAACATTTTTAAAATGGCAAAAACAAAAAGAATAAATGAATTATACACAATTATGAATGGGGGAAAAAATATACCCTTTTTGTTTTGAAGGTAGTTCCAACCTAAATACTGAGGTATCGTTCACAACTTGCTTGAATGCCTGGAAATAAAGAAAAGCAATCAGATAAAAGTTTCATGGATAATTTTAAGATGGGGGAAAGGTCATAACTAATGTGACCAGATTTTCCAAACTCAAAAATCAGGACCATTTCTACCCTTCCCCTATCAATTTTTTATATAATACTCCCTCTTCCTTACCCAATTTTCTTTAAATAGTATAACTAATAATAAACTAATTGCTGAGAAATAACTACAGTCAATACTCGATAACTCGAAGTCCCAGGGGACCTCCAAAATTATTCGAAGTTCGAGTTATCAAAGTTACCTCCCATTCCTCTTTACAGCACTTAAGATGAGTTTTCCATGTTTGAAATGATTTGATATGTGCCACAGTACTATAGCATTTCAAGTTTTTAATAGCCTATGTAAACAACAAGAGAAGAATTGGTTCAAAATGTTTATAGAAACTACAAAATTTGTCCACATTACATATTAATTAGTATACATACCAGTAAATATCATTTGAAAAAAGCAGTTATTTATTGTTTGTATTTTAAGGTTGTTGGCATTCACAAAGTCACCTAATTTTTAACACAGGGGTGTTGTCTGTACTGAATTGTGTTTTTTACTGGGGAAATCTATCACAAAAACTTCGACTTGGAAGATGTTCACTTCGAGTTATCGAGACAGTTTTTTAAAGAAAAGTATAGAAATGATTCGGGACTTGATTAAAAGTTCGAGTTAGCGGATTGTTCGACTTATAGGAAGTAGAGTTATCGAGGTTTGACTGTAATAAATTAAATAGCTAGCATTATAGCTATAGTAATCAACTATAAATAACTATTAAGAAGTTTAAGGTCATTTTAATGTTTTAAACAAAGAGTATTCAGAAAAAAAATTGTCAAATCTATATTTTATGATATTTTTCCTGTTTTTTGGAACTGTAATATCAAAGTGGGTTGTTTTAGAGGGACAGTGAACAATGGGTAGATTTAGCGTTATAAAACAAGGTACTAAACAATTTTAACATTTAGTGACATTTTAGGGGCTTTTTATATTTTTTTGGCTATATATACATAAACATTACTTTGAGTTTTGCAGAAACAAATTACGATCTTCTAATGACTTCAAATTTAATTAAAAACAAATAATGAAAAGTTGAATTTTTAAAGCTTTTTGGAAAAAGTTGAGTTTGTCTATTTTTAGTGAATGTAAGAGCTGTTATTGTCTACTAAAATTTTTTTAAATGGACAGGCTGTTTGAAACGGGTAGGAACCCCATATAAGAATGAAATTAAATGTGCAGTTTCATTTTTTTCCCCCTTCCAGATGAGAAAGGTAGCCAGGTTAGTTTGAATTATCGTCGCACTAGAGCTGCACGAGGGCTATTGGTGACGGGCAGCGTCATTTAGAGCCACAGACAAGTGACGGGCAGACTTCTGAGTAGGCACCCAACGCAGCCGTTAGGGGCGACAGCTTTGGGACTATGGAGCATTTTAATGTGCACTTCCTCTGCACGGGGTATTATTCGTCAGCATTTTTTGGCTGCATGGGCCGTTTATAGGTGGGCAGTTATATTGGTGATGCCCGTACCTGGGACCTTCCGCATGCAAGGCGAACGCCTTAACCGACTGGGCTCCCCAGCCCCATGAGAAAGATGCGCACTGTAAGCGGAAAAATTACCTAGTACACAAATATTACTTTTCTAGTTGTAAAATGCTATAATATTCGAAATTGAAATATCTAACGATTAAATCAAGAATTAAATCAATGAGTAAAATAGTTGGATTACAGTAAGCGAATCCTTATTTTTTCTATCATACAATGCAATGGAAAAAATAAACTTTTCTGAAAAACTAGTTGTTTTGCGATAGGTCTCTTTTTCGTGCGGGTGGCAAATGAGGAGTACCTTGTCTCTGGACGTGAGGAACCTGGGGTCGTCGTGGAACGCCTCCTTGACTAGTTGGCTGAACCGGGTGAACAGCTCCAGCAGCTGCTCCACGTACTTCTCAGAGTCCTGAACACAAGAACACACATTCAAACACGCACATTTACAGCCAAAAAATCCCAAAAAAATGACATGCGTGTTAGGTTAACAACTTCTGTCTGGTCTTTTCGGCATAAGGAAATAAGCCCAGCAAAAAAAATGGAATTACGATTTTTATCTTCTCTTGTATTTCAAAACATATTTACAATCAATTTTTCATTGGCAAGTAGCCCCAATATTAGCTTCACTTCCAATAAGTAGAGTCAAGGCGCTGTTGACCGATAGCAATTAATGTTTGGCACAAACCAGGAAGAAGCTTGGAGAACCAGTTGCCAGTCTCACGACGTTGGTGACACTTTTATACTAGTACAGGTTCCGGGCCAACAGTTGAAATCTGTTTCCCAACAGCTGAAATCCTGACAAGCCAGAATCCAAACAGGTCCGAAATCTCAATAAACCAATAAATTTAGGGCAATTTAATGACTAATTTTTGCATCAATATTTTTGCATTTGGGAAGAGGGTTTTTCTGTTACTGCTATGTAAACATAAAATACATTTGGTTCGAAAAAGGTGTTATATCCCAAATGTATTTTATATGGAAACTAGCTGTTATACCCGACGTTGCACGGGTAGAGGTGGAAAAATAATTTAACAGTCAATTTAACTATTTTTTTTCTTTCATTTTAGTTACATAAGATATGAAGATTACCCAGTAATTTTCCATTTAATTACCCAACTTGGATATAGTAATGATTAATATTAATTTCAAAAATACCTTTGATAAGAAGCGCAAATTAAAAAGAATACATATTTAAGTAAAAAATAATCAGTAAGAATTAAAAATGGAAAAAAGCTAAATCTTAAAAGGGTCTCAAACATTTATTTTAACGCAATTCAAGGGAGTTCTCCAATAAATTAAGTAACTTTTTTTGGACACTTTGTAGATATAAATACAATATAAGCAGTACAAAATGGCAGAAAAAAATGCGTTTAGGACAAAGATTGGTATAATCTGTTCTTCCAAAGTAGTTAAAATTTAAATCTCACTTTAAACTGATCACTCTTGGTCTGCGTGCAAAAAATAAAATATTCTTAATGAAAGTGAATTACATGATCTAATTGTTTAGATGTTATAAAGCTACTCCAGCAAACAGCAAACGATTTGCATTTTTTATATTTATTTGTTTTTTTAACTGTGATAAAGATACTAAAGCAAACGATTTTTATTTTTAATATTAAATATTTTTCTAACTGCTAAAAAGCTAGCAAACGATTTTTGTTTTAGATGTTTATTTCTAATTTTTTAGCTGTAATTAAACTAAATATACTTTAAAATCGTTTTAACAAATGTGTAAAATAAAACTAAATAAGCAATCCGTGAAAACGTGCTGTTGAAGGAGCAATAAACCTCTAAGGTCTTCAATGCATTGAATGGGAAACGTAAAAATGTTCGAAAACGATAAAAGGAATGGTCAGATTCGAAAAATTCTTAGCCTATGTTTGTTCCGGAGATGAGATGAATTTTTGTGCAAAATTTCGTGACGATCTGTTGCGTGGTTCTTTAGATCTCGTGTCTTAAACAAACAAACAAACAAACAAAAAAAACAAAAGTTGCCTTTTATGTATATAGATAAAACCTTTTAGCTCATTTGGCACGTTTTGGGAAAAAAATTGGCGAGAAAATAGATATAGCTACAAACACACCCATTAAACAGCTCTAACACAATGACCTTCGAACAACCAATCAGCTTATAAATTATTTATAAAAAAAATGCCCATTCGGCGAGTTTTAGTTAATAATTTGGCGAGTTTGGCAACGTATTTGGCGAAAAAATAAAGACATAAAATCCTAATATGCAGCTCTAGTGCGACGGCCTTTATTAACCATCATAGTTCAGTAATAGCTTAACGATAAATTTATTGCTTAAATATGCATACATGCAGTCAACAGAAAAATCAATGAAAAAATCATCAAATAAACCCACAATAAAATCCGGGAATGGAGACTGCCGGAATTACGTCACTTGAAACATGTCAATTATTTTTCAAATAATGAATTTAGTTTCTGAAGTTAATGGCAACAGAATAAAATAAACATTTTCAATTTTAATTACTTTTGTTAAAAGTTTTATTTAATTTTTTCAGCCGATGGCATCAGGAAAGTAAAAAAATGATCGGATTTGAGCCAAAGTGGTGTAGTTTTTTCAGAAAAACGTTCGAAACGATAGAAGGAATGGTCTGATTCGAAAAATTCTTAGCCTATGTTTGTTCCGGAGATGAGATGAATTTTTGTGCCAAATTTCGTGACAATCTGTTGCGTGGTTCTTTAGATCTCGTGTCTTATACAAACAAACAAACGGAAGTTGCCCTTTATGTATATAGATTACATACATAATTGGAGTATTTTTAATAGTTCACTATTTATGTTTTGTTTAGTATTTTTGTTTGATAATTTGGACTTATTATGTGGTCTGTACCCAATGAACATATTTTTTTCTTATAATAAGTAATGTAGTAGGTTAATTGTGTTTTTTTCGTGTTCAGTTCAAGTATTTAATGATACACAACAATTTTTAAATACAAACATTTTATATATGAGTAATATAAACATCTAAACTTTAAAAAAATCAAGAAATAAACAAAAATTATGTATTTCTAGTGTCGGGAGGAGAGATTTTTCCTTTATTGCTATGTAACCATAAAATACTTTTAGTTTGAAAAAAGTATTATATTCCAAATGCATTTTATATGGAAATGGCCAATTGGCTGTTGGGATTATGTCCCACAAAGTGCTAGTTTGTTCTTTTCTGTAAGCTCTATAGCCAAAAGTAATACAATAGTAATAAAAGAAGTTGGAATGCATGCCGTGACCAGTCCGAGGTGACCAGTGTGTAGTACAGAATAAATGGTGAAAATGATCAGAAGGTTTTCAAACATTGAATTCAACTAACCACAGCACACACTATGTAACTAACTATAGTTTGTTTAGTTTGAATTATCGTCGCACTAGAGCAGTGGTTCCCAACCTTTTCTGGACCATCGCCTCGTATTTTAGGTAGATTAACATCCATCGCCCCCTTTTAATTTTCATGTTATGTCTAATCATAATTTGAGTTAAAGTGTAACTATAAAACAGTTTTATAACACTTACTACCGTTTATAAAAACAACCAAAGAAACTTTATCTGGTCACTTTTAAATAAAATAGTAAAAACATAAAACACATATTTTTAAAGAACAAAAGTGAATTAATTAATCAAGATATTTTTACTGGTTTCAAGAAAATTTATGAGAGTTTAAAGTAAAAATTGGCTGGTTTGGTTATGGTTGGAGAATGGTTTTACTGTACAAAGGTACAACCTTATTTTAATTTTCCCCCTTTGAATACTCATCGCCCCCTGATCGCCCCTCAAGTATTTTTTGCCCCCTTGATAACACAAATCACCCACTTGGGGGCGATCGCCCCCAGGTTGGGAACCGCTGTACTAGAGCTACATGAGGGCTATTGGCGACAGGTGTCGTATTACGCAACTATAAAAAAAACAATAAGAATATCGTGGTTCAGGACACCACCGGTCCTTTTGGCTTGAGAGTAGGAGCCAAAGTGATGTCTTGTTCGGTTTGAATCTCACTGGGAATGAATGGGTCCCGTGTTTAATATGCAGACACTGGCTAAAAATATATTTGAGAATTTATACTATTGGGTGAGAGATCTTTGGTTTCAGATAATGACTTTACAGGATTTGGGTGCAAAGATAAGTACTGTGTGTATAAGTTTCTCTTCCCAAAATGGGTTGCCAAAACAAAGTGGGAAGAAATTAAATGAACTAAGATAATGCTAACTCATTGTGCATGTGTGAATTTCGAATTTCACCTTCATAAACAATGTGTGCATTCACTTCACTTTATAAGAATCCAGTGAACAGCACTATTAGGTTGTATTTGTTTTGGTTGGTTTGAAAACGGATATTTATGAGTAGTTCTTGTAGAACAAATTTTACGGCAGTTAAGTTGCTACGAGGTAGTAGTCTAGGTTATTTTTCTACCAGATTATGTGTTGTTTAAAAGTGACTCTTATGTTCTTTGATTTTGCCATCTGTATTTATGCATACCGGGCACTGTAACCGAGCCCGGTGTGCTTCTATTCTGTGTACTACTACTTAGGCGAGTTAGCCTGAGTTGCGTGCCGTGGTGTACGGCAAGGTGCTTGTTTTTTTTTACTTAGAATTATGATTTAATAAATTTAAGATTGTTTTAAAACCCGTCCCTAATTATGACTTAGGATTATTTCACTTACATTCTCGTTTTTATTCCCACTGTGAATTATTAGTGAATTGTAGTGAAGTGACTTTCTCATAAAAAACAATGTTTTTCGTAATGACTGACTTTTATAATTCTCCCGTTTTGACTTGTATGTTTGTGTTTGTCCTAAATAAAAAATGTCTCGTCCTAAGAGCAGTTTCAAACACAAAATAGTACATGAATATTAACTCTCTGAGGTGTAGGTTAGGTACATTTTGCAAGTTAACCTACAACACAAGTAATACAATACTAGTAATACAAGTTTGCACAGTTCACCTGTGTGATGATGTCTGCGGATGCAATCATGTCTGCCAGGCCCTGGTTGATGATGTAGTGCTCGAGGTCTCGCAGCATGGGCGTGATCCCGTCCGGGACGCGGTCCATCAGTTTAAACATCAGCTGCAGCTCTGAAAAACACACACGCATTGCATTCACATTGCCTACTTGCAATTGAGACACTTCTTCATATAAAACAAGTAGGCTTGTTACAGAATCTGTCACTTAAACCGCTTCCACACAACAGTTGTGCTCAACAGGAAACACGCGATTTATACACCTCAGAAAGAAATTCGCCAAACAGAGCCTTTAGCTAGTTGTAATTAAACATTTAAACGATAAAATTTATTATTTTCATTAATCTTCTTTCTCAGATTTAATAATTAGACTTTATCGTTTGCTTAATTTGTTTGAAGTTCGAAGAATAATAATGTTATCTTTTTTAATAAATATCTTTGTGTCGCCACAATTTACCATTTACATTTCTTTCGAAAATTCAGTCATTTATCGTTTGTTAAATTAATTTACAGTTCGAAAAATATATAATTAGTGCAATTGATGCTTTAAAAAATAAAAGCGAAACTTTGCATATTTTTTATGTCAAGCTAGAATTCTCTATGCATCTTTCTTCATACATATATAATGAACCATCAAAAGAACTTTATTGTGATATTACAACAATCCAAACTGAATTATATCACATAAATAAATATTCTTTCAAAACTTATTTTTATTTTAAATAAAGTTTCTGCCATGCTGTGGTTAGATCAGGGAGTTGTGTTGAATAAAACAGTACTAAAATTGTGCTTTTAGCTTCCACACTACGTTTATAACGTAAAAAGTGGAAGGTTTTATAATAATTCAGTCTGTCTGTCCGTCACCCACTTTCACAGAAAGAACCACAAGTCCCACAGACAAGTGGGATACGTCATTTTGAAGCAAAACATCAGATTAGGCTACATTCATAAATTTCATTAAAAAATTTAAATTAGAAGTTTATTTAAAATTTAAATAACTAAACATTTAATCTACATTGAAATAACATGCAAATTCTATTTTTATTCAAGATTTTCACTGTTGCCATTTCGTTAAACGTACGAGAAACTTTATTTGAAAAAATATATATTTATTTATTTATGTGATATAATTCAGTTTGGATTGTTGTAATATCACAATAGAGTTCTTTTGATGGTTCATTATATATGTATGAAGAAAGATGCATAGAGAATTTAACTTGGCATAAAAATGTGCAGGAATGTGCGAGGAATATTACATATTTATTCTTTGAAATATAAATTAATTTGTGCAAACGATAAGTAATAATTATTGAATTTTCGAAATAAAATAAATGAAACTAGCCAAATTTGGCGTGTAAATGTTTAATATAGAATTAATGTTGTGTTTGGCGCATTTATTCCTGTTAAACACAAATGTGTGGAAGCGGGTTAAGTGACAGGTTCTGTTACAAACCTACTTGTTTCATATAAAAAAATTAAACTCCTCGGAGCAACAGTCCATGAGTGGGCCAAGGCCTACCATGCCCAATTCAGCTTTCGTGACCAAGGGCTCTGGGGTACTAGGCATATGTCCTGGTTAGGTGGTCAATCTCATGCGGGACCCCCAGTGTTTAGTCGCCAAGGATGCTTGGTCCTCATTTTATCGACCCAATTAAGGGATGAAAGGTTGAGTCAGCCCCACCCAGTCCAGGATTCAAACCCCAGACTTGTAGCACGGCAATGCAAAGTACTACCACTGCGCCTCTCTCCTACTCTATCTATGGTAGTGCAATTCGTGAGTTTCTAAGGAGTTTTCATGAGTGCAACAATGTAAATTCATGAGGTAATGAGGGATGTATGTTTAGCATCGTATTAGTCTAGTGACTTCACTGCATTTACTGAAAAAAAAAATCTTCTAAAGAGTTGTGCATTCTGATACATTAACTGTTATCACACGATGTCCAAACTTTATTTTTCTACTGTGTACATACCCATTAGACTTATTCCTAATGAAGTACAGGAGAAAAACAGCAGAGAAAGGAGAGAAACGATTTCTGTCAATTTTTTTCCAGGAGATTATTTGTGTGCTGTATTGATCTTTATTGTGCCATATTGTTTTTTGTTCAATTGAAATTTAATTTAATTATTTAAAAATCTGACAAGACAAAATGAAAGTGTATCCTAGGATCCCTAGAAAACAACTACTTGGATATCCTTCTGTAGAAAAACTCTACTTTACTCTGAGCTCAGCAACTAAAGGCATTAAAAACTGATGTAGCATTAACACGGGAAGAAGGCGTTGCGACGTCCTCCTTTCATGTACCAAAAATGAGAGCTTCGAAAATGTGTTGAATGAATGAGAAGCACATCTTAGCAGCTGACTCAATAAGAGGCATGATGAAAACTGTCAAACACAAAAACTGCAACCAAAAGCTACTAGAGCATTTATAATAAAGCATTTCACTTCATTAAAATAAAATGCTAAAGTAGGTATTGATAAGACAAAATTGCAAAACCTATTTCTAATCTAACATTATAAAATGACAAGAAATATCAAAGGTTTTACACTTTTAGTACACATTATTATAGTCATTAATAAATGCTATTTAAACCATGAAAAATAATGTTGCTTAAAAAGGTTTTTGATCCTATATTAAGCTTTTGTGATTCTGAACTAAAAAAAAATTAAGAATTAAAAGCAAAGAAATTAAGGGACCATGAACTTCTGAAAAAAAAAACTATCGCCCAAGGTTGATTTATGGAGAAATCGGATAAAGAGTGTTCCATGACTATCGTCCACAATTGTCTCGCATTTTTTGATAAGCTTTTATGCCATGTTTATTGTTTAGAAGTTGGTATACTTAGGCATTGATAAGCCACAAGCTTCGGCCTTTTTAAAATTGTCCCTAACTTAATTAAAACGTTTTTTTCTAAGCTGGCAACCAAACAATGCTTTTACAGTGGAATAAAATTACTTTTTAAAAGATTTTGCTACACACAAACAGAGAGGTAATCAATACCTAAGCATATCAGTCATTACAGAAACAATAGATAAACAATAATGGATGCTGGATGGACTGCCCATTTTCTCCAAACATAAGGGGGAGTTCGTTTCATTTTCAGAAATTCTTATCCCCTTAAGCAAAATAAAATTGTATTTGGAGTATGCATTGCATTGAACTGTACACAATGTGTCAAAAAAGACATTGATTCTAAACAAGAAAAATGTCTTTAAAATTATATTTCAAAAATAGTCTGTCCTTTGAAGTGACTTACTTTCTGTTTCATTATTCCTAATCATTCCTAGACATTCTGCTAGAATCACTTCTTTGAAGACGGTCACCAAGTATTCCACGCAGCATTCATTGAGCTGAAAAGGGGCAAAACATTTACGGAGAAGGTTTTGCATTTTTAGCTTGCAAAATAACTTGATGTTAACAAGCTGTTTAGTAAATTCACATAAAAATCAATTAACAATTAAGTGATTTAAAGCTAGAAAAAAATATCATTGGCATTCACATTTTAACAATTCCAGCTTTGCTATTTAATGACACAACATGACTATAAATAAATGTCAATATTCCTAAAAAGAAAAGAAAATTAGGACGAAAAATAATTATCTGAAGATAAAGAGGAAGTATATTTTCCTATTGTTAATGAAAGCTCAACTGAACTGACCTTATCAGATCCTGGAGGAACTGTCACTACAGCAAATACTACCTGAACCACTGTGTGTGAATCATGATGTGTAAATAGGGCCTAAGTTAAGATGAAAACATCAGGTCAAATAACTGGAATGAACTGGTAAAGTCCATTGTTTGTGACTAGGGCTTAACCCTCCGAGGCAGGGGTTCCCAACCGGTGATACACGGGAATATTTCGGTGGTACGCGTGAGTGATGCGAGCAACACAATGCTATCAATAGCTGTACGCATGAGCAGTGAGCAAACATATTACTCATTACTTTAAGCATTAACATCATTTTAAAGAGAAATCTTTAACTTCGGGATCGGATGTAAAACCTAGAACCCTTTGATCTTCCGGCAAGCTGCTATTTTTGATGCCATTTGTTACAACATAAGGATTAAAGACGCATAATATTTAAGGACCCATATCTGGGCGATGGGTGTGTCTACTCACGGCCTGCACGCTGCCGTTGTAGGGCTCCAGGTACCTCCTCCCTCTGTGCTCCTCCTCCCTGAGCTTGTGGTCTGCGTAGCGCATGTAGTTCTGCACCCCGTTCGCGGCCAGGTGCTCCGGGGCCTTCTCCCGGTAGAACGCCTCCGTCGCCTCCAGGTAGGCGCGCTCAAAGTTCTCGCGGTAGATCTGCAGCTTGTCCTCGGGGTTGGAGCACAGGTTCACTGAAAGCACATCGAGGTCCGTTATTTATACAACTGAGAGATATGTTGGCTGTAAGAGTTTCCAACGTTTTTTTACGATTGTTACTTTGTTGTTTTACATTTGTTAAACTGTATTTGAACATGATGTTGAAAAAAAATTGCAGTTCGCTTAAACTTGTCTTTATTTGTGCTATGTCAACACTGCTCAGCTTCCAATCCATCAATATCTATATTAACACCCATTGCTAATTTATTCAAAACAGTGTATAGATTTAGATAATACCTGATTAATGCTCTGATAATTAGCACTTCATTAATATTTTGTTGTTTTAATTTGGTGAATTCTTGTAAAAAATTATCTAGATTTCCTGAAGGTATCTTTTTGTTTTTTAAGAAATTATACATTTTATAAGCTGAAGAGTTGCCTTTACATGTACTTCCCTTCTATCAGATCGGCCTCAAGCATTAGTTATTATTTGGTAAAAGCTATTGAGGCCCAATTTTTCAAAACCATTATTTTGCTTTTGTCGAGTAATGATACTGATCACAATTTTTTGAAACTGTCTAAAAGTGTAAGACACACTTATGATTCATACTGAAGATCTAATCTCGTTTTGTTGGGCACATTCAAGCTAATATCAACTCTAAAACAAACATCAATCTCACGTCTACAAACAACCTGCAGTCATGCAAATTCATGTAAAAACACTACATAACTAATTACCACTTAATAAACACATTTAAAGATAATTATCAGGGTGGTGACAAAATCCTTGAAACAAAGTTCCCTGATACTTTCCCTGATTTTACAATTACCTAGAAAATATATGATACACACAATTCAATGCAGTACAGAAAATAACTTTGAGGGTCTTTAGACTTTTTGAATTAGGGAATTTTCCGGATTATGGGTTAGCCTACCTAACTTTTCCAGCTTTCCAAAAATCAGAATAAGTTTAGAAGAACCACGTGAGCAGGGAATTGCGTTATAGCACGGTTCATGCACTAATCGAAAAGTTCTGAATGAAAAAGCTAGTTTTTAAGCCTAAATGCTTGAAATTTTGGTTGGGTGAATTTGATTAAAATATACCTTTCCCTATATAGGAACAAAACTTTCAGGATTTTCAGAAAATTCAGGACAACTACGACCCCTGGAAATGTATTTAAAAAAACTTTAAGAAGGTATTTTGGATATCAAACAAACATATTTTTAATGTTACAACCAAGGAGTAACAAAAAATGGTTTTGATTAGCCAGATATTATATAGTTAAAGTATATGTGCAATTCAAGGGACCCAACATTTATGGTGTTATATTTGGAAACAAGGTAAGGACTGTATGGCCCAGATTGAAAGTGAAGTGAAGAGGGCTTTACCTTTTTGTTAGGTTATGTTAGCTTCAAAATCTTTGAAAGACACATTAAAAATATCCAGAATCCCCTATTGCATATTTTATGTATATCTGATCGCATCTCACCGTAGGACTCCCTGACCCCTATGACGAGCTGCGAGTCGAAGGCCTCGCCGTTCCTCTCTGCGTGCACCAGCTTCATGGCGGAGTTCTGCAGCCGGCTCTTGATGTTCGAGAAGATGCTCAGGTTCCAGCTGTCCAGCATCAGCTGGATAAACAAGTCAGAAACGGATTGCACAAAAACTATATTTACAACTCATATGACATTTCAATGCCCCACATTTTTATGGTCACCACAAAAATGCTAGTTTAAGAGATGCTGGTAATTTATTGAAATATATCATTTAAAATGTAGAGATATATTGAAAAACAACAAGACTACGCAAGGAAGATATGAAGAGATGATTCTAATACAGGGATGTGATTGACCAAATATACATAAAAAAAGGAAACTCTTGGGTGAGCACAAGAAAACACAGAGGAAGAACCACTAAAAATTATGAATTAAATATGGGAAAAGCTATCAAACTAACCAGTAACTAATTACAGATAAATTACATATTCATAAAATAAATCAAATTTTGTTTTCAAGCCATTCAGAAGACCTAAAGTTCTCTTAATTTCCAATAAATTCTACTAGAATGGGATTCTAAATTCTACATGGAATGTTTTGTTTTTAATATGGGAAAATCAGGGAAATTTGAAATTGTTTGAGTAGACTCCCTGGTTTTATATTTGAGTCGTTTCTAATCTCTTGGCTAGCTGATTCTGGATGTTACAACTTTCCGCTTATAGGATTCTATTTATAGGTTTATAGGAGTTGGCTATTATAATAGGCAAACTCGGGAGATCCTATAAACGGAAAGTTGCAACATCCAGAATCAGCTAGGCAATATATTAGAAACGACTCAAATATAAAACCAGGGAGTCTACTCAAACAATTTCAAATTTCACTGATTTTCCCATATTAAAAACAAAACGTTCCATGTAACGCTCTTATAGGTTTATTTGCATCACTCTTAAGTCATTTGATGAAGCAAGAGCCACGATTTAATAATTCTAAAAGTGGTTTAAAATCAACTACCAACATTTATGCCTGGAATTCCAACCTTTTATTAGGGAATTTTAATCGAAAGATCTTTTTTTACGAGGGCTGATGTTGAAACATGATTTTATGAAATAATTTTTACAAAATTAATATTTTTTTAAAATTTAATAATTACATCCATATACCAAAGAAATAGATGGTAATTATAAAACTTAAAGAATTTTCCAAGATTTTCATGCACAAATGAGCATTTCCACTTCAAAAAAACTCTGACTTTTCATCCCAGATAGGTCTGTATTTAATTCCGGGTCAAGAGATAAATGGTACCTTCCTGACGACTGATGCTTCTTTTTATTGGGCTGCTCACAGGGACGGATTTCTAAATAGGCTGCAGCCTAGAGCGGCGAATTTTTTGGGGCGGCAAATTTTGCGACCCATTAAAGCAGCATTCAGCATAAAAAAATTATTATAAAGATACGAATATTTTTAAGAAAGAAAACAAATAATTTACATTAATGCGTAAACCGTAAACGTATTATATATAGTGCTAATATTTCATAGCAAACATGTCGCTGCGAGGGCAAGTGCACCCCCTCCTAACAGATTTCTAAGTTGAAAGAAAAATAGTAGAACAGTTTTAAAAAATTCGCCTATCTCGCTTTCGATTTAGTGTGTTTTTAGTGTAAAGGTACATAAATGATTCTAATATGTGTATCTATTTTAAACAGCACATACCATCCTATTTTGCAGCTAACCAGCTACCTTTCCCCAAAGTGGGAGAATATTGTGACTGGGGCGGCAAATCATAGCCTACAACAGCAAATCTTTAAATCTGGCACTGGCTGCTCATCAACTGAGGCAGAGATGCCGTGGGCAGGTAAACTGCAGTAACTAGCCTAATGACTTAGACAATTGTCTTGCAAAAACTTAATAACTCTAGCCGATTGGAAAATACTTATCATTTCAAAGCAAAAATGATGAGTCGTGGCTACTGCAGTTTACCTGCCCATGACAGTGTTGATAGAAAACCATACTAAGCATTGAATGAGTTGTCAAGTGATTGTTTACCTTCCTGACGGCGCTCTCCTCGCTCTTGCTTTTCTTCTGAATGGAGGCTGATTTCCCAGCCAGCGTGGCCTCGAGCTGGCCAAAGGGCATGGGCAAGTAGTTGCACTGCGTGAAGAACTTGCGCCACTCCCCGATGTACGCCTTCAGCAGGGCCTGGTCCTCCTGGTGAGCAAGCACATTCTGCAAGGGAAACACTTTTTGTCAACACCACCTAACACACTCTCCCAGAACAGCACCTTTGACAACCTCAGACAGATTGCAGACTACGTTGTTGAACAGAGAAGTTCAAACCTGTTCCTATCAAACTAATTATGCTGACATGTACCTAGTATTAAGTAGTATATATATTTCAAAAACAATTCATGGAACACTCCTGGCTTTAGAAGTAGAAGGATTATATAATGTATACACCATTGATCCATTACCTCAAACTTTGACCTTCTCTCAAGGTTAAACAAGACGGATTTATGAAAAACTGAAATTCACTTTCCCTTATCATAGTACTACTAACATATCCTGAAAGTTTCAAGAAAATAGAAGACATGAACTATCACGCCCTATTCCAATTGGCCCAGTTTTTTTTAAAAAATGGCTCGTAATGCACCAGCCTTCTAATCTAGGTGGTATTGAATAGTCACTGCCCTGCTGTAGATGTACCAAGAGTTGACAACTTTTGTTGCAAACCGAATTGATTGTGGTCATTTGTGAGTGCACAACCAATTCCTAGCAGCCAATAAATGGTATCAGTGCAGTGAGAGAAAATTTTAGCCAACTTGACCATCCTGTGCACACAGCAAAGAGAACGAAGGGATAATTATTGGACATTATGGGTCAGTTTGTTGGAAGCATTATACCCATGACACCACACATTCATTTAACTTATTGCTTGCTATTAATTAACTCTCTGAGGGATACGGACACATAAACCTGACATCTGATGGACAGGTTTTACAGCGACACACATAACTTTTAAATTTAATAAATTTATTGAATTTTGAAATTGGGAGAGTGGGGGAGTCATTTATAAGGAGTAACTTTAACAAATATTATTTTTTAAAAATTAAGGAAATTAAATTTTCAAAAATTTATTTTGAACCTTAATTAGTGAAACAAGTTCCCACCGCACCCAATTTGTTTATCCCTCAGAGGGGTGATATGAAGAAGGTTAATGTAATAATGAAACTAGGATTTGTGTAATAAGACTCAGTACATTAATAGTTATTTATGCAACTAGTGTGAAAAGTAAGGCTTTTTTAAACGAGGTGAATAAATTATTTCACAAGCGAGGTATAAGCGAGTGAAATAAATTCACGAGTTGAAAAAAGGCTATTTTCAACGTGTTGTCATACACTATTTTTTTATAATAACGTGCAAAAAAAGTATTTATTAAATTGGCATTTATTAATTGGCTTATTAATTATTTTACTATCATATTCAAATAAGTTGAAGGTGATTTATTATTTATATTAATGATTATTTTAAAATCACGTGCAAAAAGTATTTCTTAGATTGGCATTGGAAATAAGACCCCAAATAAAGAATCATGTTCAAATAAAGAATTTTTACACAAATCATATGCTTTTATTTACTTTTCGCACTAGTGCGTAAAATTAACTTTGAAACATGATTTCATTAAAAGCATCACTTTTGCCACGATTATTGATTTGAAAAAATTAGTTTTTTTGCACGATATTATAAAAAAGGTATTTGAAACAAGTTATGCCTTTTCAAATTTTGTTAAAAATAGAGGGAACAACGTGAAACCACAGAATTGTTTTGGATGCATAGGAATACATTTAAAAATTAATATTAGATTTGTATCACATTTGAATTGTATTATGCAATATTAGTAACATTAAAGGGAAAAAAACATTTTGAACTCAAATAATTGGATTAGGGTTATTTTGTTATTAAACTAAGTACCATCAGGAAAGATTTGATGATTATAGATAAATGATTAAATTTATATATTGTTCTTTAAACATATTTTATAAAATATTAATATAAAATGCAATAGCTAATGTTTATTTAGAGAATTAACAATTTAAACAACTTATAAAATGACACACAATTAAAGAAGGAAGTACACATTTGGTTCAACTGTAGCTATAAATAATATCATTAGAAGTAGCAACAAAAGATTATACTGGAAAAATTATAATCAAAATGCACAACAGAAGAAATCAACAGAAACTGTATTATTGCTATTTAAGTGAACAACAGACACAAGAATCAGTTTATTAAATGGCTCATTGAAGTGAAGTACATCATGATTTTTAATAAAACCAATTTAAACTATAACTTTGAGAATGCTGAAAAATGTTTTAAATCACATCATAGTTACTAGAGCATTTGAGTTACAATGCAACCATTGGTTTTATGAAAATATTTATAAAATATAGTCTTGCATTTTTTGGGTCCCTTTTACTTAAATCCACACAGTGAAAAAGAAACTGTTACTGTCGTACAAACAACTAGTTTTTAACTTCCTGGGGAGAGTGATGACTATCACCTAGAACCTCTTCCACACAAAATATATACACAAGATAATATACAAAATTGCCAAACACTGCATTTAATTCCAATTTAAACACCATAATTTCCCATTTACATTATCTATGTTTTGCGGATTCAATTAATATTTTTTATTGTTTGCTCAATTAATTTGCAGCTTGAATAGTAACATTTAGTAAAATTATATGCTTTAAAAACAAGAGCGAAAATATATCATAACATTATTTTTAATATTTTCTAACAAACAATCAAATGAAATTTTACAACTTCATACAAAAATAATCAATTCAATACTTCATTAATAAAAATGTAAAATAAATAGTTCCAGATCATTTATTTTAAAAAAAATTTAATCTCTTTGCTGCTCTATTAATACACATTATCCCACACATAATCATAAAAATAATGTAAGCGGATGTTTTCCAAACTGATTTATACCACAAAAATTAATATTCCTTCAAATTAAAAAAAATTAATGAAATTTGGGATTTTTGAACATTTCCAATTTTAGAATCTCTTTAGTTCCATTTTAGAAGGGTTTCCCAAGATTTGCGAATCCAAGATTAAGATTTTATTTTAAGAAATATTTTTTGTCCATGGTATTTTGTGAGGGGTCCTTAACCAGAACCATAATTTCTTTTAAATAGAAACTTGAAATAAGTTTGACACTTTGACTAGCTCATACCTCAGAAGGTTAATGGTATGAAAAATGTCTGCTTAAATATGAAAAACATGATATTTTAAAACTCATGAAACACATTAAATTACTTCAATCACACTTGAACTGAATTTGTGGTAACCTATTAATTATTGCTTAAACTAAGCACAAATAATTCGAGCCTAAATTGAGAACCAATGCCACTAGGGCACATTTCGGCAGCAAATAAAGTGATACAAAAAAATCTTTTTTTAATTCAGAATTCAAAAACATGATCTAATAGCACCAGAAAGAATGATTTATAAGTTTAAAAATTGTTTTTTTTTGCAATATTAACTATTAAAATATTGCAAAGTTTCAATTCTCATTTAAACTTATCGAAAAAAAACTACACTCACACTTTGAGCCTGGTGTATGAAGTCCAGAATGTTGTCCTGCAGATTGCTGTACACTTTGGGGGGACCCTTGTCGTCCCACAGGCACACAATGTGCACAAGCCTAAAAAACATCCAAGTTGACATTTAAAACGCTTTAAATTTCAATAAATAGCAATATACATTATAAAAACACACTTAAATAAGAATGAATAGGTCAGTAGTGATATGTGAAATACCCGGGTATATATTAATTAGGGTTCGAATTAGTTTCTCGAATTTTTTTTATCCATATTTTTTTTTTTAAATTAAATTCTATGCAATAGGGTAAAATTTGGAAATTATTAGAAGAAAGCAATTAAAATAAACACTACCAAAAAATATATATTTTATAAGATACAATGGTGAAAATTATTATAAACTATTCTATTACATTCTATTAATATCTTTATATTATTATTACCTATTATTTATTGTAATTTGGCATCAATATTTTAAAATAACTGAAACGCTCAAATTTGAAAAAAAGGTAAAATTGTAACAAACAGAAATACAAATATTACTTTGTGCACAAGTTTTGTTCCAAAGCTCTGCAAAGAAGTGTTATCAATTGAATCGCAAATGAAAGTCTCAGAAAGATTTTGCATATACACTTTTTTAAAACTAAAACGTTGAAAAAAAGGGTAGGACAATTCCCATATGGACATGTGTTAAAGTTATATTTATTTTGATTCGTGGGGTAACAGTGAGTGAGATGATAGTTTTAAGAAAGAAAGGATAATGTTAGTTTTGTGACGAGTGTAGATTTTATCGAAGAATCATCGAAGAGGTAAAAGTAAACTATTTATTAAGAACATTTAAAATCCAGTCAAGAACTCAGGACAATAAAACAACAAGTTACAATTTGTAGCCTCCAGTCCTATACACTCTATATCTGCTGCCAGATCCAGATCACGAGGCACGACGCACAGAGGTAGGTTTATGCCACGCAGTTGAGCTATGGAACACAGATGATTACAGTCAACGTGCCGCATTGTGGTTGGCTTAGGCAAACACAGGAGCAGACAGCACAGAACTACGAGGAAAATCCCTCAAGGTAACTGAAACCTCACAGTTTAATAAAGTTTAAATTTTCCCTTTTCTATGTTCAACTTATTTAATACTCTCAAGGTCTCTGCTAAAGTATGGAAGGATTGTATAATATAGGAACTTCATTGATTATGTGCTTTTTGAGAAAATTACAAGACATTTTCAAATGTAATGTGTGTTTAAAAAAGCAAATCAAACTGGGAAAATAAATCGAATTGTGTACCAGAAGAGGTCCTGCCACTCTGTGCGTGTGACCGCCTCCTGGTGGAGGAGCTTCAAGATGATTGGCTGCATCACCGGCCAATGGTCGTCGAACGACAGCGCGTTCTTGTCTTGCTGTAAAGGGAAAAGAAGCATTAGGTCCAGGGTTCGAAATTCATGGTCGCTACTCGCAAAATGTGACCAAATCCTACAATTTTGCGACTTCAAAATTGATTTAGTCGCAGTTATCGCAACTATTTTCTATAGATGTCACTAACAACTTTTTAAAGTGGTTTCCAATGATCTTGACGACAATTATCGTCTTAAAATCGCAAATCTTCAACGATCAGAAATTTGTCGAAATTCTTTACACTGTGATCCTTAATCACAAAATTCAGACGATACATAAAATCTAGAAACGCCTGCGATCGTTATTTGGGCTTCGTAAAATTTAAGATCTGCAGCTTTACTGAAATTGTGCAACTCTGGTGATGCTATAGGTACTCAACTCCTGCAATCTTCAAAGTTTGGGCATAAATTACATGAAACTAGCATTTTTCCCACATTTGTCACAAAATTGCTCCCAGAAAATGTATATTTGCTTCTAGTTTCATAAGTTGGTAGCATGAATCGCTCCTAAATTTTTACATCCAATTTCTTATCCTACTGGGCGGGTAGCCCTACAGAAACGTGCAAGGAAGGTTGAAAATATTCGGACGAATCAGATCACAATCTGTTAAAATATACAACTGTAATGAACACTGTTTGACATGGTATTGAATTAGTATTGTATTTTTCTTATAACTTTAACTCTTTAACTAAGACTCTCTAACTAAAAACTAACAACTTTTATTATAAACTTTTTTTTAATACTTCTTCCTTCACGTCGATGCTTTAACCCTAGATTCATCGAATTGGTTGTAAGCGCTATACTAGTGCTGCTTTTCACACAAAAAACCAAACTCACAGTTTTGGTTTGCTTTGGACAACACAAACCAAACTCTGCTACACAATTGGCCAATAGTGGCAATTCATAACGCACGCGTTTGGGGCTCCGGGCAATTTTGTTTTCTCTAAAAAAAACATCAGTATCCAACATGGGGCAGTACTGTATTGCCCATTGAAAGCATAAACACTCGTTTGGGGCGCCGGGCAATTTTGTTTTCTCTAAAAAAAACATCAGTATCCAACATGGGGCAGTACTGTATTGCCCATTGAAAGCCTAAACACTCGTTTGGGGCGCCGGGCAATTTTGTTTTACAAAACAAAAACAGTCTAAATCTCTTATGTCTTTTAGAGAAAATTCGTGTTCAAAACCTCACGAAATAACTATAGAATAAAAAGTAATTTACAACAAAATAATTCGGATGCGCATAACATCTGCGCAACCTACCCACAATTCTACGCAAGTATAACCACCGCCACCAAGTCACAATGCATTTCGCCAGAAAATGCTGTATCACCCAAAAAAATTGTTTATCGCCCTCCACAAAAGCGCCAAATCCCTTGGCGACAGAAGTACCATCAAATTAAAATTAACCATCAGCTCCATTAAAATAAAAATAATAACCTAACTGATGCCTACACTAAATTTATAATCCTTATTTCTCCAAAGTTTTGAAAATATATTTTCTCCGCTGAAGTGTCAACATTATTTCCCAATTCTGATATTTTTTAATCTTATGTGCACTTGTGTAGAATCAATTCTGAACCAGTATTGTATAGGGGTACTTCAGGCGTACCTTTTACTATTAAGGACATGATAACTGTTGCCACTATATAAGCCTGAAATACCCCTGTCCATTGAGCTAGAAGAAACGTGGAGTGAGGTGTGTGATTCACTGAACAGGGCAGCAAACGAGCCGATCCAATAACAAAACGCAGAGGAATACATGGCACTGCAGCAGAACGAACCGGGAAGAAAACCTAGAAACTTGCCTATTTCGCTATTGGGTTTGTCTTTGCTGGTTCTTAGTGATCCACATGGTTATTTCTTTAAAAAGTTGGAATTTAAAGTTAAAGAAAGTTAATTTCTTTCGAACTAAAAATGTTAAAATACATTTAGAGCCCAAGTCAATATGATAGAGGGTTCATACACAGCATGCATACAAGTAAAATAGTGATAAATGCAGTAACGGTAATCGGGAATACCTAAATTCCCTTTATTCATGCCTGTCTATGCCTCTGTTTCTATATAACTGGATTATTTCAAAAGTTGGATTAGTTTAAAGAAATTAATGACTTCAAACTAATTTAAAATCACATTTCAGATTTAATTAAGGTTTACAATTTACAATTAGGAAAAATACTTTTTAGGCTAAAAGTAGTTACTAGGTTTTCAGTTACCCCATTTTATTAACCTTCAAGCAATAACTAATTTAATTGGAAGACTTTTTATATTTTGCTTGTTCAAAAATCTAAGGACCTTAGACATCTACTCACATTCAGATTCAAACAAGGTTTACATTTGACTTATTTATCTGGACCTTTTTTTTCACGTTAAAACGTAGCGGTTTACTAGATACGTACGATTTATAACCACAATAACAATAACCTAGTCAAGTGATTCCCATACACTTCAAGGCAAAAATATCAAAGTCACAATTATTCAACAGCCCTTACGAATTAAAATTTATAAATAATTCTATATTACGTTTTGAAACTTAAATATCTGGAAAACTAAGAAAAGAAAACTCAATTTCACTGATTTTTAAGACCAAAACTAGATTTGTTTATATTGTAATACAAGAACCTAATTCTAAGACTGCTGGTCGCTTGGAATAATGAGCTGCTTTGGTTAGTGACTTATACATATTTTAGATACAAATATTTATGACAGAAGATTGAAGAGACCTTTAAAGTTTGTTAAATTACAAAAATACTTTACAGAACACTGCTGATTGTCAAATGAAAGACATAAACTCTAACCTTCAATAGCACAGCTGACGACATATTGACTACTAACGAAATTTAGAAAAGAAGTTTTATTTACATTTACAGCATCGAATACACACACAAAGTTACACAATAATTAATAATTTATGTTTTTATTTTTACAAAAAGCTCGATTTGTTAACGCATTGAAAGAATAATAGTTTCACTTCGCTTAAATGTTAGTAAAAGTACGTGTTTGTGTTTACCATTTCTTAATGGCACGCTGGCAGCAAAATTAAAATCTTTTACGTGACGTCATCGCCGCCGTTCTGAATGGTTTCTTGAATGATTTCTCCTCTGAACATAGGGCTAGAAAGAAAGCCCTGGCTAGAATGGAAACTGGAGTGAGGTGTCAGCGAGCCGAAAACCCACTCACACCCTTTAAAGCGAACAGGGCAGAAAAGGACTATTTTCCCTACACTTGTATGCAATGCTTGTATTAGACCCCTCTATCATATTGACTTGGGCTCCTAAACGTATTTTAACATTTTTAGTAATTAAAAGAAATTAACTTTCTTTAACTTTAAATTCCAACTTTTTAAAGAAATAACCATGTGGATCACTAACTAAAGCCCATTTCACACCTGTACAACTACTTGCAATTCCGTTGCAACTACAACTCGTAACTTGTGGAAACCTGGTTTTTCGGGTTTCCACAAAAAAATATTTATCTCACAATTTGGCAAGTTTCATCTTTTTGTAAACAAACTTCGTCCTCTTCGAATGCAGGGCATCGCTTGCATCATACAGAAATTTATGTTTCCGAACTTCATTAATAAGATCAATTTCCATTTTTGCCGTCCATTTACTTTAAGTGCGCACTTTTAATTGCGCAGATTTTTGCATTTTTTTGCAAGCAAGGAAAGTTGGCGTCTTAAAAAGTAAATAAACAACCAGTTGGCGAAGTCTAGTTCGCCACAATGTAGCCAAACAAATACTGAATTCTGATTGGCTAACGGTACATGCAACTTGAGATTTTTTCGTGCTCGCATGAAAAAATCTCACAACTTGAGTGCAACTTTTAAATCCATGGTGTCCTATGGGAGTTGCAAGTAGTTGTGACAAGGTGTGAAATGGGCTTAAGAACCAGCGAAGACGAACCCAATAGCGAAATGGGCAAGTTTCTAGGTTTTCTGCCCGGATCGTTTCTGCTGCAATGCCGTGTATTCCTCCACGTTTCGTTATTGAACCGGCTCGTTTGCTGCCCTGTTCAGTGAATGAAACACTTCACTCCACGTTTCTTCTAGCTCAATGCTTCTGAATGGTTTACTTGACTTGTTTCAGAGTGAGATACTTCCTTTCAGCTTTCACTCCTGTACCTCCTTTAATCGCAGCTCTGATTGGTGATGCTGCTCGGTTCCTACGAGACATGATTCATCAATTGAGGTTCATAGTTTAATGAGCGAGTTATCAAATTTATCAGCACTACACTGCACATTAATACTGCTTTAATGAACCTCACTTGGAATGCAATGCAGTAAAATAAACAACTTTTATAAATGGATTTACGTAAAATACATAAATGTGTTACATAAAACAACGATGTTTTTGATCATCAAATTATCCTCTGATGCTAAAATGAATTTTCGTCTGCTTCTATTCACAGCTAGACATTGTTAAACAATGATATAGTTCAACTAAGTTTATTATAAAAAAAAATCTTTGGAATGAAGGTAAAAGTTATTTTATTCTACTTTTTTTAAGTAATATATTTGTATTATATTAACCATATTATGTATCTAATATTTTAAACGTTGTATTTCTTTACTAGGGGTATTTTGAAACTTATGTAATAGCGTACTTTTCCATTTTAACTTTAAATGACTTAACTTTAAAGTACTTAAATGTCTAATAATACACATTAGGTTGAATTATCGTACCAGAGCTTTTCGATGAGAAGAATTGGTGACAGGCAAAGTAATTTCGAGTACAGTCTAGTGACGAGCCTGTGTGACGACGACGGCACCCAACGCAAATTTTAAGGGTGACCGTACGTCGCGTCGAGACTGAGCATATTTAATGTGCACTCCCTCTACACCCCTACTCCCTCTATCCGCCGGATAGCCGACACCTGTGTGACGACGACGAGTATGCACCCAACGCAAATTTGAAGGGTGACATCGCACCGTACGTCGCGTCGAGACTGAGCATATTTAATGTGCACTCCCTCTACACCCCTACTCCCTCTATCCGCCGGATAGCCGACACCTGTGTGACGACGACGAGTATGCACCCAACGCAAATTTGAAGGGTGACATCGCACCGTACGTCGCGTCGAGACTGAGCATATTTAATGTGCACTCCCTCTACACCCCTACTCCCTCTATCCGCCGGATAGCCGACACCTGTGTGACGACGACGAGTATGCACCCAACGCAAATTTGAAGGGTGACATCGCACCGTACGTCGCGTCGAGACTGAGCATATTTAATGTGCACTCCCTCTACACCCCTACTCCCTCTATCCGCCGGATAGCCGACACCTGAGTGACGACGACGAGTATGCACCCAACGCAAATTTTAAGGGTGACATCGCACCGTACGTCGCGTCGAGACTGAGCATATTTAATGTGCACTCCCTCTACACCCCTACTCCCTCTATCCGCCGGATAGCCGACACCTGTGTGACGACGACGAGTATGCACCCAACGCAAATTTGAAGGGTGACATCGCACCGTACGTCGCGTCGAGACTGAGCATATTTAATGTGCACTCCCTCTACACCCCTACTCCCTCTATCCGCCGGATAGCCGACACCTGTGTGACGACGACGAGTATGCACCCAACGCAAATTTGAAGGGTGACATCGCACCGTACGTCGCGTCGAGACTGAGCATATTTAATGTGCACTCCCTCTACACCCCTACTCCCTCTATCCGCCGGATAGCCGACACCTGTGTGACGACGACGAGTATGCACCCAACGCAAATTTGAAGGGTGACATCGCACCGTACGTCGCGTCGAGACTGAGCATATTTAATGTGCACTCCCTCTACACCCCTACTCCCTCTATCCGCCGGATAGCCGACACCTGTGTGACGACGACGAGTATGCACCCAACGCAAATTTTAAGGGTGACATCGCACCGTACGTCGCGTCGAGACTGAGCATATTTAATGTGCACTCCCTCTACACCCCTACTCCCTCTATCCGCCGGATAGCCGACACCTGTGTGACGACGACGAGTATGCACCCAACGCAAATTTGAAGGGTGACATCGCACCGTACGTCGCGTCGAGACTGAGCATATTTAATGTGCACTCCCTCTACACCCTACTCCCTCTATCCGCCGGATAGCCGACACCTGTGTGACGACGACGAGTATGCACCCAACGCAAATTTTAAGGGTGACATCGCACCGTACGTCGCGTCGAGACTGAGCATATTTAATGTGCACTCCCTCTACACCCCTACTCCCTCTATCCGCCGGATAGCCGACACTGTGTGACGACGACGAGTATGCACCCAACGCAAATTTTAAGGGTGACATCGCACCGTACGTCGCGTCGAGACTGAGCATATTTAATGTGCACTCCCTCTACACCCCTACTCCCTCTATCCGCCGGATAGCCGACACCTGTGTGACGACGACGAGTATGCACCCAACGCAAATTTTAAGGGTGACATCGCACCGTACGTCGCGTCGAGACTGAGCATATTTAATGTGCACTCCCCCTACACCCCTACTCCCTCTATCCGCCGGATAGCCGACACCTGTGTGACGACGACGAGTATGCACCCAACGCAAATTTTAAGGGTGACA